>CM061042.1:87750181-87976856 GCA_030762985.1 Adelphocoris suturalis
GCTTCCCGCTGTGGTTTTTTCCGCCTTAGTCCGAGTAAATTTCGACGGTATTTGCTCGAGTAGGTCTTAAAATCTTCTTTGAAGTTCTAATATGATCCCATGCAAGTTTCTGTACATGTAAATTTATTTATTTATGTTTTTTTTTTTTTTTTTTGTTTTTTTCGATTGCAGTGAACGAAAATGTAGATGAAAACGTTGGTTTTTGAGCCGCTCTTCCTTATTCCGGTGAAACGTAGTTACTCTGAACTTTGTATTCCAACCTCTTGAATAGGATAGCCCTTCTACGCAGATAAAATAATGGCATATAGAAAAATTGAGCAACATCCCCCACATACGTTAAACCTACCCTTAGTGATCTACCGTTTCCCATCCAGTCCCACACGACAGTTAAAGAATATCGCATCTATACAGCCACACCGAGCGAGCGAAGCGTGCAGCATCCCCTAGATGTTTCAATTGTATTACACCTCATCGGGGTGGTCCGGGGGGAGTCCCCCCCTCCCCCCCCCCCCGTCTAGACGTGGAGGCGAGCGAAGCGAGCCGGAGCGGCTAGTTGTGTATTAAGATAAAGAGAAATATCGAAGAACATTTTGCACTTATATTTAAAGTAACGAATACCCACATGATCGGACGCAGTTCATCTGAGGGATTAACGCGCTACAGATTGAGTTGAGATAAGGGACGTGGTGGAGAAAAAACGGAGGTACCCTTTGGCGAGTGATAAAGAATGGGGAAGCTACTTGGGGCCCCAACCGCCTACCCCTCGATCCTACCCGTCGGACGAATGGCTCAAAAAAACATGTTACTTTATCTCACAGATTAATTGCGCCCGTCGGAAGGTTAAATACATATCACGCTCTACAATCTACAATGACAAACGTTTCCTTTGTATTGGCCACCACGTTTCCCGAGAAGAGTACAATTACAGGCACACGCTGCGTGGTTTGGGGTATTCCATACCGAAGACAAGCTGGACAGATCGCATGTGGCCCGTTTCAATCTGAAGAGGTTGTGATCTCCTGATGTGCGTCCGTAGAGCTCGAGTTCTTCTGTAATTAGAATATTCCGTGTTAAATTCAAATCTAATGTTTATTGTTTTCAGATACACCTATGCAATGGTTAAATCTCTTCTCTACTTCAAATTAGTGAAATGTTAACAAAATTGAATATCGTTACATTACTGGCATACTACACTCCATTTTATTATATTTATATAAAATTTAAAATTTTCAACCATTGGATAATACATTTTTGAATTTTGATGGGTGTTAGAAGATATCGGAAGATCATTAGAAGTTTTTCCTTGCTTTCTCCTCCGAATGTGACTACATTTTTAGTAGATGCTCTTCGGACATTATTTTATCCCCTAGGTAAACATTTGATTCAACAGGCAGCTAATTTTGGACATTCACTTATTACAAACGCTGCAAATTATTATACCATGGTGGCGCTATGCGTTGAGTCAAGTATTGATTTGGGATCAACGAATCTGATAGAGGACCATCTACACCCTAACCCGCATATTTCATGAACATGTCTTAAATATCGGTTGAATATCGTAGAAATTAAGCTTGTTACAAGGATTTGCGGATACAAGGCAGACACACACATACACACACAGAAACAACACACCCACACATCGAAAGACACGGAACAAAAGTTTTTCAGAATGGTCTAAAACGTAAAATGCGAGATGAAATTTTACCACTGTAAAAAAACCACAATCGTTTGATTTTTTGGAGACTAAAACTTTTCCCATCTCTCAACCTACAGGTAGACTTGGCAGCAGTTTAAGAGATGAAATTTACATTTAGATACCAATACTGCACTAGTAGTTTTACATCCACAGGGGCAATAGTTAATAAACTCGATTTCGCAACGTTAGAATGAATTCCATTGGAACTATATCACCTGATAATCCCAATATTGGCATTACATCAGCTGATATTTATAAGGCAATTTCATTGTATCCCGGCCTCACTATCTAGCGATCGTTCATGGAATTTAGAATAGATTCGCTAGCTGCGAGCGATTTATTTATCTTCTCGTGCTTAGAAATTGGAAGGTTTTTTCGATGTTCAAGCCCTTAGGGAAAGCGAACTACTCTACGCACACCGTTGTGGGTGGTTTTAATCGATTCTTTGGGATTAAATTTACCATTGACAAGCTAAAAATTATTACTGTTACCTGGAAAGTTTTCGAGATCTCGATTTTTGAATGTTTATCCCTTTAATACAACCCTTTAGGGTTGATAAAAATCGATGCCGAGCTTCTAGGACCATGTAGACCCCAAATGTGATTTTTAACACAAGTTTCATATAGTTCGATATAGTATTTTCAAAGATAAACCACGGACGGAAGGATTTTTTTTTTTTTTTTTTTTTTTTTTAAATTTGGTTTTTGGATTCTACGCATCTTGTGGTCGATTACAAAAGTTCATTATTTAAAATAAAAAACCAAAATCATTACTGTTAGCTAGAAAGTTTTCTAGATCTCAATTATTGTATGTTTAGCCCTTCAATGCAACCCTTTAGGGTTGATAAATATTGATGCCGAGCGTCTAGGACCATGTAGACCCCAAATGTAATTCTTATCACAAGTTTCATAAAGTTTGGTTTAGTAATGTAGGAGAAAAGTTGCGGACGGCGGACGGACGGATTATTATTATTTTTTATTTCATTTTATTGTTTTATACGCATCTTGAAACGTAAACCAAAATATGAACCTAAGGCCTGAACCTAAGCATAAGGCCAAGGTTGTCACGGTTTTCCCTCCAATTCAGTTTTGGTTAAACCAATACACCCAGAAACCAAACCTATTCGAGATTAAGTTTTTTGTGTTTTTCGACATCTCCAAGTTTTTTCTTCCCAACTCGGTTCTGATCATATATTCTGTATTCCGTTTTAAAACCGAATCAGATTATTATACACGTGATGATTATAAAACTACCTACAACAATGAAGAGTGTGCTGAAGATGTTAAAGTAATATATTGGCAGTTGTCCTCGTCTATTATTTACAAATCCAACTACATTCAGGCCTGATCAGGGACGTTGTAGGTGGTCTAGCAGGTATACCACATATATCATGCTCGAAAGACAAACATATATGGAAGCTGTGCTCAACATTAGGCCACACCATTATTGCTTGATTGTACGGATAATCAAAAGCGGTCATAGAGTACGTTGGTGCGGCTGGCTTTTGATACCTATTGCCACACAGGCAGTATATTGAACCGACCGGAATAATGATATCTGAAAGGTTCTAGGTGTTGGACTACCGATCAACCTGTGTTGAAAAAGATCCTCAATAACCTGGGAGGTAGTCACATTAAATAGGCATAGTCAATCACAGTGTGTTCCTTTGTCTTTCCACGTGTATCACGAGAGGGGGAGGGGGTTGCTTGATTGGAACTTACGAATGTGAACATTCACCAGCAATTAGAAGCAATGTAGTATTCGAATTATATTTTCATTTTTTTAAATAATTTATTTTCATTATCATTATTATTATTTTTATTTTTACTGAAAATACTAGACGATATTTTCTAAAATGGTGCAATTCATTGCGTATCTTTACACCAAATGTGTGTGAAAACGGGTCCAGCTAAATCAAGTACGTTAATGTCATTAGAGCCTCCTTACAAATTTATAGTCACGCGTAATAGTTTCTTTTTGTTTTATGACCAAAATATCCGGGATTATAACAGAAACGAAATCGTATTCCAAGGTTTTTGTGAGCACAGCTGAGGTTGCTTTAGAAAAAAGTCTAGCTTCAACCCACCAGAATACCCATTAACAATAAAGTTCGAACTGAATGAAGGTTTCCTACAACAGTTAATGAGTTTTTGTGTTAATTATAAGAGTTGATTGCTTTTCCTGGAAAAGTTTTGACATCATGAATCACTGCTATTTTGTTATTACACGCTATACAAACGTGAAAAATGTTATTCAACTGTTAGTTATTTCTGCCGAAGCCACTACTTCAAAACGATCTGTACAAAACGCATACCAATCTAGCTGTATACAAACATTAAATACCGTATACCGATCTGATGTAAGACATGAACATTAAAACTTCCTTGGAATCATAAAAAAATTTCTTGATATGATCTCAATTCTACAAGTGTACATTTATTTTGATCTGTCTTATGGTCGTTCTTTTTTAAAATAAAATATCCAAAAAGTTGTATCTACATAATTCAATTTGAAAAAAAGTTAAATGAAATTTGTTCTTTACACTGGTGGACATACTGAATGACTAAAAATTGGGCGTTGGACCAGATTTGCTTTTTATGAGAATTCTATTCAATTCAGTAGATAATTACTTTTTTTTTACCAAATCTCTAACTACTGTATATAACGCTTACTTGATTTTAACCATTCGGAACACCAACCAATGCTTCAAATGAACGCCTGTATTCAGTATGGTTTTTCTTGATTTAGAATTTGATTCATTCAATAATTTATGTTCAGCATAATATTTAGTTTCAGGCATAAATATCGAATGAAACCGATTTGCAGTAAATAATACTCAAGCCCCTAAGTGGACAAACTTCCAAGATGCATTCATATTATTAATTATAATAAAATAATTTCTTCAACTTAATCATACTTATAATTCATGCGAGGGTTAGTTTACTGTTTGAAAGTTCGGGGTATGAATCAAGTGACATATTATGTTGAACATCAATGGAATAATCACCAAAAAGTTCTGGCTCCTCTTCAGCAGCTGGAAAGGGTGAAGCGAGAGCGGACATCATGAGTGCAGCCATTAGGAAGGCGAATACGTACAAGATCTTGGTGAATTCCATCTTTGATGATAGAAGGGTAGCAGTGGACTCGAGACAAGTTTGGTGAGGAGACAGAGGCGCACAGGATACCGTTGAGCAGTGCGGACGGTCCAAATATTTATATCGCGTTGTAAAGACTGCGGGGTTCACAGATCCACAGCCGCAAGAAATCCCCAAATGATGACCTCTCAGGAAGGGAGAAGTGACTCACCATTATCACTGGTTTCTATTCTTCACATTAGTGCTTCGTAAATTATCGTATTATATTTGTGTAAACTTGTTTTCAAAGCTAAGCACGTTGAGTGCATATCATAGCAAAACAAAACAAAAAAGTCTGCCAATTTGGGTGTGGCACATTGCTTCCTCGTTCACATTTCATTAATGTATAGATCATTGAAATGTTTTTGTAACCCTTCTGATTTCAAATGTAAGACCCTGACCCCGAAGCGCCGTTATCATCCGATTGCCGTATTCGCGCCTATCCCCTTGTGTTGGCGTGCACGATGAATCGCTAACCCGGCAGAGATGCCCTTCACCCTTCGCTTCTTGATACTTCGGAAATCAGCTCCTCACCTCTCGTCAGTTCGTTTCCTGTCGCCCTGTTGTGCGGATTGTTGGAGCAGCCATCTATGCTGCATTTTGCAATTTCCACGTGGAGCTTATCTTGCCTCATCTCTTATAGTAGCTGAATAGTACTACTTCTGGAGGATCGCCCTGGAAAGCAAAGCTTCTAATTCAACGTTTCGTGAGGTATGAAATACTTGCTGATTATTATAACTGAAGTATACTCATGGTCGAGGTGGTGGAGGTAAATCCTTTATATTCTCCGATATTCATGGGAATTCTCCCATTTTCGTTTCTCCTACAGTCCGTCTTGACTCGCTAATTCGTCGGCAGCATCAGGATCATCATCTCTCTGCTGTGACGACATCTTCAGGCGACTCCGTCTACTGAGGAAACTTGTCCATCTTTCACGAAATCTAGACACCTCAAATCCCATTGCAAAGGTATTGATTTTACTTCGAAAATCTTTTGGAATTTCAAATTCATACCTACTTATGTCTCACAATGACTCCAAGAGGTCTTAAGGGAAATGGTGTACAAATTAAACCCTAAAATTTGTCTCCCCTTTATTTGTTTACAGCCTACCAAAGTGCACCACTTGGAGGCAGCAAGTTTTGGGTGGAAATTTGGATTCCTTCGCAGCGCTCACATCGGAAGACATTCAGGTGCAGAAATTCCTACTTTTATGTTCCGTCCTAATAGATTTTGGTCCATATATTGCAAATTGCCGAGAACCTCGATCTTCCTTAACTAAATTTCATTTTAAACGGCCGATTCGTTTACGTGGTGTCGTCACCATCGATTTGATTAGGTATAGATTATATTATTTTCTAATGAAGTGTGAGGGTGGCCACTCAGGGAAATTCTTAATTTTTTTTTTCTTAAATAATATTAAGGTTTTAAGGAAATTAATAAACCTGAATAAAAATTAGAGAATATATAGGTAACCAGATTATAAGAACTTTGATTAATTTACTGAACCGGAGATTTTTATATTTTTCTTCAAAATTGAACGAGGGTTCGTTTAACCCCAAATTCATATTGGAAAGACTGCGCAAGCGAATTATTTTGAACTATTTCTTCATAAATACCAATCTTATTCTACGATTTTCTAAGTGTAGAAAATTATTCATCATTATATACATAAATATTAATTATTCATCATAATATACATAGATATTAATTATTCATCATTACGTTCTTTCGGCATTAAAGTGTTTAAATATCCCGAAGATTTGGCTTTGAATTCCTTCATTTCGAATCCCCCCATCTCCAACTGAGTCAGGTCAGAATTATTATAAATTTATATTGTAGTTGGTTCAGTTTTATTTAAGCTCAGTCCCTTGATTCGCTACATTTTAAAGGATTTCGAAAAATTCTATAGGGGAATAGAAAAACCAAGAAGTAGCGTGAAACGTCTCAATTGCCAATTAAGAAACAAATAATTATAGTCAATGTAATTTACGTTTGCGCATATCGGCAGGCTTTGCACCATCGTCCTGATGTGCATTCCAAATTGCATCCCTTCCGAGTTTCAATGGCACATTTGAAAGGATGGAAGACACATACTCAACGTCATGGGATTTTTTAACATTTTTGAAAATTAAAATGTACCTCATCAGAAATCTCAAAAAATACGAAAACTAGAATATGGGAATGATAAATTATTGGCAATATAATTATGTAATTATTTCAATTCTGTAGATAGGTACCTTCATATTTTTGCGACACATTAAAACGGCACATTTTCAAGGATAGGAGACAAATAATTAATATTTAACGTCATTAATTTGTTAAACGTTGACCTTATCAGAAATCTAAAAAAATACGAAAACTAAATTCTGAAAAATATAAATTGTTGGTAATATAATCATATTTTTACTTAAATGTGGATGACCACATATTTTCGCGGCACATTAAAACGGCGCATTTCAAAGGATGGACAAAAAATACCTAACTTTCTTTCTTTCTTTTTTCTTTAAATTAATTTCATTTTATGCGAATATTTTAAATTAGTTCCTAGAGTCTGTGTAAGATGAATAGCTACGAGGTATCGCAACATTCCTCTTTGCTTGGCTGCTGATACACAACATGTAGGAGTCGCTAGAAAGCAATGTCCACAGAGAGTACTTCCCCGATACATCACAACACGCCAGTTCCCCATTCGAGAGACAACGAGCAGGAAGGAGGTTCGCGGAGCCCTGCCATTTCAAAAGGGAAACGCGTTGATGGAGAGGTCCGTTGTGCAGGGACCGCATCGGTACAGGATGTGGGCAACCTGTGGATCGAAGGAAGGGAAGATCCAGATCTACAAAATCACTCACCAGTCATCTACACCAAAATTCATGGGCCTGGTCTTTGTATTTGACTTAAAACGGAAGGCTGAGGTTCTTTCCCCTCCGATTTCGTTCAATATTTCACTTGTTACATATGTATATACTCAACCAAAATACGTAGAGATATATTCGGCCGTTCTGCTAAATGGCATCAGGAGCCTGGTCTTTTAAATATCATTCAATAACAAACAAACACTATTTATGTAATTATATTAGACTAGCTGATTTGTTCGGCGTTGCTCATATTAGTGACAATCAAATAGGTGAGGGATCACCTGATAAGGGATGCTACCTTATCATCATTAAAAGTCCCACAGAGGCTCTATATGAAATATCAGTATCGTTATGTTCTATACCATTACCCGCCGCTCGTCCCATTACCCTGTTTTGTTCCCTCAGTCAGGAACCATATATAAATGTGAATACTGGTGGTATCTGCCGTTATGTGCAAGGGGAACAAACTTTTCAAATAGAGGTAGATGATTGTTTGTCGCTAGGTGAACCGTGGGTAATTAATAGTAATTTTGTCTTAATCACAGGAAACTTTGTTCAACAGTTCCTTTCCTAATTACGTGCCAATGGTTCGCGGAGCATGTTGCAAAACACGTCATTCGAATCGGTCAGCTGGAGCTCAGGGTGGAGCCCGTAATTTCATTCGTCCTTTGATGTCCTAGAGAGGCTCCCTATCAAACTTCGTTGTAATGAGACATAGGACATAATTTTTAGCACACTCAGCTGATCAGGATGGCCGAAAATCGACGCTATAAGAAATAAACGATTACGCTTGCTATTAATCCAACCGCAATGAAATTTATAGGGAACCTTCTAGAATCGAAAACGGACAATCTTTGAAAATTTCATAAAAATCGGTCCCCCAGCCTCGGAGTTTTGTCTGTGACGATCAATTTTAGTTTTGCGCATGTGCTATAAATATTACTTACTAACCTCGATATAATTCACAGGGAATTTTCCTGGAACATATACCCATCTACTCCCCGAGTTTCAACGTGATCGGACCAATTAATAATAAGAAATCTACGTTACAAAAAATTAACGTTTGCGCATACGCACATACTACTAGGTATTTATGCAACGGCAATGAAAGTTATAGGGAACCGTCAAGGAGCTATACCCGCACAATCCCTGAAAATTTAATCAAAATCGTTCCATTGGACTAGGAGTTTTGCTCGTGTCAATCGATATGTCGATCGATAAAACAACACACAAAAAAGTAATCCTAAAATGGCTAATTTTACCTATTTTGTTTTATTACATCAGCTGAAAGATTGTATAGAGAGCGGCCGAAACAGCGATTATCCAGCGCTCCCTGAATAATGGAAATGATAAACTGACTGACCAGACTGTGAGTTGACAGCACTAATTAGGTTTAAATTACATTACCTGTGACTACATACCTTCGGTCTTGAATTAGGTTGTGAATTTATTATTTGTGGATCCTTATGGAATTGCAAATGACTATTAATTTTCAACATATATAATTGACGTACGGTAAATGGTTTTGAAATATAAAATATTTGAGGTGGCGTCCTAGGTGGAACCTAACGACAACGTTATTCCTATACCTAGTGATTTCCTGGCGTACGTGTAATTTATTCATATGCTAGAAGTATGCAAAAAAATACCCCTCCTCCAAGCAATGATGGCTTATTGACGCACAGATTGTAGCATACTTTAATAAATAAGTATTATCGTATTTCTAGGGAGTGTTTGTCTACTGTTGTAGAAAACGTGCATAACTATGCTCTTATATTAATATGCTACTATGCTCTGGGTATCAAGTTATTTGCTTTCGAATACGGTCTCAGCCGTTTCAATCAAAACCTTTTAACATTGTGCAGTTAACATTGGTTTTGTCTCGATAATGAGAGCTAAGAACATAATTCTGCCTGAAATGAAGATAATAATTATTGTGATTGTGATTATGTGAATGTCGAATAGAATCGATTGAGAACTCTGTGAAGTACGCAAACCAATGTTACACTCACCCCTTCCCGTGAAATCGGCGATTGGGGATTTCTCGCTGCTGTATCTGTGAAAGACAGAAACTAATGTAAGAGGTCAGATGACCCTACGAATATTAACGGGAATCCTTCAGCGCTGTAAATCCCGCAGAGTTTACGGCGCGTTATAAATATTTCGATCGTCCGCACTGCTCACCAGTATCTTTTGCGCCTCTGTCTCCTCACCTAATTTGTCTCGAGTCCACTGCTCCCCTTCTATCATCAAAAATGGAATTCACTAAGATGTTTTACGTTTTCGCCTTCCTAATGGCTACACTCATGATGTCCGCTCTCGCTTCACCCTTTCCAGCTGTAGAAGAGGAGCCAGAACGTTTCGGTGAGCATTCCGTTAAATTTTAGAGTACCTACCCAGTCAGGCAACATGGCTATTAGAGCAAATTTTCTAAGACAAATTGTGGATAAAATTAAATTAGGTGTTTAAATTCTGATCGTTGTGACCAACCATGTCCGGAATAAAACTGTGGGGACAGTCCACAGACATTGCAGAGGAATTTTCAGGACAAGCGCAAATCGAAAGCTACATAATTTTAGTCGGTTATGGACATTGTTAACCTAAATACCGGGTTATCTCTCTTATTATGGATCTTAGAGATCTGGGAGTGATCGCTATCGAATCAGCGCTGGAAAATACTTTGACTGTGATGCCCTATTGCCAAAAATCCAATTTTTTAAAAATCATTCTTTGAGCCACTAAATTGTAAATTTGAACCTGAAATTTTGAACCGATCGCTCTGGCCAACTCACCCAATCTGACATTTGCCAAGACGGATTTTTGTGCGTTCAGGGTTCGAAATGGAGTTATATTTAGTTTTTGGAATTGCTCAATATCTGATTTTGAGTTTTATTTTTCCGCTGGAAACGCTCAACATCTGATTTTGAGTTCTATTTTCTTCTCACTGGTATGTGTTTTATCTTTTGAGCGATATTTTCTTGCTCAGAAAATAAAACTCAAAACATTTTCTGTGCTTCAAAATTTATCTGAAATTTACCACACAGGCTCAGTTTGGGACCTAGTTAACATCCCATCATCCCACAGCCCGATAAACCTCCACCCCAACCCCCTCAATACTCAGGGTTTCTATGGGTGGAAAATTATAAATTTTCCGGGTCGTGTGAGGAGGTGTCGTATCTATGAAATTTTGGACGCCGAATGGATTAAGATGGGTCCCGCATCTGTCTAAAGTATCTGGTATACGAAATTTAACTTAAAAGAAAAAATATGGAATGCTTTGATTTTGCGCAGACAATTTCAGTGAATTTTTGTTGAAAAAGAAGCTATTATAATGGCTATAAAAAATTAAATATTTAAATTTTCGAGAAGTTTTTTAAAATTTAAATCCGGTTTTAGACATTCTGAAATATATATATATATATATATATATATATATATATCCTGAAACTATATGTGTTTCCTAGTTGGTGGTAACCAGTGTTTCAGCATAGCTATTTACAGTGCATGGTTACTGATAATAACACCTACCAGGCAATATATATATACATGAGTAGGGCTCAGATTCAGTGCCGAAACGACGTGAATATGGAACAATAAAAATTGTATTTAACCACAAGACTAGCTTGGTCACTACCTCAAAAACTCTCGTATATATATATATATATGAATTTAAAAAATTTTTAAAAAAAAGTCTTGTGGTTAAAAATTGTATTTAACCACAAGACTAGCTTGATCACTACCTCAAAAACTTTCGTATATATATATATATATATATATATATATATATATATTTATTTATTTATTTATTTATTTATTTATTTATTTATATTATTTATATATATATAATTCCACCTCCACCTAGGATTATATACTTTAGATAGTTTCGGGACCCATATTAATCTATTCGGCCCCCAAAATTTTATAGATACGACACCTCCTCACATGACCCGGAAAACTTATAATTTTGATCAATTTTGAAGAACAGAAGGCGTTTTCAGTTTTATTTTCGGAGCGAAAAAACATGTGTTTAGGAGGTCCTATAAGAAGGAAAGTGGATGATCCTCGGGAGTGCACATAAGGTTGTAGGGGTTGGGGGCGCTAATCACCCTAGTGCGAATAAGTTTATTGTCTGTATGTCGGCTACTATTAGGTTTAGAAAAACGTAGTTGGTCTCAAATTGTTCAGTTTTTAATTATCTACAATACTGGTCATATAAAATATCATTGTCAATTGAATATTTCTCACAGGATTCGCCTCCGAAGTTGAAAAACGTAGAAATCTAGGTCTAGATGCCTCTAAGCGTGTTACTTACTATAAACCTCAGTAACTGTTGGCTGTAGTGTCATAAATGATGTAATACAATCCTAAAGCGTTTCCAGGTACAGATGGTAGGTGTTTATTGACAGTATGCCAATTTGGGGATGCGGAGAAATGGATGTAAGTACTACTGTTTGCTTCTGCTCTCTTCTTGGTAGGTGAATTTTACAGAAACATCTTGTATTCCCACCACATTTATCCATAATGTGATTTGCTAAATTTAAGTTAAATTTTGCGTCGAATGACCTATTCAAATTTGAACAAACTATTGTAGTCGCAATCGCTAATCAAAAAGCGGCAATATTTTCTGTTTTGGGAAAATACTTTGCTTCATGACTTTTTGAGCGCTGAAACGGTTACCTACCTCAAATGACAAGATTATTAAATGACTGTCGTAGATCATGTATCTAATTAGTATCAAAATTGAAAATTTGGTCCATTTTAGTGCATTTATGACAAACATTTCAAAATTGTCACCAAACCGACCTCCTTCTTGCACCTGAGGCGGTTCGTCTGAATAAGGTTCATTTTGTGATGGCTACTCAAATTCAAAAAAATTGGAATATGTTACCCTTACAGTAATGAATTTAATTATTACTAATAGTATTATTGGAATTCACTTCGAATTCGTAGAATTCAAGTAAATTTTACAAAAAATATTCATTTCCTCAGAAAACTATACAGCCAACCGGGCCAACCAAAAAAACATACAAACATTGTAATGATTGTTTATCAACAATAATAATGTAATACAGAGAATTAAAATAAGGTATATTATAATTATGTTCCAATGATTGTAATATACACCACTCTCCTTCACTTGACGAGCAATGGTCCTGGCTCTTCCTCCGTCTGGATAATTAGCACATCCATGTCTACATCTATGTTCACATTAATTTCTTCGTAAAGGATACCAGGCAAGTTTATGCTGCTCTCACCAATGCAATTGGTGCATTTTAGGCATGCCTTTATGCAAGCGGGCCCCAGCGCACTCCCCTCATTTCCACATGTTACATGGATCTTTGCTCTGGTGAGCTTCACTCATACTGACCATAAGATCCTCCCTATTGTTTGGCATGGGAACTGGAAGAACTATAAGAGAAATATTCAATTGACATTGATATTTTATATGTACAGTATTATAGAGAATTCAAAACTGAACAATTTGAGACCAACTGCGTTTTTCTAAACCCAATAGTAGCCGACATACAGACGATAAACTAGGCGCACTAGAACGATTAGCGCCCCCACCATATGTGCCCTCCCCGACACCCGCAACATCCACTTTCCTACCTTCTAGGATCTACTAAACACGAATCAGAAGAGAAACTGCGGTGCACTATTTTGTATAGGAAAGACCTCTCAGGTGCTGGACTAATCAATATGTGAGCCATATCTACAACTATACTTACCACCTACAACATCCAACGGTACCTAATTGGATTTCTAAGCGACAAATAATACCAATATTATACAATAGTAGACAATGGGGGCCGGATTCGAATGGTGATCGCAGTATGTCCAAATAATCTGAGTTTTTACTAGGAGACTGACTACTTGATGTTATGTAATTTGGAGATGAGAGCTTGCGAGCGTCCAGATTACCAAACCATACACATCATCTAATCTATAATGGACCGAGCCTACCTTCTTACCGCCAGGTTCTTTGCAATCGCGATTCGAACCGGCCTGCCTCCATTGTCTTGTTTATACTACTAATACTTTTCCTTACTAGTGGGAGTGGGGTGACTCCAGTGGAAGTAATTCTTACCACAGATTACAGACTCTTACTCTAGGTCAGTATGAATGCGTGAATATTACTGCTTTGGCAAACTTTTGCTCTGACGGATTCGTCAGAACAAACTACGTATTTAACTGAGAATGGTTGCCAGCGACCATTACGTCCGTGCACTTCTTGAGTGAACGTCAGTACGGTTCGAGCAACCAAACTATAGTATACTATAGTGTTACAGACAGAGTTTAAATTGTTTAAACAAACCGTACAAAGTTAAGGAACTCATAACCTGTATGAAATATTAACAATAATGGGAGAATGAGTAGGTAATGCTACAATGCCAACCACCCTAGTGGGGAAAAAAAGATTAATTGGTTCTGTGTCTCAACACACTCTTGTAGGAGTTTGAGGAAGGCACTCCTTCTTACTTTCATCTCCATGGTCCTTTGAATAATGAAATAATTTTAATCTATTACGAACTTATTCTAATTGCAGAGGAACTCGAGCTCTACGGGCGCACATCAGGAGATCACAACCTCGTCAGACTGAAACGAGCAACATGTGATCTGTTCAGCTTCACTTCGGTATGGGTGACGCCGAACCACGCAGCGTGTGCCGGTCATTGCATTTTGCTCGGGAAACGTGGTGGCGAATGCAAAGGAACCGTTTGCCATTGCAGAGCTTGAAATATATTCGATAACGAAAATATTATCAACACCTGTTCTACGGTGTCCAAATAAGTACATTTATGTTGCAGTGTTACCTTCCTTCCTGACACTGTGATAGTGGACAATTTCGTCAACCATCGTCGTTTGATTGTAAATTCGCGCTTATCTACGATGTACCTGTTGCAATTATTTTTCTTTCAATAAACGGCGAATATATTTGTTCATATTTTGTCGTGTTTCAATGCACCACTACCCAGGAGATTAGTCAAAGCCAACATTCCTCCTCTATTCGGATTTCTTGGTAAATTAAAGAACTAGCCCTGTTGGGCTATGTTTTGAAAAAGTTGATGTAGAGGAACCTATAGAAAATCCCGGCTATTCCTGTCTTGGTAGCGGAAATGACTTTTGAGTGACGTCACGTTTTCGTGGATACCCACTCACACCTGGACATCAGAAAATTTAATCTAAAACTTTTCCATTTCGAAACATAACATACGTTTGGCAATAGTACCATGTTAGTCTGTTAGTCCATACGCAGCACTCACTGCTGATCCTTAAGACAGATAATATCATTGTATCAAAATCAGACTCATAGTATCAGTTCAACAGTCCGGTTAAGACCGGATCCGTTTAATTTGTAGGTAATTACTCTACTGTTGGAACTTTATTTTCTTGGTCGATTACCAAAGTTAATTGCTGAAAATAATAAGCCAAAACCTAATATTACCCAATTAGTTTTGGAGATTCGGATTTTTCAGTGAAATTTCATTGAAAGTAAAGCTATGAAATGACGTCAAAAATGTTCACATGATAATCCGTTTCATTGACACTAATACGGATACTGCCGCTTTTGGTGGTTTAACATTATTGATAGGCTTTTGTACCAACTGTTTGTATGTGCGTATGTTCATGTATGTGGCTGTTTTGTACACGCTTATACATCTGGGCAGATTTTAATGAGAATTTTTGCAAAATTATGAGCAAGTTCATGAGATGGCTACAACCCGTATTAAAATCATCAAAACCTCCAGTTACGTCCTAAATCAACAAATCCTAAACCTAACAACGTCATCCGAGTTAACAACACCGTAATTAGGGAAGTTGTTCATTTTCTCCCAGTTGTTGCAGGTCTATAATCGTAATTAACGAAGTTTCTGCACATTGCACATGCGAAGCAAACGACGAGTAGGATGGTAATGAAGCTATAAATCTATACACTCCAATCCTAGTAACGACAGGGTAATAAATGCTTAAATTTGACACCAAAAGTAGCGGAAAAGTTACGTAGTCAGTTACATTTGGTCAGAGAGCTAAATTCTCTCCTATTCAACCTAGAATGTTGAAGTTTAATAGAGAGCGTTTCTGGGGCATCATCAGATGAATTAAATAAGGAATCCATCCTGATAAGCTGAGTGAGATAAATTCTCTCCTCATCACCTTTCAAAGTTGAAATTTGATTGGGAGCCTCTCTGGTACATCAATAGATAAATGAAATGACACTCTTCATCCTGATCAGCTGAGTAATCTAAATTCACTCCTGTTTACTCTAGTATGTTGAAATTTTATAGATACCTAGGGACATCACGAGACGAAATAAATTACTGGTTCCATCACGGTCAGCTGAGTGAGATAAGTTCTGTCCTATTCACCTTTCAAAGTTGAAATTTGATGGGGAGCCTCTGAGCGGCATCAATAGACGAATACAATAACGCGCTTCACCCTGATCAGATGAGTAAGCTAAATCCTCTGCTGTTCACCCTAGTATGTTGAAATTTAATAGAGGGCATTTCTGGGACAGATGAAAGGAATTGAATTACGAACTCCGTCCTTATCAGCTGAGTAAGATAAATTCTCTCCTACCTACATCTCCTCTCTACACACCTACATCGTACTGACGTGCATTATACGTAATGAAGTCTTAGTGTCGAATTTTTACTTTGCAGCATTATTACTTTTAATGTTTTAAAACGACAACTTCATGATCTTCTGTCTTTCCTAAATGGTTTTCCTGTGTACTCACGTATAATTACGGAACATATTACTTAATTATTAATACATGTGATATTCCCACCATCATCAAATTACCTATCTTGGTTTTGGAATTATTCCGACCATCAACTCAGCGTGATCACCTTCCCAGGATGTCCGCTTGTCTGACACGCCTCTCAATTCAGGTGGGCGTACGTTGGCCATTAAAGGATTAATTAAGGAAACCATTTAAACATTAACCCAAATTGATTATCCGTGTGCGGTGTAAGTTGCTTAGCGCGAAAGCTGTTTCTGGACCTCGCATAAAAACGGGACATTTTAATGAAAACTTTGAGAAAAGTGAACACTCCCGTTCACGACCTCTCTTTGGGAGAAACATGGAAGAACAATTTTCGAGAATAATAGCGCGATAAATTCAGACTCTGATCCAAGCGACGGTGAAGGTCTTGAGATTCTTCTCGGGGTAGATGGACGGGACCTTGGAAGTTTATGGACAAAGGCTGATGCTGCGGACGGAATTATTAGACCAACAAGATTTTCCATCAATAGTTCTTGTCCACTAGAAGTTCTGAAGGGGCTGTCATCAGCAATGGGGCTATCATGTTATTAAACATCATTACATTTAATCAAAAGCCGTCTCAAGGAGGAAAAAATATGAATATTAATTCAGGTATAATGGCCGAGGTCCGATGGTGCCGTTGGCGGGTTGAGACAGAATACGTAAGTAGAAGAGGTTGTTTTTTTTCCTTGTGAAACGGATGTTTGTGGTGCTGTAACACCAGGTTTGATGACACTGCAATGAATACCTACCACTTTGCACTCCATCAAAACACTGAATGTTGGAAAATCATCGGTGGTGTGCACATGAGTAAGAAATCACGTTTGTTGACCACGAATTCGGGCTCAGCATTTTCAAAAATTCCCATGTTCCACAATCTTTTGGTTTAACCAGAACATACGTAGCTGGAATGAGGCAGGGTCATCAAAGATATATTTTCGCGACGATGATAAAATAAAATGGGTTCATCTTGTGTCATTGTTATTGTTTTATTATTGTTTCTGTGGTGATCCTGAAGTGTTATATTTTTAATTGTCATAGGCCCTCTTTGATGGTTTTTAAATAAACCGAAAACTTGGCAATAAGGGCTGTTATTCGCTCGACCCTTATCCTGATAACTTTGACATCATGATAAAATAGATGAATAGTGAAGTCGTACATAGTCATTTCAAGGCCCATAAGTCGTACTTTATTAATAGTGAACACTCCTGATGATTCTTAATCGACCGGCAAGTGCATAGTTGAGCTCTTCGAAACATCTCAGGAAAAATATATTCACAAAATTCTGTTCTTGCTTAACGAGTTTATTTAGTTAAAATAATATTATTCAATATTATCATTCCTTTTAATGCCGTTTCATAAAAATTCAAGTTTCTATTTTCTGGTGCTGGTGATGCTGAGCAGAGAACGAAATACAATGTTGACCTAGAAAAGTATACGAAAGTCGAAAGTGAAGTGTTGATAGCGTTAACCACCAACATGTTCCTTAAGAACCGAGAATGAAGTCATTGTAAAAAACTAGTCCTTCAGTGATTTCAAGGCCCATTTCTGTTAATGGTACTTGGAAACAATTACCAAAAGTGAAAGCAATTTAAATGGGTCTATAAGGTTAAGAACCGAAAATAATGGTAGCGATGAAAATGAATCAAAAACGTTTTTCAAAATCACAGTGAAGCCAGCATCATACTGCTTGGGGATCGGAACAACTGACACTAACTTTTTACGCTTTCTAGAAAAGCAGAATGAGGCTCATTGTTCTAGGCTGGTATCAATTACATTCTAATAGTGAACACTCCTGATGATTCTTAATCGACCGGCAAGTGCATCCATACAATTGGTTAACAATTTCTTTACACTCAAAGAGCTCAAATTTCAATACAATGTATAACGTAATTTAATACGAGAATTTATGAAATTTCAATCATACGATCTTGCTACATGACTGGATTTTTTTTCTTCTTAAGGATATTGCGACCAGCGATCTGAAATCTCTACGAGAACCATCAGTAAACCGCGACCTATCAATTGGGACCCATCTTATGGAACCAAAGCTGTAGAAACTTTGTATTCTCACTTTTCGTCTCGAATTGAGATGCAAAGATCTCGGATGACCCTTTTTATACGGGAATGTTACTATAAGGGGAGAGATATAACGCTGTAGGCAAGGGGATGAGGAGGAGGGCGAGGGGGCCCTAAAAAAAGCTTTAACAGCTGAACCCACTCTGATCCTCAGCGGACTTTACGACGTCATTTTCTGGCTGAAGCCTGATATCCCTACAAGCCGTCTTTAAGTGAGAGATTTCTCCAACGCCCACGACGGCCACACGCATATAGAAACGGAATCGGGTAATATGGAAACGGACGACTTGTGTGCTTTATCGTCCGAGATAGCCGCGACACGGGACACCTCAAGACGGGATGGAGAGATCCACGGTCCTCTTCCTTTTTAAGATCCGACGGTTCTGATTGTAAAATTTACACCCTCGTTGTGCCGTACGATTTTACCGCCCGACCCGGCGTCCGTAGCTGTCTATAAAATTATTCCCGACGCAGACATCTGTCGCTTGGACCAATATAAACCCCCCAATCTCGTAAAAGTGCGGACTCAATCCCAAATACCCGAGCTCAAGGCGTAGAGCGTTTTTTTTTTTTTCAACTTTTTGCGCTGTAAATCAAAAGAATTTATGCGCATGAACGGATTAACAAGAGTTTTATCGTTCCAAGTTAAACCCGCGGTCACCTGGAGCCAAAATGTCAAAGTTATTCGGTAGAAAATCACGGGAATCTCTCCTTCCAAATTAAAAATATTATTGGAAACTATCCAAGGATAGCGTCCGCTAAAAACTAATACATAGCTACCTACTTACAACTATTGAACAGGTGCCTCCATGAATCTGATTTTCCACTTCTCATCTAATGAAGTCAGTTAGAGAAATTACGCCTAAATATAATTAGATTTAAAATTTCAACAGTTTTTAAGAGCTCTTAAAATCCACGTGATACTTTTATAAACTTCCTAGTACGAGTAATTATGGTACTGTTCCGTTTCTATAAAAAGACCTACTATCAAACTTTCCTCGGAGACAGTTTTTGTATTTTAGTGACTATTCAAACAATGTTTTATTTCCTCTCATAGAAACCCTGCGAGAAGGAAATTTATTATTCTGCCTGCTCTCTAGCCGATCAGAGGCCATTTAATCTTATCAATCTTAATAACTTTATGAACTACAATAATTTTATTGGCTTAAGTGAAATAAATTCATCGATTCGGTACTAGTTCATTATTCAGTTCACCCATTTTGAAATCAATTATAAATTGGTCGAGCCTTAATGCTACAACAGAAACTTTAACTTTAAATCCATCGAGTTTAAGAATACTTTCACGTCTTCGCGGTGATTTGATATTAAATTTGTCATAGCCAAGGGCCACAAAAAAAATTGTATTACACCACAGGGTTAGGAAAGGCACTTCCGATCACAATAAGTACGAACACAGGCAACGAATGGGAAACAGGAAAAAGTTGTCATTAAAAAGATGTGTAGGTATGTTACAGGAACACCTAAATTCAACTACAATTAAAAAAATGTGTCTTGCTGTAGATTTGTTACTTTCCACTCTCATCTGCGAGTAAAGTCCATGATAGCAATCAGTTTAGTGACGAAGGATCAACATGGACCCTTTCAGAATTGCGCAAGATCTGTGATTTATAAGTCATCGATTTTTTCCCCATAGCTGTATTGTATATAATAGGTGTATCAGCAATATAATATGTGTGGCAATAAACTCATGCATCATCTAGTCTTAGTTGTAGTTTTTATTTTTAAGATATTTTCATCCGCAGAATGGCTTACAGAGTGGTCATATTGTGACGAAATGCGGCGATGCCTTGCGCACCGCAATATTATTATCCCCCCCTCCTCCTCTTTGCGAGTGGGGTCCATGATGGCGATCCGTTAAGTGACCGTTGGATCAACATGAACCCCCTTAGAAATGCGCCCCTTTAACATCTTTTATAGTGCCGCTACCCCTCTGGGAGCTCAGGTTGAGATGCGGCTTAAATTCGGAATAAAAAAATAAATCAATGAAACCGGTACAAAAAACTTCACTTTTCATACATAAAATGCATCAATTCAAAGGTGAGAATGATTCATCCATAGCAATCAATTTATACAGATAGATATTCCGTTATGCAATTTGACACAAGAAAACGAAGAGAAATTAAACAACGTGTCAAAAAGGTGATCGCTATTAAGATACAGTAGCCCAAGATATACATTTATGATTGCTTTTAAAATGAGATTAATATTCGGTATTCCTACTGATTTCTTTTGAGAGTAAGTATGATTAATGTACAAACGGAGACCCGTTTGTTAAGGGGATAGCTTTTGGAAAACTGGTTCTGCTAAGGTCAAAATCAGAGAAGAGACAGAGATAGAAAGAAAGGTGGTCCTATGTAACAAATGGGGCGTGGGAAGAATCGCGAAATCGACAAATAAATTATGGAACCTTCTCTAATGTATTGCGACGAGTCCACGGAGAGATTATCGGCTTAGCAAAGATGAAAAATTTCTCATTTAAGTAACGCAAATTCGTGTTACTTCTAACTAATCCCTATCATTAGTCTCTGTACATCTCTTGTACGGAAGCTTTCAATCATTTGTGTTTTTGAAAGCCATAGTCTACTAACTTATGTATTTATGTACGCCCATTCGCCCAAATCCAAGGATGGCTTTTGCAGAACGAAAATAGCTCTCCGTTTCGGAGAACACCAATGAATACAACTGGCTCATTTCAAGACACTTCTTGGCGGCGAATCAGAGAACTAAACCGGGGATATTTAACATATATAAACCTAATTATATACATATATACGGTGATACTTTATAAAATATATAACCTTAACATGTACAGGGTGTACACGTAAAGTTTTACATATTTCAACGTTTGATTCCACAACTAATTTGCAACGAAAATTTCCTCCTGGTGACCTCTTGGAATGTTTTGTTTTAGAATATTTTCTCATTCATGTTTTTTTCTCTTTTTTCCGAAGTTTACTGTTGAATTAAAAATAAGGACACCGATAGAAAAATGTTTATCCACACAAAAAATGACCAAAACACACATTTTTTACCCGTATTCAGAATATGAAAAAATGTACTGAAACAACACATCACATCACGAATTTTCCACATATTTATTTTTGCATGTAGGGTTGACTCCTTCAAAAATTTTGCTTCCTCACTCCCGAAAGTAGGGAACTCTGTGTTCATGATTGAAGTCGAAAAAATTTTTGTCCTCCAAAGTCAAAATTTCCACTTGCTTTTTGAGTTTCAGAGGTTGCCGATTAATTTTGGTTCCGTGTCTGTCTGTGGTAAATCCTTGTCACGCCCAAAACTATATCAAGTTTCAGTCCGATTCCGGCGAAATTTTCAGGGATTGTATGGGGTAGTTCCTAGACGCTCCCCTATAATTTTCAATGCCGTAGGACCAACAATAGACTGTGCGCAAGCGCAAACGTGAATTTTTCCTAACATTGATGTCTCATTATCTGTTGGTGCGATTTCGTTCGAACTCGGTAGATAAGTGGGAATATGTTCTAGAAAAATTATATAGCGATTGGTAGAGTAATATCCATTGCGCATGCGCGAAACTAATATCGATTGACACTGGCAATACTCTGAGTCTAATAGAGCGATTTTGATAAAATTTTCAGGGATCGTGCGACATAGCTTGTAGATAGTCACCTATAACTTTCATTGCCGTCACGTAAATAATAATCTGTACGCATGCGCAAACGTAAATTTATAGTAACGTCGATTTCATAGCATCTATTCATTCGATTTTGTTCAAACTCGGGGAGTAGATGGTTCTAAGTTCCAGAAAAATTCCCTATGAATTATACCGTGATTAACGGAGTAATAACTACAGCGCATGCGCAAAACTAAAATTGATAGACACAGACAAAACTCCGAGACTAATGGATCGATTTTTATGAACTTTTTTACGATTGTGCAGGTTTAGCTCGTAGACGTTCCTTATTATACATGTCATTGCCGTTGGATTAATAGAAGTCCGTGCGCATGCGTAAACATTATTTTCTTATAGCGTTTACTTATCAGTCATTTCGACTCGTACTTTGTTCTTCAGTTATTCTATACGTCCATGTTACAATATGTGAGGAAACTATACTGCCACCCCAACTTGGTTTTTTAATAAATTAGATGAAACTCAAAGAATTCGGACACTAACCATTCTCTTTTACAATCAGTAATTTTCGCGCCTAGGTACCGTGATTAGATTATTTCGTTCCATTTCCCTGTAACGTTTTCGGAAAGTGAGGTCATGGTTAAAGCATGTTCCATGCTAAAAGTTTGCCATTTTCGTCATGTACCTTTTTATCCGAATTCTCTGCAAACAAATAGCTTATACAACAATGTATATAATGCGGAGCTATGGTATTATATTGATAATTCACACGAGGAATGAATAATGTTTTCGTTTTCAATTGGTGTATATACGATCGAAATCATCAAGAATGGGGAGGATATCATGGAGGAGTGAGGGGGAGTGGGTAGGTTACTCGCCAAGTCGTGACCTTATTAGTTCGCTTTGGTGAGGACGAGAAAGAGAATGAAAAAGCGATTGATCTAATCTGAGCCAGCCGGGGCTCCGTGGAAGGGGGCAACTAACGAACCCGTCATGTGATCCATATCTCACATGCGGACCCTGTCCCACCATCGTTAGTTTCTAATAACTATTGCGAACTGAGACCGCACCTGGCAATGAATTCCCCACTTGGGTTGCCTAAGTTATGGATGGAATCGTAGTTTTTCCAAGTTCGCATTCGAGCAAGGTAATGCCCTTTGCGGTCAATCGGATCTCGAATGCCAAGAAATGAAAGGAAATGGATGGCAATTAGTGACCATCAGCGCTTGCACGTAGGATGTCTTCTTAGAGCAAGTTCCAAGATTATGGAGTTGAATCGAAATCATAATCCTATAAAGGCACAAGGCTCACTAAAGACAGATCAGTAGGTTCACGGACAGACCACCTTAGAGTAGGATATCAATCGATGGGTCATTTTTAGTATTTAATTTTCTTTTCACTGATGTTTTTTTGCTAACCCCTTATCATCCGATTCCATTCATACTGCACTTTTCTGGAAATCTTTCTAGCTGTATTAGTTGTTAGATGAGCTAAATGAATTGAAACAGGCCATCGGCCGACTGTATGTAATAGGACACGAGTAAAAATCCAGTTGTCGATCATCTGCGCTTTGTTCTCGTACTTGAGGGAGAGTCGAAGAAAGCTGACTCTTGATCGTGGAGCGGCGGCACCCATACGAAGTCTGGTTCCACGAGGACAAGCTAAACTGGCTGATTCTAGATAGCGGGCAGCGGTACATCAATACTACCATCCTAAGCTAATGTGTCCTATCTACATTTTTCTTGTTGTGAAAAATGAGTTTGAAACAAGATTCGATCTTTCTTCCTTGTTTTTCAAGGTTACGGCATCCAGTTTTCACTATCACATTATGTAACTCGTTGCCGAAGAGAATACACTTAAGACAATTTAGTTTAGCAGGATAGCTTGAATGGGGAAATGTAGATACGGAAAATGGAATTTTGTAACCTTCCCTGTGCTTATTGAACATTCTAACTTATAAAGACGCACCTTGACGGGGTCTACTAAGATATGTCCTTATCTCCAAAAACGCGAAAACGTCAGATAAGACACATAAGCTTAGCACGGCAGAATATTATTATATAATAAATATATTATCCCCTGTCGAGCCGCACGACTATCAATACAAGTTTTTTTCTCGCTATTCTTCAGAACGAAATTTGTGTTTCCACAACATCGATTTTTTCATTTCAAACACTTAATTTAACGTTAGTTCATATGAGTTACCAGCAAATGGAATGGTGGTTTCTTCAACCTTCACCCTCAATAATGCATTCACGGAAAAAACTAAATACATCCCAGCACAGTTCCTTTCGAGATTCCAAACTTGCATAAAGTCCCTCAGTATGTTATTAGTTTTATTGCCTCTTATCTCGATAGCTACCCTTTTTACAAAACCTTGACGCAAACCGCTTTATTTTACTGCAGCCACCAGTGTTTTATACGATATTGTGTCATAGGCATTAGATATGTCCAAGCCCGTCTTCGTGGCGCTAGCAATTCATTTTTCATGGATGTTATTGCGTCGTTAATACCTACCTACTTCGCAAGAGTAAAAAGTTTTACAATTTAAAAAAAAAAAAAAAAGCACATCTTTTTTCTCTATTTTTTTAACCCTTTTGACACTAACTTTCAAAAGCCACGCATTTCATGGTGGTACTTTCCCTCTTAAACTATAACATATTTCTACTACATCAGAGGTCTGAAACGGCTTATACAACCACCTATTTCCCCTTTGATGACACAGCAATGGTGTTGGACAGGAGATAGCCCATTTCAATCCTTTCCATCCGCACCCAATATTGCATATACGTCCCGAATTGTGTGCCGTTGGTGGCTTTTCCTCCCTGATCTGTCCCTCACACAACCAATCTCATTGCCCGTGCGTCGATATTTAGGGAGCCACGTTTTGTCAGTGTTTTTGGGGATTATAGGAAACTCCATGATCTGGTGATTCATTTCTCCATTTCCGCCCACGCCTCCCCCATTAGCGGATTACAAATGCGAGTATTATTGTGATGTAAATTTACTGTCGGTGGAGGGAGTTAAAGGAGGGGAAGGGTAATTTCGAGAAGTCATGATATATTATTTTTTCTCTCTTATTTATCCCTCACCAAAACTATATCCATGGGGACGCCCCATGCAGACATTACTAACCAATATGTTTTACCGTTATTAATTTTTCCACTTTTACTCTACACCGATTCCACTGAACCTAACAGAACCAAGAAATTATTATTGATCTTCATTCTAGATACCTTCCTGAACATTTCACCGCCGATATATATATATATATATATATATATATATATATATATATATATATATATATATATATATACACATACTTTTTTTAATTCAACAATTTATTCAAAAGAATGACAATTTTTTTACGTTGAGCAACGCTTGGACGGTTGTTCTGAACAAGATTCCATTGGGTCTTTATTCACGTGAAAGTGGTAGTTGGTGCCTCAGATGCCTAACGTCTCTTCTGCAGCCTCGCAGCCGCAATGATACTGCGTATCACAGCAAATTGTAATTTGATCTTCGCCCAGCTGGCCATTACTGACATTGGCTTCTCCCTTAAGGATGTTGCAGAATTATGAAAGTTCCAAACAATACTAAATGTTTTATATACTACTAGGGCAAAAGAAAAAACAAATAGAAAACACGTTTAAAATTCCAAACTGATTTTAGTATTAATGATATATAAATTTGGCAATAATTGATTTAGTACTCAAGTATTAATAATGAAATATCATTACGATGAGTCCACGCTCATCTCACTAGAAGAGGTCCAAATACTCCTCATCGTCGCGTCGTCTGGCAAATCCCCCGACGGGCTGGCGGTATGATTCCATCCTTCTGGGGCCGATGACTATTGATAACAGGATCGGATAGGATTAGGAGTCGATTCTTGATATCTTCATTTGGAACTCTTGGACGTCTTCTGAGAGCTCCATGAATGCATTTTCAGGAATGTAAAACTTTAAAAAGCTATATAATCTTCCATATTCTCCATCAGATTATCGATTTCTTGTGACCATTCGACGCAGAATTTTATTCTCTACAACTTTTATTTGGAATAAAGATTTTGTTTTACGGTAATCAAAAGCAAAATGGAAAATATCTCAAAAACGGATTTTTAAAGGTTTTGCGTGAAAAAGTGCCTTAAGAAACTATTTTAGATATAGGAACATGGGGTATATACGGAATCAGCTTGAAACTTCCAATAAGAATAGCCAGTAAAATAATTTCGTTCGCCTAGAATCGCATTTTGTCCCACTGTGCGTTTTATCCAAAAGTGGAATGCATTCATTCCCTCACTCCCGCACGCAGGCAAAACAAGTGAGAGAGCGTCTTTTTGGGGAGATATGACTCATGTATAAGCTGAATGAGATTGCTATTTAATATTTAAACCCCCCTTCTCACCAACTTGATCGTAGCAGCTTTAACCTCCAAAAGGCACTTCCGCAGGACAAATGTGCCTACGTTCCAAACTTCATCAAAATCAGAGAATGAATGAGATTACTATCTCATATTTACCTACTCCCCTACAACCCCCCCCACCAAGCTGAAATTTTTCAAGATTAATTCAAACTTTTTAATGATCTACCTGGCAGACTTTTTTTTTTTTTTTTTTTTTTAATCCCTGGTTCAAATTGAAATTTTAATGGGCTGATTTAAATCATGAATTGAATCCCTACATTAGTGGCAAGGATTGGATCTCAACTTATTTTAGCTTTCAGTTTAATATTTACTAAGAATTTCAATGTGTTGCTTGGTGCTACTTATTCGATTAATTTGAGCACATAATACGATCAGCATAAATATTGGTCGACAATGAGAGATTTTGGTGGGTCGACATATATAATTTTAATCTCAAGTCCGGATTCAGCGCTCTTAAAGACGCTTCCTTACAAATGTCCATACAAATTTTCTAAATACGCTTCACATTGCACCTTTTTGGAAAGTCCTCACCAAAATCTCCCAGTTTAAAATATGAAACGAACGAGGTGGAATAATAAATGATTTTAAACTCCAAGATTGCCTATTTTGTGCAAACCTATTAGTTTTTATTTTTTTTAAATATATACGTACAGAAACGTGTTTTCTTCTGGTGTGCTATAAATTAAGTTAGTTATTGGTTTAACAAAGTGTTCCTGATCTGTTCCCGATATTTAAACTGTCACTATGTCGAATCCAGAACTAGACCTCCCACTGATAATTTCAATTTCCATTTCCTCTTCCTCGCTCACCTCCGAGAAAACGCCACATTTTAATTAACTGATTCTATCTTAATCTAATCTGATCTTCAGGAATTTACTCCTTTTTTAAATAATGAAAAATATTTTCCTGGGTAGTGAAAGTTCATGCATACTAATATTGCATATTATTATCTAACAGATGTAGGTATAGAGTGGTTTCTTATGTTTGAGACAAAACCGGTCTCAACATCATATCTATATGTACAGTCATCGGTTGTAAAAGAATACGTGACTAAACGTCCATAAGTCGAAGTGTGAATAGTTTTATCCTATTAGGCTTGGGGCTATTGAGGGTAAATTACAACATGGATCAGTGTATGGTATCGTCGATGACTTGGATCAGGATATAAAAAGTTTAGCAATCTTTTTGGATTTAGCCAAAGCACTTAATGCAATTACCCATGACATTTTCTTTATAATGTATGAGAATGATTTGGAGGACATCCCACTACCTGGAAAAGTAATATTCTTTGCGGATGATAAAGCAATTTATGTCAATGAAACTTTTTAGGAGGATACCCTTCAGAAACCTAAAATATGCAGGCAAACACTAAAGAATTGATTATCCCATAATAAATTAACACTCAACGTACAAAAATCAACTTTCCTGCCCTTCTGTATCGATTCCGAAACCGCCTTTCAACCTACCGACAATAGTGCAAGAGGATTTCTGTATTTTCAAGTGGTGGGATGTCGTGCATGTCTTGTTTTGAGATTTTCCGTGTGATGGGAGCTAAATACTTAGGAATAATTTCAGATTAAAACATGAAGTGGCATTTGCAAATAGAGAACCTGAACAAAAAAGTTCCCGGCATGTAGCATAATAATGGGAGTGAATTTTCGTAAGTTATTGTATTATATTATGTTACGCACATTTTCGACATTTGAGCACTTTGATCGCAAGTAAATTGTTCACTACCAATTTTTCGGCAAGAAAAACTCCCCCTAAATAATATTCTGTGATTCAAAAAAGATTTTGGATTTTCAGCTTTTATTTGCAGTTTTATTTATTTATTTATTTATTTTTTTTTTTTTCAAATATTACTTATGTCAGGGAGCGATATTATTAATTTCATTTTAAACATAGAGCACAACACTATTAAAGTCGAAAAACACGCATAAAACTCTAAACCGATAATTTCTAAGCGGCAAGTCTAAGTGGCGATTCAAATTATGGTTTTTTTCCTGATTAGCTGAGTGAGCTAAATCTCTCGTGTTCACCCTACGAAGTTAAAATTTGATAGGGAGACTGTCTGAGACATTAAGAGACGATTAAAATAATGGTCTCTTCCCTGATCAGCTCAGCTGAGTGACCTGAATTCTTTCATGTTCACCTTACAAAGTTGAAATTTGATAGACATGTGTTGAATGGGCTTGCCCGTAGCAGGTACGAGTATATAAATACTCGACATGCGGTGCTCAAATTTGGAATGGGGCGTCTTTGGTATTCTAGAATACGATTGCATTGTATGGAGTCGTACTATGAAATTTGGAATGTTTAGCCAACGTAGCGGCGACAATTTCCATTCCTGAACGACTTTGCCATGGAGGCGTGGAAATGTCAGTGTTATTTTTCTTTGTTGTATACAAATGTAAATCTTTCAATAAAAAATTTTAATGTGTAACAACTGCCATACGATTCCGAATGTGGCTAAGTACATTATTTTCCCGATACATTATTTATTTGATAGGAATTGTATGTTCGTATTTTCCTTTTGGTAGCTTCTTAAATTTTGTATAACCTAAAATTTAAGGAAATTAAATGACTAAATATATAGATAGTTGGCATGTCATAGCAAAGGTAATATTGATCACGGTGATTAGAGAGACTAAATTTGAACAAAAACAAGGCCCTAACTTTCAGAACCCTAAGCCGCTTGAAACGCATAAAAAGGACAGTTTCAAGCTGGAATTTCAAGCCTCTGAGCTTATCTGTGGAGTTAATCGCCTCCATCTCTTTACCCATCTGCCGGAAAGTTTTATTTTCAGAGTCCTCTCAGCGGCGGAAGACGCATTCACCCATATAGGTTCTAAGTTATGGAGTTTTACACGCTTCAACAGCCTGACACCGAATCCACTTCATCATGGGATAATCACTTCCATTCTCTACCCACATAAAACGGATAATCTTCGGGCTTAGCCAATCTCGATTCCCCCACTTCAGCTGAAAACTCTTTATAATCCGAATAAATAAGCGTTCTTAATCAAAATATAATCGTACATTACCACCCGACTATTCTGAAGGCGCAAGGAAAATGTTTTCTTGTGGGAATGGTGAATAGTCTCTTTTTGAAGCCTTTATTCACAAGACGAAGGAATAAGTTTCAGTCGTGCCGCATGCCTTTTTGAGTGACTTTCCATAATTTTACGCACGATATTTAGGCACCCTAGAGCGGGGGATACCTACGAATCTACACACCAGTGTTTCCATACCCTCCTTTGTGATTTCCTCACGATTTTCTCACCCGGTTAGCAAATTATCAGAGAAAATGAAGTTATTGCAATGGTCCTGAAATGTTTAAATTTCCCAGATTTTTCGTCATGGAAATTTGTTTTGAGGCATTCTGTTTCCCTTTTCTCCCCTTCCTAAAATAGCCCAATATCGAAAAAATATCATAAATAGGTTAACGATCCGTGTTCACAGCAGAGCAGTCGGCAGTTACACTGGCCGATCGAGTTGGGAATTATGTGGTCTGTAGAGACTCAATAATACCATCTAGGCAATTAGGGACGCATAGTCTAATGATTCTCTTTATAAGGCTCCGTGCATCGCAACACATTGGGCATAACTATAACCTTCATGTGGGTGCCAAGCCTAGTGGGTATTCATGGCAATGAGTGAGCTGATGAGCATGCAAGGAGAGTCATTGGTGACGTTGCCTATTCGCATTGCGGATCAAATCTCTTTCATTTAAACTAATGCCATGTTCATGAGCAAAGGCAGGGTGAGGTCACTGGTCCTTCAGGACTTATGCCCGGTTGGGCCATTCGTAACCCAGTCAAAACCCGTCTTACTCATTGACGCCTGCTTAATAGCGCAGAAGCTCGTGGTGTTGTGTTTTGAAGGTGTGAGGGTGATCCGTCCATCAGCCACTTTCTGGAGGACTGCTCGGCCCTTATATGGACCTGCCGGTGCGGTCAAACAGCGCAACTTCGTTCATAGAATTCAAGTACTGCCCTAACTAATCGAGGGTAGCATCAAACTGCGCAGCCTACAAATCAGTCCAGACCATCAAACTATACACATCAATGTGACCTATATGTCCAACTAATCTGAATTTTTACTAAGGGATTGACTATTTGAAAATATGTATTTTTGAGATTCGAGCTTGCGACATCCAGACCACCAAACTATATACAGTCTAAAAGAGGCGATCAACCGTGCATAAATAAGGCTACCTGCGCAGCTCATCCATAGCTCTGAGGCCCCAGAAATAGTTAGTAAGGTAAGTAAGTTATGTTAGTTATATATTGTTATCGGAATGATACTATACTCGGTCCACGCTTTCGTGGCAGTTCGACTACCTGAGGTGACCCTTAGTCCGTCAACGTGTGCTGCTTGTGGTCCTTCTCACCCCCTCGATTAACTCCTAGAGTACTGTGTTAGTCTCATCTACGATTAGCAACTTTTTTGAATCACGAAATTTCAATAAAAATCAAATTTGGAGAAAATTTTTGAAGAGAACAAGTACTAACACAACATAGCATGAATAACTAACACACTGATTTTTTCCAAGTTTCCGGGAAACCCCGGCTGCATGTTGAAATTCATTTAAACACTGACAAATTTTGTGTTTATGAGGAATTTTATGAAAAAAATCTTATGAAAATTTTTTATGAAAAAAATCTTATGAAAATATCAAATTTTATGAATAAATCTGGGGGACACCCCCAGACCCCCGGATTGTTAATGTTAGGATCAAGGATCAAACCAATGAAACACAGAATGTGTATTTCGCGGATTCCCCGGAGGGCTGGTGGCATTCTGGTAAATTCGGCCGAAGTTCATTCCGCGTTCTTGGAATCCAGCGCCTTGGATCGTAGCAAAGAGCTTATAATAGGAAACTCAAAACATTGCATTTCACCTCGAGGAGTACGTTTATTGAACTTGGACAAACTAACTGGTTTTAAGACTCGAACTATTAATCACAAGAGGCTGAATGAATTTTTCAATAGTGGATGGATTTCAACAATACAATAGCAGCAATTGAGCAATATAGGTAGGTAAATTTTTGTGTTTCTGAACTAGAACGGGTTACATTACCCTACTTAATCACAATAGGTACATTTGAAGTATCACAACATCAGTCCGATTGGAAAATTATTATTAATAGAAGTAGTGATTTTTTCTTCTTCAAACGAGATCTTTAAACAAGAAAACACCCACTTCCTGATGAATTAGTCAAATAATCATAAAAATTACAAGCAATCCAACTAACGTCTTTATATTAACTGTCAATGAAATGGGAGCAGTACGTACCGGTCTTTCTTACCTACCGGCTTATTTATAATATTTATAATAATATTATAATAATGCTTGCCACTAAGTATTATATTATATGAATGTTATATTATATATTTTCATTTATACACACGCTCGCGCGAATGATGGGTCGCAGGGCTACGTGAGAAGGTACTGATTGCCCAGTCCGTAGAGAACACTTGAGCAGCGTTTCCACTCACCATTATCAACATACTAGCCGCTCCGAATCGCTTCGCTCGCCTCCACGTTACTTTAATCGCTCGCCTCGCTTCCCCTCGCAGTTTGACCGACTTCCCGTCACTTTTTCCGATATCCGATTTCGGATTCTGATTCGTCGGGATCAAACCTTTATTTCGCCCGCGAAAACCATTCCGGAAAACGTTCCTTTATGGGGTATATTTTAATCGGAAAAAACCAAGGTTTTCGTGGGACTTTTCGAGAAAACGGGTCCGTACTCTTGCATTTTTTGACGCATTTCCCGATACTTTTTTCGCGATCCGATCGCGCCGTCGTCTTCCTCGTAGAAAAACCTACGAAACCGGTATTTTTCCGGAATTTTCAACGGCCGTTTAGAGGGGTACAGGAAGCGGGGAAGTCCAAAAAGCGCACATTAACCGTTACTTCGACCCCCCTCCCGCCCTACGGCCCATGGTTCGGGTGGGATTAGAAAATTTTAAATTCGCTTATGCCCCCTTTCGGAAAATCCCAAGAAGATCCCCCCACTCGTACACTCCCCCCACTCAGCCGTTTGGCCGTGCATAGACACGACAGAAGGGTGGGGTTCGGGGGGATCTTACAGGACAGACATTTTCAAACCAAATAACCCTCCGTAAAAACACATTCTGTGTTAAAATCCAAATTCATTAACAGACATTGTAGCATACTTAGCTGATAGTATTTCGTTTATTGAAGAGGGTCATAATTTGGGTTTGAAAAATACATTAGTCCTTAGCTGGTCGGTCGAGCTCCCGGCGTTGCCGATCTATGCCCGGGGACTTTTGACCTGGGCAACCTGCCACGATAGGGTGGACTGAGTATAGCTCTATATCGATCATAATTGTCATTAGTTTTTGTTATATTTCGTGGTTAATCCAACAAAGTTACGCAGTTCGAGGAATTTAGGTAAGTTTTGACGAACTATAATCATTTAACAACTTCGCTTAGTACTTGATGAAGAAGGCAAGTAGTTGTAGCATGAAATGTAATGTTTTTTAAACTCCTGGGATACAAGTGGTGTGAAAAGGATCACTACCGAAATTCCACAATAATTCTTGAACTCCACGATTACACTTGGAAATGGCGTTTTTAATGCATTTATCCATTCAACTTGGTCCTTATTACAGACCCAACTTTTAGCCTTAAATCGGATGAAAGAATTGGAAATTACTAGTTTAGTTGTAATCATAACTTTACTTGAATCAATATTCTGCAGGTTGATAGGTACCTAGGAGCTCAAGTTCTATTATAATTTTGGTCTTAATTTGTATTTTGTTGAAACCTGTTTTGTGATTTTTATCACCCCACCGTACGGTTATTTTTCCTTAACCTTTTTATTTAGATTAAAAATTTATATTGTCTGCTGAGGTTAAATAGGGGGTTGAAGGGAGGAATGTGCACCTGAGATGTTTAGGAATATGTTTTTCACATTTTGAGATTTTTCAATTTTTTATAAGAACAATATCGTCTAAAATCCTCAAAAAATAGTTACTATAACCCCGCTTAACGGTATGTTGACTTATCAAACAATAAAAATTTATGGAAACAAATATGCTTTAGCAATGACCTTACTGCCCAAAAGCGTTACGTTTTACTTTACGAAAATGCAATCCAAAATGTGCAGTGATAATCATTTTCCACTAGCTACGTACCTACGTTCCTAGAGAAACAGTTGGTGGGTTATAATTACATAATAATTTAATACAATAATAATACAACATAATTACATATGTTGTAATCTGGTTACGAAGACGTTTCTATAGAAAAGGTTGATTTTTATCTATATTAATAATACCATACAAGAATGCTTCCTTTGAAGGTGATTATTGGTAATAAAGTTTTATCATTTTCTCCAATGAAATTGTGGGAAGACACGAAAGGCAAAGAATTTCGCGCAAAAACAAGTTTTGAAAATTTGCTCATCTGTTCATGGTGCACGATAGGAACTATTGCTTAGTGTCGCGCAAATTACCTATTGGGGTTAATACCCAAATTCTTACAAGAACAATAAAAAATTAGAAGCTTATTACGCGACGAGGCTTGCTAGAATGAGGAAAACGCTCCGGCAAACTCGAGCTCCATGGGAAATTGGTCAATTCCTCCCCCTTCGTTTTTCTGATTCCTTCCAATTCCCTCTAATTTTACCCTTTTACTCACGGAAATGTCATTCCCGATGAAGCGTGTTAGGCTCACGGAATCTATTGGCACCTAATGATAACCCGGTCCCAAGAAACCGATTTCCCTCCAAGAGTTCCGTTGTTGTCGTGTCGTCATCAACCTATCGTAATGGTCCTTCGGAATGTTGGTGGTTTGCGTTATCCGTATTTCCCTCCCGTCACGAATCTGTCGGATTTCATGAAGGTTGAATGAATGCGATAAGGTTATGTAACGTAAGGTGGATTAGATAAATTAGTGTGTGGTTTGATTCTAACTGCGTCTTGGGTGATTAGATACTATCGGTACTACCTATATCACTGTTGATCTGTGAGCGATGATTTTTATTGGGGTTAATCTACGGCCTAATTCTCTAATTTGATTATAATCTAACGGCCTAATTCACAACCAACTGATCTACCATCCCCATCTGCTACTGGAGTGGTTGCGGTCGTTTTATCACTCATTCCCATGCCAGAAATCTGTGATAGGTACGTTGGGTGTCATAGGGTTGGAGGTTAATGCACTCACAGAACCAAGTCAACTTCCTTCCCCAAATTATTCCCTGAAATTTCAACAAAAGACGGAACCTTTGTAAATCAGTGTTAATATATGTTTGCACATGCTCAGTGGCCTTATTATTTCTGACTTGAGGATGAAAACTCACGTCTTTTGATTATCGGTGGGGCAAGAAAGCGCCAATTCTAGTGAAAACCCGTGCAAATGCATTCCCTTCTTGAGCCTGAATAAAATTGGTGGTGTAAATGTAATTCATGACAGGGGTGGCGTGGAGGAGTGCCGATCCGTTTTAATCCACTTTAATGATAGCGGAAGAGGTACTCTCTCAGGAACTCCAGGGATAAACGCCAAGTCTTTAAGTAGAAGCGCCAATAGAGTTGGAAAACTATTCTCTTTTATAGTAGGTAGGTAGTAGGTAGCTTACAGTTAAATAACTAGGAGTATTATCATAGAGAAGTGCTGACAAGTCATTTTTTATTTGCTTAGACGTTGGGAAAAGATGATTAGGGAAATTTGAAGATGGTTAGGGATAATTGAGGGAGGTTCAGGTCTGCAGCCCCATAAACCCTAACCATCTGCCTCACATAATGTCTGGGAGTAGCTCTCGACGATAAGTTGTCGTGGAAAATGCATAGCATTTATTAGCCAATAAACTCAAAAAGTGTATATTTATCTTATATACAATAAGGTTATATCTCAATAACAAATTATTGAAACTATTGTATGACTCTTTGGTACAATCTGTACTTCAGTATTGTGTGATCATCTGGGGAGGAGCTACAAATTCCGCCTTGCAGAAAATTGAAATCTCAAAAGGCAATTTAAAAAATTCCGCTCCGTAAACCCCGTTGTTTCCCTACTGTAGAATGTTAAACTGTGCTAAGAGTCTGACCTTCTAAATTATATATTTAAAAAAGCGGGGAAAGCCCAGCCCGGACTCCCCCTCGCTTCGCTCGCAAGGTGTGGCTGTGTACATTCGATGGTCTTTTACCCCCCCCCCCCCCCCATATAGGTGTATTACAATTGAAACATGTAGGGGATTTGTAGGGGATTTTTGCGGACGGTAGATCCCTAAGGGTATGTGTAACGTGTGTAGGGGATGTTGCTTGTGTACGGGATTGAAACCCCCTAGTCGTGGACTTTTGTTTGAGCCCACACACGGATTTTCCAGTTTGTCGACCCCCCAGCCCTCACAACCACCCCTTACTGAGCAGGGGTTGCAAAATTTTGATGTGGCCTATATTTTGCACCGGAAGTAGCTGGTCATAAAAAAAAAGAATCGCGCAAATCGGTCAATCCGTTCAATAGTTATGGAGATACATACATACAGACATTTTACTTTATTAGTATAAAGAAGATTTGCTGGTCAAATACTATAAACACTCTGAAATAATAACAACCAATTATGACCATTTAGTTCAGATACGATTCCGACTTCTACATAACTTCAGACATCCCCGTCCCCTCTAGAATAAACAAAACTTATGTTACAAACAAAACAAATTTATGTTACTCATTTACTCCACAAGTCCCTACCAATTGATTTAAAATCATCTCACGATATGAGTGGGAATAATATTATTATAAAAAGAATGTTACATCTGGATAATAAGCGTAGGTCACACTCATGTAAAAGTATCACTACTGCGTAGTAATTATAATTTACACTTAAAAATAATATTGCCTATCAAAAAATAATTTTATAATATTACCTATACTAATAATGTTTTGGGGGTTTTCGAGGGTTGGTCCGAATTGAGACGACTCCTTTACGCCAACGTTTCAAACAATTTATTGTTCATCCTCAGGGCTGTAAGAACCCCAAAGAGATTAGCTCGGTACAATACAGTATAATATTTAGATGGTGCATAATATTGTTATGGACAACTACTACTGGAGCACTACATGTACTGCTGCCAATGCATGTAGTGCTCCAGTAGTAGGTGTCCATAACAATATTATGCACCATCTAAATATTATACTGTATTGTACCGAGCTAATCTCTTTGGGGTTCTTACAGCCCTGAGGATGAACAATAAATTGTTTGAAACGTTGGCGTAAAGGAGTCGTCCCGATTCGGACCAACCCTCGAAAACCCTCAAAACACAGTTTAATTAGAAGTGGTCGAGACCATCATACATCGGTATACTAATGATGCTTTACAGGTTTCGATTGTGCCAATAAACACTATTCATTCATTCATCTCCAGACGTCTCTATTCCCAAAAACTAAATAAAGTCTAAATTTCCCACAGTATTGGAAGTCCAAAAAAGACATGAGCCACCAGGCCTAACTTTCCTTTGTACAGGTACGATTGTGTAAATGTGCGTTAACCCCCAGATCAATTGTGTGCACTGTCATGGTTACGTGCTGGCACGTTTACACTGCCAGATTTATCCAAGCTCCAGAAGGGGTGAATGTTTCACACGCCACCGATGCACATTTTGTTTTACACTTGCACCAGTTGAACAGCTAGTAAGTTCGGAGGTTGTCAAGGTCTTCTGTATTACGTACGAGCAGGGCTAGAATAAGCCCGCAAAAAAAGTTTCGTTTTCGACGTTGTTTCCTTCGTTTTTCTACTTGTTATTAGTTTATAATAAGTGGGAAAAGTTGCTTTTTTACCAGGGGTGTTTCTGACACTAGTTTTTCAAGATTGATAAAAAAAACCTCATTTATCACTACATAATAAATTTGTTCCGTTTGCTTTGTCTATGGAATTAAACTTTGGAACTTACCAAAACCCTGGCCCCACACATACCCACTAGATGATTTAAAAAAAATATATATTTAAAAAATAAATAAATAACCGGCTCCGAAATTTACTACTTCTCGTGGATAAGTAACAGAGACGATAGATTTTAAAAAATTTAAATTTTTCCACATTCATAGGTGTGTACACATAAAAGGCATCGCCTTAGCCGGCCATGAACTTTTTTTATTCCTCGAAAATTAAACATATTAATCTAATTGTTCTGTGAATTTTATAATCGTCCTGCACCGGCTGTGGTGTCATTGCCATTTCAAACATTAGGTACCAGAAGAGGCGAACTTCGCATCACTCAACGAGTGGGTTTGTTCGAACATGAATAGTTTATTTAGTTGGGTAATAAGTCGCTGCTCGGAAATGTGGTTTTCCGGCACAAATCGTCTTCGTAAACCTCCACCTTGGTCAGTTGTAGTTTCGCTCGGGCGAGATGAGCGTCTTGAAAATAAATTACGCAGAATTGATTGAAGTGTTACTAGAAAAAATAAATATTGGTGATTTCTTGCAAGAAGGATACGGTGATGTCTTGGGAGACCACATAGATACCGTTATAAAGAATATCGGTAAGAATCGTTTTTCTCCTTTCAATGATGATTTTAAGGAAGTTTATCGGAATAAGGGCAAAAAAAGTGAATGGTTATTACACGAATTTTCTTCCCATGTCCCGGATGTAGACAAGAACGTTTCATTCATTGGGTCTTCCAAAAGTTTTGAAGAGTGTGGTCCCAATTCCCAAAAACGGTGATTCCCGATTCCTCTCACTGTTCCTCTCTTTTGTTCGAAATGGGCGGGATTCCTCTCCGTGTACTGTTGACTGTTGATGAGGCGGCATGATTCCTCTCACCTCTGAACTGTTTTCATGCCGCTGTATTCATCTCCTTTCCAGTTCCGAGACATTAACTCACTTTTTTTCGGCTAACCATTAACTCACACACTCTCGCTTGTGTATTTACTTCATCGACCTCATTTCGCTCGATCAATTTTTTCACCTTTTGACCATGTCGGAACTTACCGAAGTAATCTGTGAACGTAGGAAGGTGATTTAGTGCGTCAGAACTTCAAACTCAATTAATACCTCGAGTTGAGTTCCGAAGAAATTCAGTGGCGATGCGATCCAGCTTATATGAAAGTTACTGAAACATCAGACGAAGTACCACTTAGAAGTTTGCTTTACCACTCAGCAAGTAGGATATTGGTAACAATTAGGTTTCCAACATTAGGAGACCCCCCGCAGTATCAGTCCTTCACACCAAGGGGGATGCAATGGGGCTTCTGGCCTAAAACAGTAAAACCAGAAATATTCTATTGAAAGCTAAGACAGTATATCCGACGCACATCTTTTCATGACTTCGATCGTTCCACTCAAAATACCTACGGAAACGAATCCTGAAAGATTTATTTGGAAAAATTCCCGTCCGTCGTCTACCAGTTACTGAACGTGTTTAGAATTCTAGCTAAGAGCTGAGACGACAAAAGTAATTAAAGCGGAGAAAAAACGTATTGATAATTTGAAATAAAACACTTTTTATGCCACAACTGTAACCCAGGGGGAATAAAACCACATGATTGACGGAAAGGTGGCCCAAGTGGTCACTGGAACAGCTTCCACTGGTATTCACCGCATATGCGGCGCAAAACTTCCTCAACTTGATGATTTATCAAGCCCCGGAATAAAGTCATCTAACGAACACGTTCTCAAACTCGATACTTATTTCCCCTCTGCATATTCGAATACTTATATGAAGTTTTTCTTGAATCCATTGAGATTGACTATAGCCACAAACTAACAAAGAGATGAAGCTAAGAAGAGTGTGCACGAAGAATTCAGAGAAAAACTTGGATTAAGAGTTGGTGAGGTGGAACAAGGGACTGGAACCACTAATGATGGAAATACCTCGCGTAGATTCTTTGAAGACCCTGCATTAGTTCAGAGATAATGAGAGTGGATATCACTTTGATTACGAGACAAGGTAACAATATTGCAACTGATCTGTTGCTACATCAGTCCAGCCAGATTTCGAGGATACGCTCAAGACACAGTCACATTAGCCATTTCACTATATTTTTCGTACAAACATTCTGCTACTGTTCATGAAATTCTTTTGCTGGGTTCCCCAAAGTGCTCTATCTGAAGACCCCACCTCTCAGGAAAGTTGTCTCGATCGACCACAAATGAGAGTGTTTTCAATGAAATGATGGTGACATCTGACCCTTTGATAACCTTTGCTGAAAATAAAGCATCTCGATCTGAGCGAACAGACAAAACCACTATTATTATAGAGGTTTTAAAATCTTTATGCTAATCTATAAAATTTTCAGTGTAAATTTAAAATAAATGTGAATAATCTAATACAAATGACATGGATAATAAATTTAACTTTGAAGCAAATAATAATCTACTTTTCAGTTTTATAACTTTTTCTAGTGATCATAGTACCCTGCCATTTTCAATAATAATAGGTTATAACTCGCAAGCTATTGTATTGTGTATAATGTACCTACACAAGAGCTGCCATTTAGATGCGTCAATCCGTTCTAATCCTCTTATAAACAGTTGAAAAGCTCAGGGGTAAAAGCCAGGTCTTATTGGCAATAGTCCAATTCAAGTGGGAAACAATAGTAACACATTAATAAAAAATAAATAATAATAGTTCAAATTAACTGACGCAATAGCAATGGCTATTTAAATTATACAACCGCATTGAAAACCTGAAACAAAATCGAAGTGTTTCCATTGTAACATTGTAAAGAACAGGCATTGTTCCCCAACTGTATTGTACGGTGTCTAATGAACACAGGTTGACACAGAAAAGAAGAGCTGGTTAACACATATAAGACACCAAACCTATCTAACCGATTCTTCACCAGTGCTCGCTTTATTTTCCTACCTCAGTCCATTGGAGAACCAACAACCATTTTCGGCTTCCTCAAATTTGTATTTATTGGCATGCGGAAAATGGTTTATTTGCTTCGCTTTTCCTTATTCATCATTTTCGTTCATCATTCATCATTCATTCATCACCAGTAATTTTCGGTTGAGTAACATTTTCAATGAACTTACATTTTCATCTCGTCATTTAGTAACACAATTTGATTCCGATAATGCTGGCACTTGTGCTCTGTGGTCGTTAGTGTAGCGATAGTTATTACATAAATATCGAAAAACTGAATCTGCAACGTAATACAGTAGCATCATTTACAGTCAAGAAAACTCAATACGTTTGTTTGAAATCTTCCCACCCAGAAACATCGGATACCGGGACGCGAAATGGGAACCGCGTAGATTAGATGCCTGCTCCAATTGGAAGGTGCTACCGTTGTGCAATCATCTCTGAGATATTGAGTTTCCCACCAGTGGAAACGAGTTCATAGCCACTTCCCTTGTTAACGTGATATCTGTCATGAGCTTCCCTCTCATGTTTTTATTTCAAAATAGTAGAGCGAATGAAAACGTTATGGGGAGAGTGGGGCACCTTCAACCGTTTTTTAATGCAAAGGCTCTGGAGGTCATTCCAGAAGGCATTTTTCCTATTTATATTTATTACAGCCAAGCTTGATCATATTGTTCACCTTGGGCATCTATTTTCGTAAAATTTCACAACGTACTTCGTTAACTTCCGTTTTTTATAGAAATGGGTTTCCACAACTTCATTGCGAGTGATTTAGCTCGGATCCTTTTTGGAGATCTGGAATACAATTACAAAGTATGGAGGGACTCAGATCAGCATCGGAACTCTGAGTCTAATTTCTTTCCGTATCGACTCACGGTGCTGTTATTTAGATGGAGCTTCTTGGGGACACCTTAGAAAACAATTGCGAGGTACGGAGAGCAAAGATTAGCTTCTGAACCTATATTCTTTCCTTATATATCGACCTGTCTTTTTTTTTCTTTTTTTTTTTACATTTACCTACTGTAAAGCGTAAAATTGCGGGGTCCTGAAACTGTAAAGGTGTGAACCTTTTTGATGGGAGGTACGATACGCCAAGTTTTATTGTATTTATATATATATATATATATATATATATATATATATATATATATATATATATATATATATATAGTTTTTAATAATTACAGACCGTTGATCTCCGTAGAAGAGCTATCTAACACACAAAAAATAAACCTTTGTGTAATAATTTGCTGAGTTTTGTTTTTAATTTGATTTTTAGATTCTACGCATCTTGAAACGCATTGAAAACGAATAAACCAAAATAATTGTATGAAAACTATTCATCGAAGGAGTGAGCGAGCGGTTGATATTAAACTTCTTAAGATGGAATCGTCGTCCATTCAAAAATACTCAATGTACCTACCATGTTTTGCGGTAACGCTCATTAGTGAAGTAAAATTCTTGGGGTTTGGGGTCCCAAACAGTATTTTTCTTTTTATAGCGCTCATGTTTGGACACAAAGCCAATCAGAGACGGTTGACCTTCATCAATATTATTAATTTCTGACCTTGACCTAACCTTGATGTTGAATGTAAGGAGTTTCTAGAACCTGAATTCAATTTAACGCGGACCAAGCGCTCCTGACGGAAACTGGTGCAACCAATCAGCAATCTGCAATCAATGTCCGCTGCTAAAATATAGATTAATTAGGCAAATAGATCAGAATGATTTGTGTAGTTTGGTGGTCGTAAGCTCGAATCTCAAAAATACATCAAGTAGTCAATCCCTTAGTAAAAATTCAGATTAGTCGGACAAATATATCAGAATGTTTTATATAGTTTGGTGGTCATCCCGCATGGAAGCGCGTGTCGCGTTAAATTCCATTCAGGCTCTAGACACCTCTCTGAATGTGATATTGGTAATACATCAGTCATTAGTTGAACCCACCCAGTTATAGTAAAAATGTTGTTGGACAACAATAAACATTCATTCTTTGGCTTACACTGAGTTCTGGTGTTAAATTCTTCACAGTTTTCTCTGAACGTAACATGGTTTCAGGTAGTTAGGTGGCTACAACTCTTAAAATAACGCGAAAAAGGGAAGCATCACTTTTTTTTTCTCAAGTTCATCAAGATAGCTCCGAAGCAGTAGATGAATAAATAGTATCGTCAACCCATCAGGTAAGCCCCCGGAATCATTTACATTCGTTGAAAGTGACTGGGAATACTGGCTCCGCTGATTTGAGCGATGGCGCCACACTTTGGGGGGTTTTTTTTTTTCCCCAAGTCAAAACAGAATGACTACAACTAACCAATGGACCTTAACGCCGAATTTATTTCACTACTTTTACGCTTTTTCAGATGGGTAATCTTCTTCTTACTTCTGTTATGAACGAATTCAATACTAAAGTCAAATGTAGGACAACAATAACAATTCATTATCTTGGATTTCGTTGGACTTGTTCATACTTTTATTTATATATTTATTTTATTTTTATTTGTTTAATGGTTTAAGCCGCACCTCAACCAGAAGGGTCATTAGCGGCACAGAAGAGGGTGTTCTAAGGGACAAATCAAGTGGCACGATTCTAAGGGGGCCATGCTGCCCTCCGTCACCAAACGGAGTGTCATCACGGACTCCATTGGCAAATCGGAGGGGGAAAAAATGAGGGGTACAGTGATGGCCACTGTTTAGCCTCAAAAATAAGATAATACAACTAAGACTAATAACTAATAGGCCAATAACTAAATATATGTCACTACATATAATTAGCAAAGTGAAATAAAACTATGACTAGATTGTACAAAAATATATCACAGGTGAAATATCACAGTTCGCAGTAGAGATCAGCGGATCTCAGGTGCGACAACAGGGACTGGACCTTATCTGTCCAGATAAAACGTCAAGCCACTGACGGCCTGACGGGGCCCGGAGATCCATAAGGTCTGGGCGTTCATCCAAGAAGTGGCGGATGGACAGATCATCCCCACTCCTCCCACACACAACATCTCGAGCTTCTGCGCTAAGCAGGTGTCTGTGAGTAAGACTGTTCACACGTTTACTGTTCCTTTATACCTTAAACAGTATTTAGTAGTTCCAAAGTTCTAAGAACGTAACCCTAAACAGTATTTTTATTTTTTATTCATTTATTTTTCCCCCAACAACTTTTTTACTTTTTTCCTCCTAAAACTCGTTAGTCGCAACACTGCGAGATGCTTGAATATCAGTGTGAGAACATGTGAACTAAGCATAATTAATGACTATCTGGAAAGGATAGGATAGGACAGGCCAAGAGTAATTTTATATCATCAGTGCACCGATAATTAGGGTCCAGGGCATCTGTCTGCCCTTCACTCGTCCTTCATGGAGGATACTCTTAACTCCCGACTAACTATAGGAAGTAGTTAGGTTAAAATACAGTAGGAACAGATTTAAAAAATATATATATATACCCCCCCCCCCTCCCCTTACATCAAAATTTGTTGGCTTACATTTCAAAATATATAGATTTCAAAAATGGAAATAATAAAAAGCTGCCAAGTTGGTGTGGCACATAGCTTCCTCGTTTACGTATTATGAATGTATAGATCATTTAAAAGTTTTAAATTATCTTGAAAAAATTGACAGCAGAAAAGAGTAAAACCAGAAGTAGCGTGAAATTTCCGAATTGTGAATTAAGAAACGAACAAATGATACTCAGTGTAATTCACGTTTGCGCATGTACAGATTGAAGTAGGTATTGATTAGGCAACAATGAAACTGATAGGGGACCATCTACAACCTAAACAGCTCATTTCCTGACATTCATTGAAATCGAATGAAACTTGTAGAAATTAAGGCCGTTAAAAGTATTTCGCATTGGTGCATGTACAGTAGCTAATAATTGTGCAATCATGTTGAAACATGATGATAAAACAGTCATCCTTCAACTATCAACCAAATCTGAGCGAGATCGGACGGCTAGGGCGTAAGAAAATTATGCTTGGTAGAATTTACGTTTGCGCATGCGCAGAGTGAAGTATTGATTTGGCAACAACGAAACTGATTGGGGACCGTCTAATCCCTTGCCCGCACATTTCCGGACGATTTCATCCATATCGGATGAAAACTGTGGAAAATAAGCGTGTATCATGGATTTCACATTGGCGGTTTGCGGTAGCTATTCATTATACAATCATGTTGAAATTGATATGGGATGATCAAATCGTCATCCCCCAACTATCAACCAAATCTGAGCGAGATCGGACGGCTAGGGCGTAAGAAAATTATGCTTGGTAGAATTTACGTTTGCGCATGCGCAGAGTGAAGTATTGAGTCAGGAACGATGAAAGTGACAGAGGACAGTCTACACCCTAACCCACACCTTTCTGAAAATTTCATCCAAATAGGCAGGATAAGAACTGTGGAAAATAAGCTCGTTACAAGGATTTGCGGACACACGACAGACACTCTCACAGACACGGACCAAAGTTGTTCAGGATGGTCTAAAAAGTAAGATGCCAGTGAAAAATTTCAATTTGGCAGAAAAAAAAATTTCTCCGGAAAGTGAAAACAATGTTTACGTATGCCGCCCGAAGCTTTTTCCAGAAACTACTGGACCAAACTTCATGAAATAGGCATAAAAATCATACATCGGAGAGGGATGTGCCAGCAACAACGGCATCAATTTTACTCTACCCTAAAGGATAAAACTTAAGGGCTGAAATATTTAAAAATCGAGATCTCAAAAACTTTCTAGGTGACAGTGATATTTTATTAGGTTTAATTTATATTTAATTTATAGATATCATCCCAAAGAATCGAATAAAACCAGCCAGGTTGCGTTTAACGTCAAATCGTTCGCTCTCCTGAAGCACTAGAACTTTGGCAGGAAAAAATCAGCAAATCATAACTGGTATGTAGAACATAGCAAAAATCGCCTTATACCTACGTCGCTTGTATCCGCTGATATGATTTCACTGGAATTATAACGACGATACCGGGTTTACTAAACTTTTGTCACCAGTAGAGGGACTTCTGAAGGGTAGAGGTGATTAATTTTATGTAATTAATTTTCAGTTGGTGGGTCACCTCGTGTTGAATACAAGGGTATATGTGTGTCATTTAATTTAAATAATTTCTTCGTATCGGTGTGCGTCTACACCTATTCATATACATTTAGGTAACTACCTAATGTATGAAAGGCTTCGTTTAATAATTATAGAGACAGATGTTCTGCGTAGAAGGGCTATCCAATAAGGAAAAAATAAACCTTTGTGTAATACGTTGCAGCATTTTCCCCATGTGGTTGATTGAAAATGATGCCAAAATCCCATGCCAATTCTCGGTGGATATATGTTTCTTGAGCCAAATTTTGTAAATTAATCTATAGAAATACTTGTAGCGCGTAGCTTAGTGATCACATTCGGGGGAAGAAAAAAAAAGCCTCCACGATAAAAATTTCCACTTGCATTTTATGTTTTATACCTTACTTGATCAACTTTGGTTCCGTGTCTGTCTGTGTGTTCGCAGTTTCGTGGAAATCACCACCATCTACGTACAAGTAATCATAGTTTTCCAAGCAAACCAATTAACCGTAAATTTATCACTTTTCTTCTCAAATTTCGCCTCGCCCGCCGATTTGAAACTTTAAAAACATATTAAAAATCCCAATTTAATAAAAATTGTAAGTAAATAAATAGTCAAGTAAGTATTATTTGTCGATCTGATGGCATGCTTTGATTCAATTGGTCGACTAGCACTTTGGTATAAATTAAGCGTTCTGGGTGTGTCGTACATGTTCATTACAGCCTTATCTAAATTATATGAAGGAACTAAAATGTTTGCGCGGACAAGGGAAAGTAACGGAGGCTTTCAACACGTATGCTGGAGTAAAGATGCAATATTTCGCCACAATTATTCTCTCTGTTTATAAATAATCTATCGGAGTTTTTGGGAAGAGAGATAGTTGTAGGTTCAGTTACAATTAATTTACTTTTATATGCAGATGATGTTGTACTAATTGCTGAAGTTCGTGTCTGATGCTGCAATCAAATCTGTGGTAGGTTATGGTAGTCAAACGTTGGCCTTCAAGGGGTACGATGAGATTGAGAAAATACAAAGGCTCTTCATAAAGTATCCAGGTTACCTATGAACGCCCCGAACTATATGTTGTTCATAGAAACGGGATGGAAACCTTGGTTTCTGTATCTTTTTTCTGTGCATGTGGGCCATGTGTTGAAAGTACTCAGGGGTAGTACTAATCGTTTTGCCAACAATCTTGCAAGGCAAATTATGCAAGTGGGCATATTTTGGTTCAACGAATGGTTATTTATGGCGGAACAACTGAATTGTCAACTCGCAGGGTGTGGATCAGTAGAAATTTTGGGCTTCGAAACCAATATCATTGAAGATAAATGGTTGAAACATTTTAAAGCAAGTAATGAAATTAAAATGAGGGCTGGGATGTATCACAGGGTATATTAAAATGTAGATTATAGTATTGTTTATGTAAGTGACGATCTACCGTTGGAGGTAGCATCGTTAATTTGGAAATGTAGGGGTGGCCTGCTGACATTGAATTTTAACCCCTTAAAGAGGAGAGAGGAGAGTTCTCAACGTTGATCTTTGTGCGATTCAGAAGAGCAGGAGGATATATTTTATTCCTTTGTAAGTGTCCAATTATGAATCCTTATCGCGTATCTCATTAGGGTAAGGGTACATTAACGGAGGCAGAGATTGTTCCCCACCTCAATAGCAAGGATTGGAACAAATTATATGTTTTGTAAGGCAGGCCTACGCCTATAGAAAATTCCTTATTGACCAATTCAATTGCTGAATAACGTAAAAGGTCTTCATAGAAATTACGATAATTATAAACAATTCTAGTAAATTTTAATAATATGCATCGACACCAGCTACCAGATGGTTCCTTTCGGTTTGGTTTCTTGCCATATTCTTATCCAAGTTGGGTTGAATGAGGGAGAGAAGCCCGAAATATTCTCTCCTTCAATCAACCCAACCTGGTGGTTCCTATTGTACCTATAATGAAAGATATACCAACTTTCCTAGTGTTCGTTATGTTTTAATTTAGACCTTTCCTTTCGACTGTATATACATATTTATATTTTGAGCAGTAAAAGTAAATTGTTAAATTCAATGTTTTTTATTGCATTTATTTCATTTATTTTTCCGAGGTTATCATTACATCATACATAACGCCATCTCCAGTTAGACAGTTCTATGCCTTATATTGTGTCAAAATTTTCAAACATGTATCGATTTTGTCTTGCTTATAAACACGTTTTATATTATATTATATTCTAGAAGGGAAAGGAAATGAAACTTTATGATTTTGTGAGATAGGATGTTCAGAAAGGCAGATCCATTGAAGCACACGATAGGTATCTTCAAATATTGGAGGGGGGGGGGGGGGAGGTCCCAGTCATGAATGTATGACCGAATTTCCGAAACGATTCGTTTTTTATTCATTCTACGTTAATATGTTATGAAATTTGTGCTCTTTGTGTACATAGAAATTGTTAAGAGTATAAATATTAGAATTTTACCCATTTGCAAAATGTTTTAGGTTTTCTTTGACAAATTATAAGTCTATTTTTCAGCATGCTTGTGCATTAATTTTGTAATGTTCTTGTTCGCAGTTGATTATAATTTTTACAAGTGATATTCTGTGAGAAAAAATTTGCGATTTTTAGTTATTGTTTTAGATTTATATTAATGATTGCTTCCGAGTCCACCTATTATAGGGAGTGGAAGCATTGTTTTCACTTTCGGGAGATGGACAAATTTTTGTCTCCAAAATGGAAATTTCCACTCGCATTTTACGTTTTAGACCACCATGTCTGTCTATCTGTCGTGTGTCCACAAATCCTTATAACAACCTTAATTTCCCCAATTTTCGTTCGATTTTAGGTTAGGCAGTAGATGATCCCCTATCAGTTTCATAGTACCCAACGCACTACTTCACACTGCGCATTCAGAAACGTAAATTCTGTCAAGCATCATTATTTTCTTACGGCCTAGACGTTCGATCTCACTCCTAAATTAGAAGGATAGTTGGAAAAAGATGATTTGATCATCTAAAATCAATTTTAACATGATTGTATTATTAGTAGCTGCTGCGCATGAGAGATAATTAAATCCTAGTGACAAGCTTAATTTCCACAGCTTTCGTCTGATTTTGATGGAATTGTCAGGGAAAATCGGGTTAGGCTGTTGATGATTCCCTTTCAACTCCATTGTTCGCAAATCACTAATCAATAATTTTCGCAAACGTAAATTCCATCAAGCATTGCCCGAATAGCGATCCAATCGTCCGATCTCGAAATTTGGTCGAAGTTGGGAGTAGTATGGGTTAGAATGGTCTCCTACCGATTTCATTGTCCTCAAATCGTCACTTCCCTCTGTGCATACGCAAACGTATATTACAGCAAGTGTAATTTTCTCGTTTCCTAATTGGCCGATATTTGACGTTTAAAACATTTCTATAGGTACATTCGTGTAACACATACGAAAAGCTATGCACGCCCAATTAGCAAAATGTTTTTGTATTATGTTAAAACTACTTATATTAATTTATATTATGTATATATATATACTAGTACGATATAGCGTTAAAATCCACGAATCGTTTCAGAATGCCTCAAACCGGATTTTGATGAACTAAATGTGTAATTTAAAATTTTTGGAGCCATTGCAATAGCTTCATCTAATATGAAAATTCGCTAAAATACTTGAATTGAATTAAATAGTATATAAAATAAAAATAAGTGATAATCTAACTTATAATCAGGCTGCATTCCTATATTATGTACGACATCGCTACAATAAAACACTCTCAACGACACCCGCCCTTCCAAAAGAAAGCGGACCACCTACGGATTTTAAACACGTTCTCGACGCTTCCAGTAATAAAAAGCTAGTAAAAGCTGACACCATCGATCTCACATCTTCTGCGCATAAAAAACGCCCCAAGTGATTATAGGTTCTTTGGAGTGAAACCGCAACCCTGGTATTAGCACCTTGTGAAACACTCTTATTATCATGTTGACAGTTACACAGTACGGTGTGCGTTGTACGTCATATTCCTAAAAGATTGTTCCAACAGAAATGAAATTTTTATTAATTTCCAAACCTTCAACGAAACCCGAATTAGTGGCCCCAAAAAGCATAGCGGTAAATAAAAAGAACCCCGTCTACTTTCTTCGTGCTGAAATGTTGTTTTCGACCCGGTAGGTCCTAAGGATTTCAAGTTAAAAATCCTCTTCTACGATATTCGATCAGTATTAATTTAGGCAGCAGTCCTTATCTTCAATATTTTTCTTGTTGAAATTTCCAATTGCCTATGTGCAGCATGAGCTAATTTTCGATTTTTTTCCAAGTTATTTCAAAGGGAACACACTTAAGATTTTACAAACTTCATGGGTCGATTTTACAACTAATTTCAACAAAAAGTTCTTCCTGGCAGTTTTTTTAACTAACGCTTAATTTTCATGTATTTTCACATTTAAGATTTTATGTATTTTCTATTTTTGACATTAAAACGACCATAAATTTCGTCGGCTCACAGTAAAACAAAAAATAAGAATACCTTTCGAAAGAGCATTACATTTTCTATATCCCTGTTACCAAACAAATATTTCCCGAAATTCTATTTTTTCCTCAATCCGTTTTTTCCGCTTCTAATACGAATACGTATTATTTTTGGGAGGCACTCCACGGAAAGAATTTCTCAAAATCTCAGCTTTTCAACGGTCAGCCAGTTTTACTTTTATTGTGCTAACTACGGAAAAAAAATTATGAATTACTGTTGAAAACATTAAAAAAAAAAAAAAAAAATTCAAGGTTTTCTGTGAACCAACGAGTTTAGGGGGGTTTCTACGTGGTTTGCTGCACTGAACCGAATGCTAACACTTGCAGATCTCTTCAACTTCGTTTTAACCGAGTTTTCAATTAACTTGTTTTACCCATAAAAACACATAAAATTGAGCATAAGAATTAACTCAACATACCGAAAGACAAAGTCGATGATGCTTATCGCATTTCAACAAAATTGGCAATGCGAATAACCGAAGCAACCGGGAGGTGTACTGGGCTCGACATTCAGGAAAATCAGGAATAGGTAGCAAAAATAATAAATGAGGAAAGAACTATTCGAAGAGACGCAGAAGCCAAGAGATAATCGGGAGACAACCACCCAGGCAGAAGAGAGCTGTAGAGAGAGTTGTAGGACTGTGGTGGTCCCAGTGGTTGACTGTGCTCCCAACCATCTCAGATAACCAAGAAGTATCCCCCCTCGCAATTTAGAGATGTATTGTCACTAAGGTATGACCATGAGCCAGAAAATCTTCCACGTACTTGTGATGGATGCGGAGGAAACAGCGACCTGAACCACATGCTCAACTGCAAGAAAGGGGGTTTAGTAGTTAAACATGGACATACCAGCTGAGGGATGAGTGTGTGAAAGTAGCGAGCTTGGCACGGTTTGAAGTGGCAACAGAACCCGTGCTTCAAGAATCACAAGATGGAACACCACGACTTGTTGCCGACATCCAAATACCTGGGGTCTGGGATCGCGAGATGCAAGCGTTCGCGCATCTTACCTTTTCCAGTCCTGAGGCGATGTTGCCGAACGAGCTGCCCAAGAAAAATATTCAAAGTAACATACGAGCTGACGACTTGAGGGGTTCATTTCTACCACTTGTCATGTCTTACGAGGGAGGTCTTCATAGATAGTTTAACGAATTCTTGGAGAGGATGGCTGAGAAATTGCCAGATAATGGAACCAAAGCCCTTCTATTAGGTTCTCGAATGGGTGAGGAATAACAATAAGTCGACAATAAGAGCCCTGTCACTCCGATTGTGAGGACACGAAGAAAAGTGAAGAGCCTCGGAGTCGAGTATAGAGCAGTGGCAATCCTACTAACATGAAGAGTGTTCCCTGGATCGTGTCATGAAATGAGGTATCTTGGACATCACTGGATAAACTGAGGACCTGATTGATTAAATATGTTTGGAATACTCTAACTTGAATCACAAACTACTTGAAATTTTCAAATCTGAACCATAACGGGTATTTTGAGGGAGGGGTGGGAATTACACTAGGGGGGAGGGGATTTTGAATGGGATATCTTTGACATCACTGAACAAATTGGGGATCTGGATGAATCTGTTTAGATTACGTCAACCTCAATCACAGGCTATTAAACAATTTTCTCGCCTCAACAATAGAGAGGTGTTTGTGGTAAGGAAAAAAAGGAGGTGGGAGGGGGTGGTTAAATGGAATAATTTGGTCATCACCGAACTAACCGGTGATCTGATGTTCGGATGAATGAAATTGGATTAATCTGAACGTTCTTTTGGGTTATCTATCAAGAATATTTTTAATCTGAAATATGGGTGTGTTTGTGGAGAGGGAGTGGGAGTTGCTCTCAGTAGTTTGGTCCTAATAGGTAATTTATAAGGATGTACTTCAAGTAAGTACTTTTAAATAGGGACTGTTTTGAATCAGATCCATAGGGGTGTCCCAAAATGTGATGGGTGAGGGGGGGGGGGGGGGAGGGGGGCTTGCGTATGTTCAAGTCAGCCTGTGCAACGCACGGGTGAACCAGCTAGTGTTAACTAAGATATCCAACTGCCAGGACCAAAGTTCAGGACACCCCCCTTTTTTATATTTTTTACGAAAGTGGCTGCACAAAAATGACATTCTAAGAATCTAATCTTAGAATAAATATTACTCTTTGTTAAAAAAAAAATAATAATAATAATAATAATAAGATGAAGATATAGTATAGATCAATGAATTTAGATAGTAGCGGCTCTCAGGTACTATAGCAGGGACTAGACCTAATCTAGTCCAGATAAAGGATTTGCCGATTTAATTAAAAGTTTTAGCAAATGAATCAAACTTTGTACCAAGTGATTTAAGCCTTTTGCCAAAATAATTCATCCTTTTGTGAAAATAGTTTATTAAATCTCTTCCAAATACAATTAAACTTTTTCCCAAAACAATTAAACCTCTAGCGAAAAGGGGGGTAATAGGACTAAATAAACGAAATAACAACGAGTATAAAGTCAGTGAGCAACTAACAAAGTAGACACTACTGAACCCCTTCCGACTGTACATATCACTTGGAAGGGGGTAGAACATACCTAGTAGGCATGCGGCTATTCCTTCCAACAGCTTTTTACCACATCTTTGTTATATAGGCCATGCGCACATTGATCGCTGCGCTCGCAAGCGACAGCTGGGTGAAAAATTGGGGCAACTATTCGCTGTATGATGTATGTATGATCCCTAGCCTAGGTTGTTGCGAAGTCTCTGATTCATTATAGATCTTCCGAGATTCTATTTATCCACTAGCATGAGTGTTATTTTAATACAAAACAACTGTGCGTACATGAGAATCTTTATCAACAATGAAACAGATTAATTTGATGAAGGTAGGTACCTACCTACTTTTACGATGTACTTAAACAAACAGACTTTTATTTTGCTTCTTACATTTTTAGCCACTATTAGTGATTTTATTTTGCAAATTAATTGTTACCGAGTTTTTAACTAAAAAGAGAAACGCTGTCGTGTGCATCCTGTGCGCTTGGCCTATAGTAAGTTTTCTGTAGTTCCCAATAAACTATTTCGCAATTCTTATACAAACAGCACCAACAACATATTGTTTCGGGAAAAGTTCTAATTATTTTGGTGAAAAAGGTTAATTGTATTGGGAAGCGTTGTTTTAGCCGATTGAACTCATTTGGCAAAAGGTTTGTTTTAGAAAAATATTTAACTAATTTGGCAAGTCTTATAGAACCTCAACCCGTTGAAGGGGCTCAAGAGAATCAAACTGAAGGCTGTTAAGAGCTGGGCAATCATCCAGAAAGTGGCGAATGGACAGATCACCCCCACATTCCGCATACACAACATCACGAGCTACTGCACTAAGTAGGTGTTTGTGAGTAAGCGATTATGGCCAGTAGCTACCCGATTGATCACTATTCAGTCCCTCCTTAAAAGTTTAGGTCCAGATACTTAAGCGTGCCACAGAGATCCGTGCCCTCATTGCTCATACCAGAAGGAACTTCCTCTTTGTTGCAAGTGTGACCTGATCCTCAACGCATGCAGGCAACTTCTCGATAGACTTCTAACCAATGTTCCCCTCGCAAGGGCATCAGCAAACTAATTGCCATGGATATCCACCTGGCTTGGTATCTTCATAAAAGCTTTGGCATTGGCAAAATCGAACAGCTTCTGACACTGCCCGCCCACAACTGTGCTGTGAACACAGACACAACAGGTGGAACCTTATTTAATGATTTTAAACCCTGCAGTTTAGGAGCGATCGGAGTCCCACATATTGGTCCTTCCTTTTCTTTTTCGTATTAAATTGTAGGTACATACATGAATATGTACTCGTAGTTAGTAATCCTACATTAAAACGCACAGTTTACAAGTTGTTTATTTTAGAAGTTGTTGGTGCTGGCGTTCGTATTCAGACCTCAACTTTGATACTGTTGAATTAACATATATCTGTCGAAAGCGCCCGTCACTTGCTACACTGTTCCTCATCACGATCCAATCAATAGACACCGATTTCAGCTTGTGATTGGACGGGAGCTTTAACAACTGTTTTTAATGAACCGACCTCCCATAAAATATTTAACAGGCCCGGTCGCTCTTTTGCGTTGTAACGAGCATGCGCGGAACCGGACTATACATCAAAATCTAATCAACGAATATGTATGCATTTAGTTAATTAATTATTTTTTGTTTGATAATTGAGAATATTAATGAAAATTTCGTAAAACCAGTACGCTTTTAGATCATCTTAAGATACCATGTTGAATGGGTACCTAACTCTTCTCTCCTTCAAAAAATAAATCAACTTTTATACGAGAAAAGCAGGTTTAAAGATGGCACAAAATTACAGTCATTGATTTCATTCGCGTAGCGGATTAGCTCTGAGAGGCGTTTCTTCTGTCAGTTTCAGGAATGAGAGCTTAAGCCTGTATGCCGAGGATCAAGTTATTAATGTTAACTTGGCGGAAATTTCTTCCAATTTTGTGAGAACATCCAGAGTATACTAATGAAAAGTATAGACAGGGGCCGTTTCGCGATCATCAAAGCCGAAAAACTGGGATAAGCCCGAAAATTCAATCAAAACGAACTATAAATCTGAATTTTGATAATGGCTTTAGATTTTTTAAGCATCTGAGCCCACAAAATCGCCACCTTCCCGGATCAATCCTTTTCACCAGGCTGTTGTATGAATGAATTCCATTCCACCTCCAAAATAAATGTTTAAATGATTGTTTTCGAGCCCTCTGAAAATTCTTATACATGAGAGCTGTCAAAGATATATGGCGAACAAAGGAATAGGTAACACTTTACCTTTTACTACTAACTTGTTTTACCTACGACCCTATCCGATTGGAGTAGAGAGAAAATTAAAAAATTCTAGTCATGTAACACAACCGTATAAGTGAATTTTCTCAACATTATTCTCGTCAAATTTATATGTGATTGTTTTGAAATTTGAGTACTTTATGTTCCCAGCAATTGTTATCTATCAAATCAAGACAAAAAGGTCCGGTCATGCAGCATGATCGTATGAACGAATTTTCGAAAATTATCGGATTATACTAACATATACCTATGTTACTTTGTAAAATTTTATACTACTTACCAATTTTATAGCAAAAAATTCGTTTAAATAACATTCTGGAATTCAAAAAATATTTTGAATTTCTAAATTTTTTTTCTTAGTGTAACCAAACTTTATTTGGATACACTAGTACTATCATCTTTCTGTCTATATCTGTCAAGAACTCAGCAACCAGGGCATTTAGGATTTCACGAAATGGCAGTGAAAAGGGTCTATATCAGCCCATTTGGGCAAGCTAGTGAGTCAGCTGACCAGTAGCCGGTATATTAACCATGATCAAGAATTATTAACAGGTTTGGTTACGCGGCAATACCATCATGCAATGATCTTGAACCATTTTAATCAATTTTTCAGCAAATATTACTGGAATGTAAGTACACATTCAGCATAATGTTTTTATTGTTCATCGTTCATAACCTACTTTTGACTAAAATTCTCCTTAAAAACATGAATTTAACAATTTTTAGCTGCTTCTAGCTGTTTTTACCTGGTATTTTTATAACAACCCTGATTGATATAAATAAATATGTTTATTTATGAAACAACGTTAAGATACAGGAATTGTTTCACGATACCTCAAAACGGATTTCTACAATGAAAATTTTGGACAATTTTACTTTTAAATGTCCTACAGCCATTGCAATAGCTCTATTTTTTACGAAAATTTGGTAACGAACACCTTTAATGTAAGAAATAGAACGCAACATTGGCGAGCCTTGTAGGGCCAGAATGCAAACAAATTCGAGTCGCGACCTGCGGTGGATGAATGAAAACCTCAGAATTACTCGTTGTACCTCATTTACTCGATTCACTGGTTGAACCTTATTACTATCCTCTGACTTCACCTTAAAAAAAAGAAAGAAGCCTTTTCATGTCTACAGCATCCGACCAGTGCTCCTCAAAGCCTTTTACAATGTGTCTGTACACAATGTCTGTCTTGTTTAGAATGTCTGTCTCTAACGAATAAAGTAAGTGTTGAAAACTAGTATTACCGACGCATTGATAAAAACGGATGGTATTCAAACTATTGTATGCGTGACAAGTGTTTCATTATTGAATGCTGTTTGAGTCGCCGAGGCGCCGCAATATTGTTCTTGGCAGGTCCAAACAATAAATTGAACCAGAAAGCCATTTCTTCCGATAATATCTTCCACCCCAACAAAGCCTGGTTCGCCTCTTTTGATTGCTGGTAAAATGCGGACGAGTATTTTGTCGGTCAGGGTGGGGCTTGCTCAGCTTGAGGTCCTTCTATATTCTTTAATGACTTGAAAACCCCAGGCGTCCTGCGATAGGCATCGCTCTTTCTCCCACAGCTGGGCACAAGGGAGGATTCATCGGGAACCGCTGGCCTGCCGGTGACCGGCTAGGCCTCGCCCGAGAGGCTAGTGCTCCGACGAAGATGGATCGTAGTCCACTCAAGCGGGAACTCTTGACTAAAGCTGGGCCAATCAAGATAGGTGCCTACTAATGGTTCACAGGTTACGAGCATGATGTTGAAATTAGATTATAAGAGAGCGAAAGAGGGAGATTGTTAGGTACTTTCATATGAAGGCCAAGGATAATCGGATATTTTTGAGACAATCTAAGTGGTTGGAGCGATTAAAGTTCTTATTTCTCTTTGATAAATACTTTTATTTATTGAAGCATATTGAAGTATGTTAGTTCATATCTCTCTAACAGATCCAGTACAATTCGACTAATGGCAAATTAATGCTCTGCTGTTTTGTCAACTCAAGCTGCCATTTATATGCAGATGAAGTTTAGTCTTTCAATCAACCTCCAACTTCTGGTTTGCCTGCGGCTGTTGGGTTGCTGAATGATGATATGAAAAGTGTTGTGAGATGGGCACATAATGCGATAATTATTAACCCTAATAATACTCATTTCATCAACCTTTCTAAAGAATCTGTCAAGTCCCACACCATACTGCCAGATCTTAGCATCGATGGTCACACCATAACGCCTGTAGCAAATGTTAGAGACCTAGGAATTTTCCTTGATGCACAGTTGCTTGGAATCGGCTGGTTTCTAACATATTAATACGCTACAAATTACTGCACAAAGGTTTATTATATTTGTACTACGAGTAGATATCTCTTTGTCTATAATAAAATGTTAAACCCCATAAATAGTATGTGATCAAAACTTTATAAATGCGTAGATTGGATTTAGGATTTTTTCTATGAATGTAACATTAACACACCTCCAAAAAACGCGAAGAAACGGAAAAACACCAGGTCACGCGCCCCCTGAACACCCTGTATAGATTCATGCAGCTGAAGAACGAAGAATGTACTAGAAAAGAGTAGATTGTTGCTTGAAGGAAGTAGTTGTCGTACATAGTTGTAACTTCAATCCGTTAATCTATCATACGTATATCTAAAAAAAAAAAGAAAAAAAAAGCGTGACGCGAATTTTCATTTGACACCAGCCAAAAAACATATTATATTATTCACGCATAAAACAGCCCAGCGGTAGCCCGCTTATAATACCAACCTATGCAGAGAAATACAAATGCGGTACCTGCCTATGTCTATAAGGAGGTTGGCGGAGTAGGATTAACGCTTTAACTTTTCAGACGATGTTATTTGAGCCTGTTCACACTTCTGACCTCAAAAGCTTCCAAGTCCCTCTTTTAGGAAATTACCGCAGGAATGACCCTGCAGACCCTTCATTTCTCTCTCGTTATCACTTGTTTCTGGATCTGGGCTCACTTTAAAGGAGCCTTGTGTTTGAGATTATCCCGAGCAATGATGTGATGGAATGACCGTGAGTGAGGGGGGGGGGGGGGGGGGGGGGAATACTCGTTACCATCCGCCGGCGGTGTCGTTATCACCAGGAAAGAAAGGAGAAGAAAGAGTCCAACTTATACTATCCAACTGTAACGACCGAGTGTGTAGAACTCCAAGATGGGCCTTTGCCGCAAACCAGCGGTAACGCAGTTCCCTCAAGACGATAACGAGAGGAAATGTGGTCTCTTTGCTCGCTTGCGGTCACCTAGTTGTTTGTCCCACCACATCTTGAGTCAGAATTTCTTAGCGTTGTCCTAATGACTCCTTCCCTCGCATGTGGCCACTGAACAGGTAGACATATCTCGAATGCGCATAAATGTATACATGTCTCATTCCAGTTGGTAGGGTCGTAGGATTTTCATAATATTTTGTTAGTTGGAAGTTTTTTTTTTTTTTTTTTTGCAAAATTGTTAACAATCCTAAAGTAAGTTTTTTTTTAGCATTACGCCCTCGTAGGGAACGACCCTTCAACACACAAACCAGCAACATTTGGGTTAACAATTTTCGGGTGCACGAGTGCCCAAAAGAAATTAATTATGCACTTGCTTAAAAGGTGGGTTGTGGGGATATCTAGGGGAGTTGCAACATTACGAAATACCGATATTGCAATGATATTGAAAGAAAATATCGATATTTCCGACTAGGAATGAAAAGAAAATCATATCTTAAGTCGAAAAGGTAACAGATAAATTGTTCGTCAATCATTATCAACAATTGTTTTGTTTGTTCCCAAAAAATAATATTAGATGAGAAGTTTTAAATAAAAAAAAAGTGAACACTGCACAAAATGTGTGCCATTTTTACGGTTTTATAGAATGAATTTTAGTGCATCAAACTGTTCATATCTATATATAGTTTACGAGTAAAAACAGAATAAAGAGCGGATAAAACCAGAATAACACAAATATATATATATATTTTATTTTATAAACTATAGTAATTTTGTTTTTTAGTTAAATCATTTATCCTCCGGTATGCTGTTGAGAAATAAAAGTTGGGCAACGTGTTTCGCCGTGTAGTTTTTCCGCCTTATTGAAATATTTAAATGTAAACATTTCTTCGATAAATCCTTAATTTTTTCTGATATGGGATTTGCAATTATAATTAATTTTATATAGAAAAAAATGATGATGGAACCAATTACTACGATACTCTGAATATCGCATGATAAATATCGGTATTGTAAAAATATCGAAATGTATTATTAATATCAATAGGTACTCAATAATGGGAAGGGAAATTTCAGTTATCGATAATATCGCAACGTTCCAGGGATATCGCTATCTCACAGAAAAATATTGGTCTAACTTTTTTTTAAATTGATTTATTGAACTTTTATTTAATAGTAAAAGTTCAATAAATCAATACATATTCATCTAAAAAATTTAATAATTTATTCATCTAACTACGTTAAACCATCTTGCCTACGCGTAATGTGTTGATAACTTCATAAGCTGATAGCATCAGTGTTGAGTACTGAGCGGTCATAATACATAATTTGTTTTGCATATAGTTTGCAATGATATTTTGTTATTATATATATAATTTTTTAGAACATGAATGGACACCAAGAGAGGTCAGCACGCCGTTCTCCTTTAAAGTTCCTTTAAAATACCCCAAACGGATTCTCCCTCATTTGTTTTGAGGTGACTTTTTCCTTATGATGTCCATGAATGTAAATAGTTGTTTGATCATTACTTTTATTACTAATTTTCACTTTTTAAACCTTATTTGTATGGATTTATTCTCAGTAGAATATGTTGGGGAAACAACTTTGTTTCAACCAGGATAATTGTCCTGATAAATATGAATATCGCCTCAACAATCTCAGTTGTTCGGAGTGCACTTGGTTGGAGGAATTTGTAATTAGGTAGTCATTTTAAGTTAAAGAGCAAAGAGCAATGAAAGCAACTATGAAATTCTGAATACTGATTCAGCTATCGCAATCAGCATTAAGTTGCTTATATTTTTAGGAAAAACTTGCTGCAACATGTCAATGCTGTGAGACGTTGCAATTGAACTTTTAGTACTTACTACTCAATTAAGTTAATTTTACTAATAGTATGGTAGGGTGACAGATGTTTGTTTATTTATTAGCAACTATCTTTTAGTTTGGAATTTTTCTCTGCACACTCTTTGCTGAGTATATCATTATGTACAGGTATTCCCTCAGATGAGCGCAGTTTTCAGCAGTAACACTTTCTCTGCACTGTTGGCTGAACACCCTCAATCATCCCAAACAAAGTCTGGTTTCCACAACACTATTTGAAGAAGTGATATTCCAAGTAAATGACCTTTTTTGGAAACTTGTGAAGAAGCATCTGCGCTATCAGTTGAAGCGACCGTTGAACTTTCTCGGCAACCCCGTGGTCAGCTTTGCCTTATTGGACAACGTCATGATGGAGAAGAATGATAAGTATTATAAAGAGAGATGAAGATCATTCTCAGGTATGAGCCCTTGGGCGCTGCAAATGCACAGAAGGTATGCTTTATGTTCACATACTTGGGACGTTTAGACCTTAGATAGCTTCTCAAACGTGACAAACCCCAACCTGGGCTCAACGCGTAGTCATTTCACAATCCTGTATATGGGATAAGAGGTAGGTATGTGGCACTGCTTGTAATGATCATCATTTGGCTCAAGCTTCTGGCCTCAGAATGTTCGCAAGTAGTGCCGTACCTACCCAAGAGAAATTTTATTTAGTTCTATAAGGGAATTCCCAAACCATACTACACTAGACATGAGAAATTGCTCGCATACTTAGTATTCCTATACCAATGTTATAGATTATTCAGACCGATATATATTCAATTATTGGAACTGATTAACTTGGAGGTCAATGAAAAAACGGAAGTTGATGAAGAACATTGTCTATTACCACGAAAATAAAGAGTTACAAGGTTAGATCATTTCGACGGTTGGTTCATCATTAACAAACAATTTATTGTGCGTCAAGGTACACAGTTAGTTCGTATCTTAGGATACAGGTGTTTATATCGTGGATTATATAGAGATTTATAAATAACACACTTTCAAAAACGCTGCAAATTATTACACAAATGCTTATTATTTTGGTAGGGGATAGCCCTTCTTCGCAGACCATTGATCTATAAGTATTAAACCCTTATACAATCTATAATCAAAACTTGGTGTTTTGAGCCCCTTAAAAACATTTACACCTTAACAGCTCCAGGGTCTAACAATTTTACGATTTTTAGTAAATGTAGGAAACAGAAACACAAGGTCGAAAAGGAAAGAAATTAGCCTCAGAGCCCCTTCTATAATTATTGTATTCGAAATGTCCCAGAAGGGCTTCAATTCGGGTTTCAGCGCCATAAGTCGATTAAGAGACAAATCAGGCTCAGATGTTCCTCAGAAGATCAGTACATCTACGTGCACAGAAATTATATTTTAGATATCCCAAACGAGCTCCATTTTAAGTTTCAGCTGCTTGATTAAGAAAGAAATTAGCTTCACGGACCCCTTAGTGTAACGAACCTTCGAACCGATTTTCGTAATGCAATTTCGAGGTGTTTTGGCGAAAATCTGACCCAGTCATCAATATGCCTACGTAGGTAGATGATACAGACACTTACAAAGGGAAAATTAATGCCATTAATTAATACAGCTGCAGTTTACTAGTCCCACTGATCTAAGTACTTATATAAACGACATTTACCTAGGTGGGTACCTTAACCCACCAACTGAAAATTTGTTAGGTAGAATAAAACACCTACCAACGCTTCACTAATCCATCTTACAACAGTTAGAATAAACCCGATTTCACGAAGTCTTTGCTGGATGACGTTTGGTAGTGAGCAAATGTGTGCAGGCAGACGACAGAAATGGATGCCTGTATTCTAATTGCAAATTTATGAGCTTTAAGTGTCGTATATGCAGGAATATATAAATAATCTTTTATGCTCAAAAATGTCAAATAGATATTTGTTTGGACAGTTCGAATTACTACAAAACTATATAAAAAATCTATTTTGTACTCAATTTTATCGTCTCCCTGAAAAAGCCCCAGTTCATTGGGAGAAATGTTGGAGATCAATCAAAACCCGATTTACGAACAGAAAGACCTTTTTAGTAGATTTGCAAACTTTTCAAACGCAAAAATGGCCCGATCTGTGTTTTGGGGTGTTGATCGTCTCACTAATTAATTTATATACTCCTTGATTTCCTAAGGGAATCGGAGTCATCCGAAGATAAGAAAAATTCCCAACCTAATTAAGCCGGTTGTTAGGATTGGAACGAGAAGCGGATGAACCGGATGACGCTCTTCGTCCTTCTGTGTGTCAGTAAGTATCTCCTAATGAACTTCCTACCTCTCCCTTTCCTCACGAAGCAGTCGTGGACAGGGGCGTCACAAGACATAAATAGTGAGGGGGGAACTATTATGAAATTCCCAACTGAACCAAAAGTTTTTATGAACCAACCAAAAACCATAAACCAAAAAAAGGGATATAAAAAGAAAAATGTGTATCACTTATAAATATTACCTCCTACCTACAGTTGATATGTATTGCACATATGTACCCCTTAAATAAACGTAACACTAATAAAATTACTTTTTTCAAGTGAGATGTTGTATGAAAATTTGATAGGTAACATATCATTTTTGTAGTAAGAATACAATATTAGATTTTGATTACAATAATTATCGCCATCATTTGAAATTTACAGCACAAAACGGTTTGCTGATTAGTAAATCAGATATATATTTATATATTAATAAATAATGATTAGAAAAAAATGCAGTTATTAAAACTTTTATCCCTACACGATGTGTTTAAAAGTTTGAGTTTTTATTAGAAGTGGACATGCCGATTTTAGCGAATTTTCGTAAAAAATGAAGCTATTGCAATGGCTCCAAAAATTTTTAAATCAAAATGTTCTTCATTGAAATCCGTTTTGAGACATTCTGAAACGAATCCTTGAGTTTAATATTTTTTCATATATAAATATATAAGTGTGTCCTTCGAGATGATAACTCTCCTTAGGATTGAGATAAAAATTCCGTTCTTGCGCGAAACAATCAAGCTTTCCAAAAAAAGGACGAGTTTGTTGGCCCGGATCTTTTGAGCACATTAAATTGGTCACATTTCAAAAAAGTGCTGAAAAAAATCACTAAATATAGCAAAAAATTGCTAAAAATCGTTAAATTTATATTTTTTAGCAGACATTTTCTCAAATAAAGTTTATTAATTATAAAATAGAACATTAAAAAATTTATGTGCAAAATTATGCTGAAAAATGTAATTAAATTTCATTAAAATGTGCTAAAAAATCGATAAAAACACCAATTAATTAAAAATCCAAAATCTCTTTTTGAATCGCAGAATATTATTTAGAAAAAGTTGTTTGCCATAAAATTGGTAGCTAACAATTTATTTTTCCTCAAAGTCTTTAATTTCCAAAACAATGTAACATAATTTAGTACGATAATTTACGAAAATTCGCTCATATGATCATGCTACGTGATTTGAACTTTATTTCAATGTAGCCAATGCTTTTTCAATATTTTCTTAACCAAGATTCTCGACAAGATCTTTTTCGCATTGTAATAGGAGCAGTGGACTATTTAGGAGCCTTCAAACTATTTTTCATACATTTCAAACTACTGAATGTTCTTCATTGAACTACAGGGTATATTCGGATGAGTGTGAAAAAAATGTTCTGGATGAGTATACCGAAAATAGAGTAAAATCGTCAAGCCAAATTTTCTATCATTTCCCGTTTTTGAGATATAACATATTTGGGAAACGCTGAGGAAATTTGGAAAATTTTGAACGAAAAATACCAGTTCATGCACAAAATGAAATAAATCAAGTCTTTTATGAATACCTGGTACCTATAATTGGGAAAACCTGGATTTGATTACGATCAGACTTCCAAATAGGTCTCTTCGAAAGAAGGGTTTTATTGCTACCTCTCAAATTTTCCCAACTTCTCCCAAATCAGAGCATACTAATAAAAGGTTATGAGATGAGATGAGGCATTACGATCGGTACCTATACCTCATCTATTTTGTTTTATACCGTTCAGAAATTATTATATATAGGTAATCTTAGAAAAAAAAAAAAAATAAATAAATAAATTATACCGTTCATAAGTTACCTATATTATATAATAATGTTCCTAGATAGTGAAAAATAAATTAATATTGAGTACCTACTTAATTAATTCAGCACTCTTGTATTCAGTAGGGTATCCAAGCCTGTCGAAGACGAATTTATACAGTTTTTAGCCCATGGATGTCCTTTATAGGTAGTGGAGCTTCATTTTAATACGTCAAAAACCTCCATTGGGCCCTAAGATGACTTATTGTGGTCATAAAGTTCAACTGTCAATGTGCAAATATCATTCCAGATTTTTGAATCGCTAGATTCTAGTTTTGCGCCCACTTTGCTACTTGCAACGGTTGAAGGATGGAGGGGGGGGGGGGGGGCTATTTTCGCCCACACTTCTTTTTTACTTTTGAAAATTCAAACACACTCTGAAGGCGAGAGGGGGGGTCTCAATTCCGAAAATTTTAGATGTTGGGAAATACGGCAAACCCTTGGCGCGTTTTAGCGCCCAAATAAAGAAGGTACCGAGCTGGTTCTGGTCTCATGTTTTTAGAAATTTCATCAGCAATCTTTAAGATTTTTTTTCTTTTTTTTTAATTTTTAAAGCCATTTATTATTATTTTTACATAGGTGGTTTACAAAACAAGTGAAGTATTTATTACTTCTAAGGGAAAAATAATTTAAAAGTAAAATACAAATGAAGAAAATAAACTAAACTTGGCAGTTGCTGATCTCCATAATTTAAGAAATTGTCTGGAGATCAGGAGTTGCAGGTTAACAAAATAACAAAATAATTTATAAACAATATCAGTACGATATTGCTTCATTAGATAATCATTGATAGATTTTTTAAATTTATTAATTTTTTCGGCATGTTTGATATTTAGAGGAAGTTCCATGAATAATCTTGGGCCCAAAAAAGAATATTGTTTTTTGAAGAAGTCAAACTTCGGGTAAGGAATCGGTACCGTAAAGCCAGAATGAAGTCGAGTTGCACCATGTGAGCGAGGAATAAAAGGTAAATCATTTTTAAAATAATGTTGCAACAACTTTGATAAATAAATAACTCGGGGCGGAAGAATATTAAGTTTTAAAAATAAAGGTTTACTTGAGATACTGGATAATTTTTGTCTTGGATGCATTCTTTCGGGGTTATAAGCGAAAAACTAAAACAACTTCCAAAATTGCATGGTTTTTATGCAATTTTTATGGTGAAGCCATATCCGAATCTAGTCGATAATTGGATTTTCGGATTCAGCACCCCAATAAACAGAAATCCGTCAAGAAACTTTTGCTGGATATTTTCTCCTGTCTTTACCACTCGCAGTCACCAAATGACCAGACTATCGAGGAAAAAGAGAAGAGACCTCCTGAAGGCCGAGAAGAGTTGCATTTCTCCCCCAGGCCCAACACATCCGTTCGCACACACGGCAGACACACGCACACGCTGCACAACCGTGTGGAGGGGGGTCGGCCATGAGTTGGCGCCCCCCACCATCACCGGCCTCTTCCTCGTCTTCAGTGTTGTGCCGGTCTCCGCTGCGTGAGGTGTAGTGACGATTTCGTGTCCCCGCCGCGCTCCGCGTGTTTCTTCCTACAACCATGGTGAAGTGATATAAATTGTTTATTAGGCTCCCAAACCCTACGAATACCCCGTTTGTCAAGGATACGTGTTGAGTGTTTTTTTCCCACGTTTTTCGTTTCTTATTTTGGAAACACGACAGAAATCCACGGTATCATGGAGAGTGCGGGGTACGTTTTGTTGGTCTTCTTCTTGGTGTCCGCCGGCTGTCGGGCCTACAAGCGCGGGCCGGAACTCCCACATCACGGCAGGTGTGAACCCATAACTGTGCCTTTCTGCAAGGATATTCCCTACAACGACACCATCATGCCCAACCTACTCAACCACGTCAAACAGGACGACGCTGGATTGGATGTAAGTTAAATTCCAAATAATTTCCAAAAAAACAAAAAATTCAATTACAGAGCTACAGAATAATTGCAATGAACAGGTATATACACAATAAACATTGATGTTTAGAAATATATTATGAACATCTGTTCTGTATACCTACTGGACCAGACAAGGCTAGGAATGAGTGGGTATGTGTGTAGTACAAACATGAGCTCGGATTATGTCCAGAACTCTTGGGTTCATGCTCTTGCCTCTTCGGAACATTTAACAGAACTGCTGAGTACCTTCACAGTATGTACTACCTACGTACTAACTTGTTTTGTACGAGTATAAATTGGAAATAACGTACAGTATAGGAAAAGTAGTCCCTATGGAACTTAGTAAAAGTCTTTAAAAATCTTGGAGGCGGAATTCGCTTAAAAATGCGGAATTTTCCTTTTTTATTTGTGTTTATCTCGGAAACTATAAACTTTTTCGAAAATGCGAGTATACACTAACTTCAAGATTAATAAATTTCTTTTTAAAACGATTCAGTCCTGTTTTTGCTATTCAGAACGAATACAGAGTTACCATCTGTCAAACATCACAAACATTGGTCCCCTAGCGCTGCTCCACACCACGAGTTTCGTCCTTGAAAAATAATCGATGATTTTTCGTAAATGATGTGATCATTATGTATCAATTTCATTTCGATTCTGGTATAGTTAATGTTGAGAGAGGATTGAGTGTGCGATGCGATGGAACATCTCAATCATAGAAGTATGTGAACCTACCTATAGCGTTGAGATCAAAGATCGCCATTCTATCCCTCTGTCAAACGCCAAGAACATCTGCGATGTCAAAGATAACTTGCTTTTCGCACATCCCCAAATGGATGCGATTCAACTTCCTCTCTTTTCCAACAGGGAAATTAAAATTTGTGAAGTTCTAGAAAACGAAAGTGCGTTAAGTGAAACTATTTCGTTTTTTAATGACCAGCAATCCATAATGTCATTGAAGGACACCGGGGAAAATTCTTATTGAAATTATACTCTGCAAAACATTTAGAAGAGTCTTTAAATAGTTTTCGGTATCAATAATTTCTACAAACAAGTGCCACAGCAAAACGTGAGGTAAATTCCTTCCACATTTGAAGCAGCGCATCAACACCTACTGTGAATTTACCACCATGCTCAATTATGGAGAGGAAACGCTATGAACCCTGACCATACAGTAGGGTTGGGAATTGAAGAATGACGTTCTGCTTTTCATCATGACCACCAAAGTCTCCTACCCCAAGCAGTCACTTAAATCTAATATCCTGCGAATGCCAAAGGTGGTGCCAATCTGGATGCAGATGTAAGAAATTTGGCTCAATTTGTTCCGCCGTATGCTCAGTCTGCAAGGGCAGACTAGACTTCCATCTCACACGGCTGACATAATTCGCTACCACATTTGCCGGAAGACGATAATTCTTAACCCTATTCGCCGGAAGACAATATGCGAGCTTGAACAGTTCTCCCCCTGAAAGTACTTTTGGACCTCGGTATCTCTTCAGAAAAAAGAAGAATAAATCCAGTACTTCTAACATGGATTTTGGGGTGGGGTTTAAGTCTAAAATTCGCTACACTGACCCGACACCAACACCGACTAACTGTACAAGATACAAGAATATTGAATGGGACCAATTCGAAAAGAAATTTAATGGTCTTTGATTTTGTATACACATGGTCGTCGATGCGAAAATGTTGATGCCTTCTTAAGCTATATAGTCGCCGTATGGGTCCGGTGGGGATTTGTTTGGAAAATAGGAAAACAGGTTACTGAATTTAAATGCAGAAAAAATGGATCTCAGGTGGGAATCGAACCCACATTCTTTGGTTTTCCGTACCTACGCCTTCTCCATCTAGGCCACAAGGATGTGAGCCAACACCCCCTGAGAACCATTACTGGATTTTCCGGTGAATTCAACTTTGAATCAATCATTTTTCCTGCATTTAAATTAAGTTTCCTGTATTTTCCAAAGAAAATGTTGATTGTTTCCGAAATACCAAAACAGGAGAATTTTTTTTAACGGAATCCCTCTTCTCACCCCTTCCGCTCTCTAAATGATTATAGACGTTCACTATGTCATTCAGGAAGGTGAAAGGATCATCTGTGTCAATTTTCAGGAAGGTATGAATTTTTTCCGCTGATCGGCCTTACATTTCTTATACTAGTATGTACCTATCTAGGTTGTGAACAATTGATCTATTTTAGCATTTGCCCAGGAATGAGTGTGTGTAACAGTAATAGGTCTACATAACATGTACATATTATGAAGGTCCACCCTCTCGTTCTTCCTTATTTAATTGCGTAAAAAAATAGGCTAAACGCCATTCTTTATATTTTTTGTGAGGAATACAGGAAAAATACTTTCGCGCCAACCACTTGCACGCAGTTGCGCGCAATTGACACTATCTTCATTTTTTCAAATGGGAACCCCCCTTTTTTTTAAATAGCAGATTCCGATTCTACGTCAATGTTCATGAATATATCGACCCCTCACTCGATTTTTTTGACTGGTGCAACCCTTCCACTAGCGCGTAAAGTTGCCTAACTACCAAAATTGCACAAAACATGGATTCTGGTGAACCCCAAGTGTGGTACATGAATATTCATTGTTTTTCAACGCTGATTCATAAGGCGCTATCAGTTTCTTGATTTGATTCGATTTCAGCGGAGTAATGGTCCGAATTCGGTTATTTTGCGTGAAAAGATCATCTTTTTTTAAAAGAATTTTCATAATTTTCCATTCCGTTTCCCTCCTCCTTCCTTTACCGTGCTGGGGACCGGATATGCAGTTGAAAGAAAATAAAAAAGAACATTTCCTTTAAAAAAAAAAATTAAAAATACCGTTGGGTGGTGGAGGGGGGGGGGGGGTTATAAAAAAAAAGACTTCAAAGAAGTTGCTCAAATGAACTTTTAAAGTCCTTTTCTCATGTTTTTCTCCCACCCGATGGTATTTTTAATTTTTTAAAAGGAAATGTTTGTTTTTATTTTCTTTCAACTCCATATCCGGTCCCCAGCCCGGTTGAGGAAGGAGAAGGGAAAATTATGAAATTTCATGTGCAAACACACGCCAGAAAAATGATTTTTTCACGCAAAATAACCAAATTTAGGCTATTGTTCAGCTAAAATCGAATCAAATCAAGAAACGGATAGCGCCATGTGAATCAGCGTTGAAAAACAATAAAAATGCATGTACCACACTTGGAGTTTACCAGAATCCATGTTTTGTGCAATTATGGTAGTTAGGCAACTTTGCGCGCTCGCGGAACGGGTTCTGCGTGGTCAATAAATCGAGTGAGGGGTCTTGTATTCATGAACTTTGACGTAGAATCCGAATCTGCAATAAAAAAGGGGGGTTCCCATTTGAAAAAAAGAAGTTAGTTCGCGCACTTGCGCGCAAGTGGTCGGCGCAAAAGTGAATTCCTCACAAAAAAATATAAAGAATGGCGTTGAGCCTATTTTTTTACGCAATTAAATAAGGAAATGCGGGAGGGTGGACCATAACTTCTGAAACACCCTCTATTTGTATATACATGTATATAAATAAACCCCCTCTATTTGTTTATATATATAAATATTTACGTAGATTTTGTAGCATGATTGTTATTGTGAAGAGGTAGTTTCTAATAGTATAAAGTTTTAGTTCTATAGATGCGAGAAGTTACGTACACCTGTTTTGTTGGAAATACACAATGCCATTTAAGTCGTTTACATACAACCAATTTTAACAACATCCGAGTTGAGATGAAAAAAGTTACTCGATAGGTTTGAAATATGGATTGGCTTTCAACGTCGATAATAGAGGGAGAGCAATGGACCACGTGATCAAATATTGACTGGCGAAATAGAATATTCGTAAATATTTATTCTTGTCGTTCATTGTAAATGAATTAGGTAGCAAGGCATCCATATGATTAAATTTGACCAAACCCCGTTTTCATCAAAATTTGAGGTGAGTAATTGGTTTTATGAAATTTCGGTTGTACTGTCCAGCTGAATGTATGTCGTTATATTTGTTGCGGTGGTGTTATGCAATTTCCTCAGTTTTTAGACTAAATGGAGCTTGGTGGAAGATGAACACACATTATAATAATCAACGTCAGGAAACGCTTAAATAGTTTAATTGAAATTTAGATGACTACCGTATTGCCTCATGCCGTACATTAAGTACGTCTATGCTCTGACACGGTTGCTTGTGAATTGCTTGGAAACCTGGATATATATATATACACATTCATCTTTGGGCTTGTCAAAATAACCTGCACAATGAACTTTCTAACTTGGGAGTCATCAAAATTATGCGATACTGGATTGTGTACTTCTTTTTCTATCGCAAATAAGTTGAAAGTCGTTACACATTTATTATTTATGTACTAGATTCTCTTCCACACAGATCACTGGTATATCATTATTAAACCTAGACTATAGCAGTTACTATCTAAACTTGATGCATTGCGCCTCGCTAATGGATTCGCCCCCTCACAGCGCCAGGACCACCTAATTTTAGGCTTTCAAGTGCACAATAATGAACAATGCCTTCATGACAAAGTCATCCTCCCACCATGTAGAAGAGTTGCTGGGAATGTGTATTGATTTGATTCTATGTTTGTTTCTTGCTTGTAAAATCCTCTAAATTAATGTAGTTCAGTAGATCGATTTAAAAGAAATCAGTCTCAGAAGATCCTCAGCTGATAAGTGGTCCTCCATACCTGTTAACATCGTTTTCGAGGTATTTCAAAGACTTTCTATATCATTGGCCCTTAGGGATAGCGAACGGTTTAACGTAAAGCGATCCGGATGGTTTCATTCGATTCGTTGGGATGATACCGATTAATGACAACCAAAGAAATTTACTCTTTTCCTCTAACTGTTCGAGATCTTGATTTTTGAATATTTCAGCCCTTTAATTCGACCCTTTTGGATTGATAAAAATTGATGCTGAGCTTTTAGGACCAACTAGACTCCATTTGTGATTTATGACTCAAGTTTCATAATATTTGGTCCGTTAGTTGAAAAAAAGCTCTGTACGGCGGACGGACGAGTTTTGTTTATTTTATTTTTTGATTCTACGCATCTTGTACCCTAATTCACAAATTTTAGGGAGGGGGGGTTAAAATTTGTTTTTTCCTTGTTCGATTACAAAGGTTAATTATTGAAAATAAAATAATAAAAAAGTGATATATATAGTGTTGGGTGTTTCCTGTTTCAGAGTTCCCATGGATTTTCTAAACAGCTTTCTGTACCCCTCGGGGGTTATGGCACTTCCTGGTCATGCCTTTTGGCCTCACTAATGCTCCAGCAACCTTCCAGCGGGCTATGCAGGCGGTGTTGAGGGAAGAGCTGCGAAAAGGGCGTGTCAAGGTCTACTTGGACGATGTGCTGGTGGATACAGCTGAAGTTGAAGATCACTTGGCCTGGCTAAGGACTGTGTTTACAACAATGAAAGATGCTGGCGTGACACTCAACCCGAAGAAGTGTCGGCTGTTTGCCAAGCAGTTAGACTACCTAGGAGTGGTGATTTCAGGGGAAGGGATAGCCGCAGACCCAAGGAAAATTGAGCGAGTGGCCAAATGGCCTGTACCGACAAGTGTAAAGGAGGTGCGAACGTTTGTTGGGTTCTGCTCGTACTATCGCAGCTTTATCCGGGAGTTTGCTGCAAGAATGGTCCCATTGTATGCACTCCAGGATAGCACCAAAGGGTTCGAGTGGACGATGGACTGTCAGAAAGCTTTTGATGACATGAAAGTAGCGTTGACTTCGCCACCAGTACTTGGCCACCCAACACGAGGAGACATGTTCATACTGGATACAGATGCTAGTGACAAGGCCGTGGGGGCTGTGCTCTCTCAGTTGCAAGGTGGAGCTGAAAAGGTCATCGCATATTTCAGCAAGTGCTTATCCAGAGCTGAGCGAAATTACTGTGTGACCCGGAAAGAATTGCGAAGTCTGGTGTTGGCACTGGAACACTTCCAGTCATATGGCTTGCAAGGTGAACAGGAATTCCTGGTGCGAACAGATCATGCATCCTTGCAGTGGCTGAGAACGTTCAAAAACATTGATGGACAGCTGGCACGATGGAACGAGGTATTGTCGCGGTACCACTTTCGTGTCCAACACCGGCCGGGGAAGGAGCACTTGAACGCTGATGGTATGTCTCGTAGGCCATGCGCGGAGACAGGGTGCAAATACTGCCTCAGGATCGAGCAGAAAGCAGCTGCCTTGGCTGAGGTATGCAGGGTAAAGGTGGAGACAACAGAGCATCACTGGAGGACAGCACAACAGGCGGACTCGGTCACTAGCAAGGTGATGTTATGGGTTACAACTGGACAGAGGCCACCGTGGGAAGATGTAGTTTCGTTGGATGGGGATACTAAGGCTCTATGGGCCGTGTTCAAGAGGCTGCGCATAACAGACGGCATTCTTGTCCGGAGGTGGGAGAATGACACCGGGACAAAGGTCTGTGAGCAAATTGTAGTGCCTTTGCAGGAAAGAAAAGAGGTGTTGACAGCTGCTCACAACGTGGGACATTTTGGAAGGCGGCGCACATTGACGGTGATTCGCGCTCAATTTTACTGGCCAGGTTTGCAGGGCGCCGTCAAACGCTTCTGTCAGAGTTGTGAAGTCTGTGGCCGACGGAGTCAGGCAACGGAGCGGGCACCGAGACAGGCTTATGTAACGGGGAGCCCGTTTGAGCGGCTAGCTATTGATGTTGTGGGGCCCCTACCTGAAACCTCGCGGGGAAATAAGTTCATCGTGGTGGTGGTAGACCATTTCACTAAATGGCCGGAGGCATGGGCCGTGCCAGACCAGACAGCAAGGACTGTAGCAGAAGGGCTCGTGGCCCACGTTGTCTCCAGGTTTGGTGTGCCTCGGGAAATCCATTCGGATCAGGGCACCAACTTCGAGTCAACGGTGTTCAAGGAGGTGTTAGAACTGTTGGGAGTGCATAAGACGAGGACCTGTCCGTTGCGTCCACAGGGGAACGGCGCAGTGGAGCGATTTAACCGCACCTTGATAGAGACACTATCCAAAATGGCAGACGAGGACCAGACGGCCTGGGACAGGCACCTACCAGTTGCACTGTTAGCGTATCGGGCCACCGAGCACAAGACAACAGGATTTTCACCGGCGGAACTCACATTGGGCCGTCGATTGGAGCTTCCTCTGACCTTGCTAGCGGGCCAAGAGCCTGGGCAATCGTGGCGGCCGGGGTCCTACGCGCAGGAGCTCCAGGAAACTCTGGAACGGACACACCACCTCGCTAGAGATCGACTGATTGGGGCAGCTGCAGAATGCAAGAGGAGGTACAATGTAAGGGCGAAAGCCCCATTGTTCAAGCCAGGCGATCTGGTATGGTATTGGTGGCCACAGCGGCGAAAAGGGATATGTCCGAAGCTGCAGTCTCCCTGGCAGGGGCCATGTCAGGTCGTGGCCCAGCTATCTGACGTCACGTTTCGCATCCGGACGCCCAACAAGAAGGTGAGGGTTGTGCACTCGGACCACTTACGGAGATTCAAAGAAGAAAGGGAGTAGTGTTGGGTGTTTCCTGTTTCAGAGTTCCCATGGATTTTCTAAACCCCTGTTGTGTTATTTTGTTTGGCTTAAAAACGCGTTGCTAATAAAACAATTCAGTTTGGCTTTTGCTAATGTCACGTTGAGTGTTTTTATTCACTAGAAATATTTGTGCATATCACGAAGTATGAGTCAGGAGCCAGTTCCTAACAATATATATACCTATATACTGTTGTTGTTAGCCAAAAGATAAATCAAAAATCAGAAACTCGTAAACGAGTTCCACTATCCGCTTTACAAGCAGATACCATGTTACATGGATATGTCTTTGATTGGGGATTTCATAACGGTTGTCCTCGACTGTTGTAAAGAGGATGAAAATGTTTCCTATGGAGTGGAGTAAATTATGCTATTGCTTTACGTTAAGAATATTGTAACCGGCTTATTAAAATTGTTTATAGTCCATTCAACTTAGTTTTGGAATGTAGCCAGGTACGTAAGGAGGGGGAAATTGGTAGCTTGAGATGTGAACATTTATCACATAAATCAAGCGCTTTCCAATGAGTGGCGACGATTTTTGTGCGATGAAAACTGCGGAAGTTCCATTCCCCTAGCAACGGCTGGGTTGTACGTGAAAAACACTGAAATTGTGACACAAATTTCGCGTCACGGAAATTTTTGGCAAAGACATATCCATGTCAAAAAAGAAAAAAGAAAAAAAAAAAAAAAAAAAAAAACGCGACGGTAGACCTACGGTTCTACAGTCAGATCATTTAATAATGATTAATTTTACACATTATTAGTTCATTATGGTTAATTAGCAATATTAGTTTATAACTGAGCGTAATAAATCAGCTTTCCTTGACATTACAGAGGCTTAGGGATTATGAGATGCTGTGATAAAATGAGAGCATTCCAAAAAGTGGCTAACGATTTTCCTGCTATGAAAACCAAGGGAGTTACACTTCCCTAGTAACGCATTGGTTGTGGCATCCGTGACGTGACGCTCGTGAAGTGACGAAAACAAATGAAAATGTCCTGTTAATCATTATTAAATGATAAAACTGCTAGTTACTTCGGTAAATATAGACACGTTCTCACTCCTGATGCATGTCTGAGATTTTTACGGTTACCCACCGCACTAATTCAGTTTCTGGGTTAGTGGCTCGTCCGATTTCCTGTCGGAGACAATAAAACACTTTTATCGCCATCCTAAAAGCTTTTTGAGGTGAGTGTTTTGAAAGTTGAATCACGTGAATAGAAACGGTACGCATGACAATACGTATACGGAGGCTGTTACCAACGACGATGTTTTCGTCGAAACTCGAATCAAGCGAGAGGCTAGTCTCGCATTGCCTAGCTTTCAATAAACCATAGCAATCACATTTCCAAGCATTCAATAAACCATTGCGAGCCGATCCGTGGTAATTAACAAAGTAGAACTTTGGCCCAACTTCAGCCTCCTCCCTACCTCATCCTGTCCACTCAAACTTAATTTCTTGGCATATCTTGGGGGGGGGGGGGGGGGCCCCCCCCCCCCCCCCCCCCGAGTCGCCTGAAGCCAATATGTAACGATAGATCGATTCTATATGAGATTAAACAAGGTGTCAAAATGCAGTTTTTCGGATTTTCTTCTTCTTCTTCTTCTTCTGTTGCTCCCTCACTACCGAAGGTAGGAAAGCTTTGTGTTCGTGATTTTCGAAAAAAATGTTGTCCTCCAAAATCAAAATTTCCTCTTGCTTTTTGAGTTTCAAAGCTTGCTGATCAATTATGATTCCGTGTCTGTCTGCCCGTGGTAAATCCTTGTCACGCCCCAAAGTATACCAAGATTCAGTCCGATTCAGGGATTGTATGGGTTAGCTCCTAGATAGTCCCCTATAATTTTCAATGCCGGCGTATCAGCAGTAGCCTGTGCGCATGTGCAAACGTGATTTTCTCATAATGTCGATTTCTTATTATCTGTAAGTCCGATTTCGTTCAAACTCTGAAGATAATTGCTTGGGTTTATGTTTCAAGGAAATCTCTACCTCTATCTATACTATTAATAAGAATGAAACTCCGTCTGTTTGTCTGTCTGTCGTGTCTATGCACGGCCAAACGGCTGAGTGGGGGGAGTCTACGAGTGGGGGGATCTTTTTGGGATTTTCCGATAGGGTGTATAAGCGAATTTAAAATTTTCTAATCCCACCCGAACCATGGGCCGTAGGGCGGGAGGGGGGTCGAAGTAAGAATTAATGTGCGCTTTTTGGACTTCCCCGCTTCCCCTACCCCTCTAAACGGCCGTTGACAATTCCGGAAAAATACGGGTTTCGTAGGTTTTCCTACGAGGAAGACGACGGCGCAATCGGATCGCGAAAAAAGTATCGGGAAATGCGTTAAAAAAATGCGAGAGTACGGACCCGTTTTCTCGAAAAGTCCGCCGAAAAACTTGGTTTTTTCCGATTAAAATATACCCCATAAAGGTACGTTTTTCGGAACGGTTTTCGCGGGCAAAATACAGCTTTGATCCCGCCGAATCTGAATCCGAAGTCGGATATCGAAAAAAGTGACGGAAAGTAGGTCAAATTGGGAGGGGAATTGCGAGGGAAGCGTTTAACATCAGAAATTAATCGACCACGGGCCGCCGTTACACAACGTTGCTAACCTGAAGGGACCCTCACAGGGGGGTTCCCATTTGCACTTCTACGCAATACCTTGCGAGCGAAGCGAGAGCCATTTCAAATAATAAATACGGACTTTGTCCTACACATATACAGGTATACCTTGCGAGCGAAGCGAGCAACATCCCCGAATAAACTTTTCGTGGTTCCACGTAGTTTCTAAGATTTAATTTGTTTGTAAGAATTCCCAACTGAAAAAAACGTCTGCCAAGTTGGGTGGGCAGTACAACATTCCCTAATAAACTTTTCGTGGTTCCACGTAGTTTTGTAAGAATTAATTCGTTTGTAAGAATTTCCAACAGAAAAAAATGTCTGCCAAGTTGGGTGGGCAGTATAACTTCTTCAAGCGAGCGAAGCGAGCAGCATCCCCTACAGAATAAATACGGACTTGCGACCGAAGCGAGCAACATCCCCTAATAAACTTTTCGTGGTTCCACGTAGTTTTATAAGATTTAATTTTTAAGTAAGAATTCCCCAACAGAAAAAAACGTCTGCCAAGTTGGGTGGGCAGTATAACTTCCTCAAGCGAGCGTAGCGAGCAGCATCCCCTACAGAAGTTAAACCTACCCTTAGGGATCTACCGTTTGCGAGCAAAGCGAGTAAAATTCCCTAAACTTGGTTTTTTCCGATTAAAATATACCCCATAAAGGTACGTTTTTCGGAACGGTTTTCGCGGGCGAAATACAGCTTTGGGTCCGCCGAATCTGAATCCGAAATCGGATATCGAAAAAAGTGACGTTAAGTCGGTCAAATCGCGAGCGGAAGCGAGAAGAAGCGTTTAACATCAGAAATTAATTTTGCCGTGTTCGCGAGAAGGCTCTACGAAGACGTCAAGGGGTTTGTCAGGTATTTCACAATGTTACCTGCAGGCCTATTTCAAAAGAATAAATACGGGTTTTTTCCTACCTATATACAGGTATACCTTGCGAGCGAAGCGAGCAACATCCCCGAATAATCTTTTTGTGGTTCCACGTAGTTTTATAAGATTTAATTTGTTTGTAAGAATTTCCAACAGAAAAAAACGTCTGCCAAGTTGGGTGGGCAGTATAACTCCCTCAAGCGAGCGAAGCGAGCAGCATCCCCTACAGAAGTTAAACCTACCCTTAGAGATCTACCGTTTGCGAGCGAAGCGAGCAACATCCCCTACACACGTTAAACCTACCCTTAGGGATCTACCGTTTGCGAGCAAAGCGAGCAACATGCCCTACATGCCACACTTTGCGAGCGAAGCGAGAGCCATGTCAACAGAATAAATTCGGATTTTTTCCTACAAATATACAGCAATACCTTGCGAGCGAAGCGAGCAACATCCCCGAATAAACTTTTTGTGGTTCCACGTAAGAATTTCCAACAGAAAAAAACGTCTGCCAAGTTGTGTGGGCAGTATACCTTCCTAAAGCGAGCGAAGCGAGCAGCATCCCTTACAGAAGTTAAACCTACCCTTAGGGATCTATCGTTTGCGAGCGAAGCGAGCAACATTCCCTACATGCCACACTTTGCGAGCGAAGCGAGCAATATTCCCTACATGCCACACTTTGCGAGCGAAGCGAGCAATTGAATGGGGGGTCCGGGGGGCTTGCCCCCCGGCTGGACGTGGAGGCGAGCGTAGCGAGCCGGAGCGGCTAGTGCTCTATAAATTATATTGCGATTCATAGATTAATAACCATTAGACATGCGCGAAACTAATATCGATCAACACAGACAAAACTCATAGACTAATAGAACGATTTTGATGAAATTTTCAGGGATTGCTCCTAGACGGTTCCCTATTTAACCTTCATTCCCGTCACATAAATTGTGGTCTTTGCGAATGCGCAAGCGTTAATTTATTATAACTTCGATTTATTATGATCTATTTTTCCGATTTCATTCAAACTAGGTAGGTAATTGGATATATGTTCTAGAAAAAATTCATATGAATTTTATTGCGATTGGTGGAGTAATATAGCTATAGCGCATCCGCAAAACTAAAATTGATCGGCACAGACAAAATTCCGAGACAAATGGGCCGATTTTTATGAGCTTTTCAAGAATTGTGCGGTTTAGCTCCTAGACGTTCCCCTAAAAATGTAATTGCCGTTGGAGTAATAGTATAGTCTGTGCGCATGCGCAAACGTCATTTTCTTATGACGTCGGTTTATCAATCATTTCGACTCGTACTTTGTCCTTCAAAAAATTCTGTACGTCCATGTTACAGTATGTGAGGAAGCTATACTGCCCATCCAACTTGGCAGTTCACGTCTCACTCTCGTTTATTTGCCCACCCCTTCTACCAGCTCTCCTCAGCCAAATTCGATGAAATTTGAAAAATAGGCTACATTTGACATGACAAAGTGCCTTTTGGGGTTTTGGAGACGCTAAGACCAAGTCCTGAACAGCTGAGTAAGTTAAATTCTCCCCCGTTCACTCTATAGGAACTTGAAATTTGATAGCGAAACTCTCTGGGACATGAAGATACGAATAATTTCAGGGGCTCTTTCCTGATCAGCTGAGTGAGCTAAATTCTCTCCTGTTTACTCTAGGAAGTTAAAATTTGGTAGCTGGAGACTCTTTGGGACATTATGAGACGAATGAATTGATGGGCTGTATTATGATTAGCTGAGTTAGCTAAATTATCTCCTATTCACCCTAAGAATGTGAAATTTGATTGTGAGATAGCTTCTCTAGGGCATTAAGGGATGAACAAAATTACGGGTTTTATTCTGATCAGCTATGTGAGCTAAATTCTCTCCTGTTCACCCTAGGACATGTAAATTTGACAGGGAGCTCCTCTCGGACAACAAAAGTCGAATGAAATAATTTCTGACTCCGTCCTGAGTAGCCCATAAATTCCAACCTCCTTGGCCACCAAAAATCTGAGACATCCCCCCAAAGACACGCATATGTATATACATCATCAATCCATTTGGGCCAAGCCAATATTTGGATTCTTTCACTCATTGGAATGCGTTTGGAAGTAAGAAAATTTTTCAACAGCTTGACCGATTTTCGCCAATTACACAATAAACACTTTTACTGTCCTCCAAATGTGGTGGGGGGAATATCTCCTTCAAACGGACTTCCCTAATTTTAATTTCATCTCTATAATAAGGACCAGAACCCACGACCTCCACATTGCCTACTATTGCAGAGCTCTAAAACGTTTAACACGAGACCAGTAAATATGAAGTATGTAACACTGCATACCTTTCTAATCCCATTTTGTGAAACTGCTTCCATTCCATTGTGAATGTCGATATCTTGAAATTATTTCATACAATGATATTTGCGTTACTTATACTTTACAAATGTAGAGCTAATGTCAGTTGTAAAGAGAGCGCTGTACTAATCTACAGTAACATTAAAGGGTTCACATCCCCATATAATTTATAAATGAAATATATTATTCAACACATGGAATATATTTTCAGTCTCTGTGAGATGTTTGATTCCACCACCACTTACCAGTGGTACGATTGTGTGATAGGCGAAAATCGGCCAAGAAGCCGTTAAAGAAGCATCTCACTTCCGAACACAGTAAAAAGCGTGAGAGAATCCGACTATAATTGGCTTGGCCCAAATTGGATGATAATCATACATGTTGTGGCTTGGCATCTTTTATACGCGGTGCGTCTTTTTGGGGTCATGTACAACTACCAATAAATTTAAAGACAATTTATCGACAACCAATCGATTCTGATTCTAGAAGGTGTTTGTTACAAAAAATTAAACCTTTCAGTTACTCGGAAACTATGATAGCCTGATGATCAATATTCAACTCTGTATTATTTGCTTTCGTGAAAATGTTATACCTATTCATACCTACAAAGTTTTCATCAAGGGCATAAATTCCTTGTTTGACTTTTCACCTTCATTTTTCACGCTTTGAGTCATTGTCTTTGCTGGGGTTGTTCGGTGAATAGGTTTTCAAAGATGTATGAATGTAGATTGCGAAATGTTAGGAAGGGGTGGTAGCGTAACCAAGCGACAACGATTGGTTTTCATGATGGACAAGTTCATTCAACTCGTTCGACGCTCCGTTCCGCCCTTCCAAGCGTGGAACACCTTAGAGGGGGCCCCTCGAGTAATATCAAATCATATAAAAATTGCATTAAATGAAAAACTCATTTAAAACGCATTCTCAATGCTTGCAATAAGTCGGATTTAAAAATTAGTTTGTGAATAATTTCATCAAAGACTATGTAGAGTTACATACCTTCTAACGACTCTTCTGGTTGGGGTGCTGCTTAAATCAAATGATTAAAATGTATGAATTACCTTCCTCATAACTTCTTGTTAATTTATAATATTCTCTTCATGTATTATTATTTTGTCGATTTCACCCCAACTTGTCACAACATTATTTCAAAGCGTCATCAAGTCAACTCGAATATAGATTTTCAAATTTGAAAATGTTTTCCCTCTAGACTTATTTCACATATTGAGGGGATAATGATCTGAAAATCGTGAAATACAAAATCTGTGCTCTCTTTTGAGCACAATAATTGAGGAAATCACATTTTTCTAGGAGCAATCAGCTGAACGTAGATCAATTAGTTGATTAATGATAAGGAGTTATGTTATTATTAAGGAGCTGATTGCTGTTGGAGAATTGTAATTTCCTCGTCGCAATGATTATCCACCACATGGTGGAATGCTTTTGATTATTATTGCACATTTATTCTATCATTGAATATTTAATATACATTTGGATCGATGAGACGACTAAAAGTGAACGACCAGCCTTTGACGCACTATAAGGACTTAGGTTGAACGATAACAAGATAATCATCATGAATGTGAATCACTGAGCTATGGGATCTTGTCGGATATTGCATAAGTATGAATATTACATCCGAACATAAGCTGATTCGATGGGATCGTATATTATTTTCCTTCCATTTGTGCTGGTCAAGATTGGCTTAGGTACGAAAGAACCATGATTTTGGACGCCATTGTCTATCGAAATTGTATCAATTTACTTGTGAGGTATTGAACAGAGATCGTCGACCTCTATTGAAGGTTTAGCTACATAAATACAATGAACCATTATGTTATAATTAGCAGTATTTGTTAGTGGAGTGTAAGTAATGGACGCTGAAAAGTTTTAAACTGCTATAAGATAATAATCTTCACCACGAACCGGATTGTGGGGTGTCCTCTGTCCAGCGGTCAAACGAGCGGTTCTTTCAAGACTAAACTACCTGTATCCACCAACTGGACTGCAGAACTGGTCCGACGTTCATCTCTCATTCACTTTCTATCCCTGCTTGCCTAAAAGACTTTGGCAACAATGATGATTTTCCAATAATGAGTGCAGTAGTTTCGTTAACCGCTCAGTCATTTGCAAATTGGTTGATAGCTTATTTACATTGTAGCCAACCTACAAGCATTGCTAAGCTTACTTCAATCCAGCTCCACTCCCCGCACCCCTCAGCTTCAGTTTTTGCTAGCCATTAGCAGGAAAATGATACCTCGTGTTGAAATTCGTCTCCTAACGTCAATGCTTGTTATCAACTTGAAAATTTCACCAAGCAATAATGAGTGGTACCAAACAATTTGCAAATTTTACAAAACGATCAGACGATAATCACAGACAATGAGGAGAATATGGGATCCTGGACAGATGGTAACAACGAGTTATTACACGATATTTTGTGTTGCCATCTTTGAATTATTGGTTTAGGTATTGGACTTATTATTTACTTTTAATAAAATCACAAAGGACATAGAAGGATAAATATACGCGCAAACGTGAATTTCCTATTAGACTTGGATTTCTAACGATTATCGATATCGGTCCGATTCCGTTCAAACTCGAAGGATAGCTGGGTATAAGGTTTCATGATGGTACTCTTTGAATTTTATCGTGATTGGTTGACAGACAAAACTTTGTGACCAATTTTGTCGTCGCTGCGCAAGCTACAATGCTTAACAAATTATTTCCTATTTTAGTTAGATACACAACGTCCAACATTTTAGAGGGGAAGACCCCATTCGCAATAATTTATTTGACACTGGTGTGATTCGAGGATTTGAATGATTTGCGAAAATGTGAAGTAGGTAAATAATGTAGTTTTAAACTTTTTATTTTAACAATTTCTAATTCAGAAGCGGTTTTATGTTCTTAGTCCAGTTTTTCTCGTGCCACGATTCATTTAAAAAATGAAAATAAACTTTAACGCTTTAGAGTAACATGTTTAATAAAAACAGGTTGAATGTACTTTAATTTTATGTACCTATATGTATTGAATCCATCGGGATTAATGCTACATGCAGCCTGGTGGCATTCATGCTAACTAGGCAACTTAAGTGAAGTAGAAGTTAGATTATATAGCTTTAAATCCTATTCCACTGATCCATAAGGTAAGAGTCTGGACAGTTTAATATGGTTTTGATATTAGCAATTCAAATTATATTATCGAAAAATCAGCTCAAAATAATTTCATCGTTGCGGTTGTGTAGGCATCGAAGCTCGCGGTTCAGATGATAGCCGTTCTCATGAATTATTCCCTTCAACTGAGCATGCTTTGGATCTTTCCTGCCGACCTATTCACCGCCCACAAATCCGTCTTTTAGTCTCAATCAATAGGAACAAAAGACTTTGAGGAATCCCAACCGTTCTTCCCCTCGCATTCAACACTTCCAGGACTCCCAGTCGTTTCTCGTGGCGGCGGCTGCAGCTTTTTCTTCTCCTTTACGAGAAAGGGGGTCTCCTGCTGTCAAAGGACATCCGATAGCCTTGTACTAGCTGGTTGCCGACTTTGTTCCGCCCTCTAACACCTATCGCGAGGGCTTGTAATACACATCCTTATGACGTGTTCTGCCCTTACAAGAAGGTTACACGACCCTCACCGGCAATTTCTCACGTGCGATTCCGTTGTCACGGATGTACAGGATGACAAATTACGATAACCATTGTACATCTGCTTCTTACATTTTGTATATCACAAAATTGCCCGTTACCCAGTGCAGTCTTTCATCGTGTCATCGCACTTTCTTAGAATAAAAAAAAGCAGTAGGATTAGCAAAAACTTCCCAAAATAGTGAAAAACGTATAGTTTTCTTCGAAATGGCTCCAGAGAGCTCCTTCTATAGATGAAAATTATACCCATTTCACATATATATGTGTCCAGAAAAATACTGTATAGGCGGTAATAACCGAGAAATACCGAAAATGGCCATTTAGGGCAGGTTCGAAAACGATTTCTTGTATATAAGTTAACACTTCTGTGTTAACTATCTTGCTTTTGCTGACTTTTAAAAAAGCTTTCAAGTATGATGAATGAAATCAAGACAGTAAAAGTTGTGCAGATAACAAAGTTCAAGTCGATATTTCGCGGAGAAATAGGCATGGCCACCAGCAGTATTTAATGGGGTTGTCATTAACGTTTCTAGCGCGTAGGTTGCGCTCACTGCTAACATTCTTGTCGCGATCGACTGCCTTGATTTATACATTAATATATCTCTTCGGTTCGTATATATGTGTGTTCAGATGAAAGTTCTCGCTATACTCATGTATTGTGGGAGTTGCAGAAAATTTTTTTAAGAAGATCGCACGACTTTCTTATATTACCCTTTGGGCGGGTTGGAATGTAGTAACCACTTACCGCATCAAACATTTAAATTGAAGCATAACTTAACGAGTTTGTGTACGACAAACCAGTAATTGATCTTTTCTTTTCAAATTGATTCCAACTTCAACACATCAGGTGAGCAAGAACTCCATTCATGTTTAATATTCTGCCAAAACCAGGAGTTTGCTGCAGTTTTTAGGGATGTTTAGAAGACAGTTATCACTTTCCTACTCGCCCGGAAAGTAAATACAGGAAGTCATACAATCGGTGTTCATCGGTCTCCTACTGACAGCCACCTGAGGAAACTTCTGTACTAATGGAGTCCTATACTTGAAAAATCAACCAATCGAATAACAACCCCATCCTTCTAAGATGTGATTCATCATGATAGCATCCGTGTAAAATGAATACAAGTAAGAAAAGTTATGTGAAGCCTCGCACCAGATGTCTGTGCTTGTGGTCAGAGTGATGCAGTGCTACCTATCTTCAACTATGCAGTCTCAGAAGGGTTTAAATGGAAGTGGATCGAGAGTGAACCTGCCTTCCGCATTGAAAGCTTTGACGTATTTTGATTGCTCTGTGGAAATCGGAAGCAGTTGACGAGAGAAACCCTCGATGGACGGCCGTCGTGGGTATCTCAAAAACTTGAAAGGAGAACTCGCATCCGAATTTTCGATCGACTACAATCCAAGTAAAATCAACTGCATGAAGTATTTACACTCGTTTCGTGAGAACGTTGAACGTCATCCGACAGAAGACGTAATTTAACGATGGAACATCTCGAATAGCATAATTATTCAATTCGACTAAGTATGAATACTGGTGATACGAATGTAGTATTTTTGATTGATCCCTTCTACCTACCTATATGTTTTCTATCTATTTTCAAATTTTGTTAAAGCTTTCAATTGTGTTTTGCATAATTGCAATTGTTTGGGCCTCATTGCATACATTGACGTTTTCTTGCGTATTTGGGCCATTTTATTCCCATTCGATTCTAGTTTCTACTTATAACAACCTGCGAGTCTATTTTTTAAAACCCATTTCAATGACGTAAAGCATATTTTCAATAATTTGTGTATAAATTAAATTAAAACATGTCTCCCTAACTGTAAGTTTGCCTGCAGGTTTTTAGTGGGAAGTCGGCTGAAACCGAAAATCGTCTGTGATGTTCGAGGATTCTCAGAAGCAGGTAGTTTCAAACTCGGAGAGAGTTCAGCAGGGGAAGGGGGCTGCCGATACCGGCGATTGTGTGCCACATGGTTGTCTCCACTCCCTCTCTATTAGAGAGGCGAAGCGGCCTCCTATCTCTGGCTGCAGGGTCACAAACTGGGTCGTATATCACTGCTGGAGACCATCCATCTACCACGTACCCCTGCCCTGTCTTCCCCTTGCTGGCCCCGGTCTGCCCACAGACAAACAACTCCCACATCTTTGGTCCTCCACTTTGCTATGCTCCTCCTCCGAAATGAAAGCCCTCTTTGTAAAATCGAAAGATATTTCCTCGCCCGGGAAACAACTCTGAAAGCTACTATTCATAAATGAAAAATAACCAGAGTGGCGTATCGGTCCTTTTCATGGGGTTCTGTATCTTGACACTGTGGATATATGTACTGAATAGTGGCTGGGTGCTTCATGTAACGAACAATGTTGGTATACAGGGTTTAAAAAACTACATTTTAGTACGCTTTTTGCTGTATGGAAATGAGTAAGATAAGTGCAATTCTGGTCGATTTTGCGGTGTTTTCCCAAGTTGTTATTACAGATAACAATGAATAAACTTCATTACGAGGTCCAGCAAGAAAAAATACCCCATTACATGTGGCAATTGAATATCTTCAAAACTCAGCATTTCACAATTTTTGCACTTTTAGAGTGGAATAAATTGCGCACTTTCGAAGCGGAATCGCGCCCGTTCACGTGCACTTAAAAAATCGAGTAATGGGTCATTTCTTCTTGAAATTTCACGTAGAGCTCGGGAGCTTGGATCTGCAGTAAAATACGGGGATTCCCTTTTGAAAAAACAAAGTTTATGTCATTTGCGCCACTTCTAGCGCAAGTGGCGCGCGAAAGTATTTTTCCTGAGATCTAAGTAAAAAATTATGAAGAGTGGCGTAGATCCCCTTTTTTTACGGTGAATTCATTAGTTGACGGTGATGGTATTTACTCTTTGCTGATTATATTCGACCAAAGATATTATTTATTTGATAATATGGTCTTGTTGACTTGGACACATTGTACATAAAATGTGCAACTTTCGTTTGATCAAAGAATCGGTATGTGCCCCCTTGAAACCACCTGATCGCTATGAAAATTAATCGACATCATTGGTAGAGCGCAAATTTATGTTTGCGCATGCGCAAAATGAAGTTATGGTTTAAGAAGTATGGATTGATAGTGGATCATGTACAGTCTAACCCGCTTATTCCTTGAAAATTTCATCAAAATCAGATAAAAACTGTTGAAATTGAATTAAAAAAAGAATACATATTCGCGCATGCGCAGTAGCTACTAATGATAGGATAATGTTGAAATTGCTAGGGAATGGTCAAATTAACCTCTTCCACCTAAAGACTAAAAGACTAAAAAGACATAAAATGTCCCAATGTGTTGCAGACTCGCATGCAAGAGTTTTTATTATTTTAAATGTGAATGATCTAAACAACTGCGTTTGAAATTTGAAGGATTATTGGTGCCTAACACACTTGACATTCTCTTGTAATCCTGCTTATCATTTTTTACGTTTAACGCGGAATACCTACCCACCAAAATTTAACTAATTTTCTCTCAGGTAATCAAGTAGGTAATTCTTGTTCAAAGAACTCATTTCGCTCTTCGTTGCTTCTATTATAGAAACGGTCTTGAAAGCGATCGTTTACCTTTAGCTAATTGCTCAGGTAACCAAACATTCCCATAGGTGCCAAAAACACACAACCAAGGCTCTATACTAATAATGCGAATAAATCATGAAACAACTCCGTGTTATTAACGGCCGACGCGATAAGACTACAATTTTTTTCTGGGCGATGAGGCAACAAAGTTTGGGAAAGGAGCACAATAGGACGTCTGAAGATCCTGAGAAAGCGTCTTCCAGCGTTTTGTTTTAATGTATGGTAGAAGGTGGGTTCACTCACTTTCGCGTTAACGACGAAAATTCTCAAGATACCACGATAAACTGAGGGAGACGGAAGGACCTTGATTGCTTCACCTCGTTGGTTTGTGGCTGCAACCGCGCAGGGAAGAGTTCGAATCCGTGGCAAGAAAAAAGAAGTTACGGGCTGGATCCCGGGGAGGACCAGTTTTTGCTCTGAGCCTCATAGTCTGAAGACAGAAGGTGCTTTTGTAATCATTCGGTGATTCCTTGAAGCTGTTTTCAAGGCGAGAGGGCTTTCAATAACTTCCCGTCCAGCTACCGTTGGTTCTGAACTTGCCTTCAGATTCTTCCCCCTATCACTCAAGTTTACAAGGTAGTGAGTTCTTTATTGCTCAAGAGTCCTTCAAAATAACGGGAACGTATTGTGTCCTCCAAAATCTGAATTTCCTTTTGCATTTCACATTTCAGAGCGTCCTGAATATTGTCTGTCTGGCTTTCTGTCTATTGTCTTGTGGGTGTGTCTGCTAAACCTTCGGCAAAACTATTGTAACTAACTGTTCGATTTCGACGAAAATTGTCTATAGTTTTAAGGTAGAGACATGAGTTATATCGCTTACGGAATAATGGTATCTTCTGCGCATGCGGAAACGTAAGCTCTACCTAATAATCATGATTATATGCACAAGCTTAAAATCCTTGTTGCAGTCGTGATTTCAACGACTGTAATCCTAATCCGATGAACTTTTGAAGATGTCTGAGCACATGCACCTAAATGGTCTGCTATGAATCTAATCACTGTCGACATGAAGGTAGCTTCTCCTCATGTGAAACGTAGACTTGTAACGAGCACAAATGTTACACTTTATATCTGATTTCGTCGACTTTCTCAAGATTTGTGTTGGTTGGGGCCGGTATAGTTCCCACTGAATTTCTTCGTTCCCGGATTAAAGGTAGAAAATCTTCGGATGTGCTTGTAAAAAGTCCTCTAAACACTTCTTCTTTCTACTGCTCTAAAATATAATTTTTCATTCGCATTTTAGTACTTCTTGATCAGTCTTAGTTCGTGTCTGACTGTCGGTCTGTCTGTCAGATTTTTACGGGGTATTTCCTATACAAATCATAGCTCACATATCGAAAAGGGCGTCCGCATATGCTCAAATGTTGAATACGCTAGAGTTGATTTCTTTTTCGCCCCATTTTTTGATTTCGCTAAAACGTTGAGCATATGTGAAGATTGAATGATACATGCTATCATAATTAATTCATCTTTCCATATCAATATTAGCTTGCGCAAACGTGAAACCCTTGTACGAATAACTGACAATGGGGAACTTTCATCTGTCATAATTTCACACTTCTGACCTCAAATTCGGATTCGGGGCACTTGAAAACCCCTTAGTAGCAATTTTCAGCACAAAATACCGTTTAGTGGAATCATCGTGGAATCCGTTGCTCAAGGATCAACGAGTACCCAGCCTTTGTGCATCAGTAAATTTAAAATACTGAACACACTTCTTTTAACAACATTATTTTTTTATATTTTTTTAAGGGATCATACGTCTTCTTTTTCGTTTGTTGAGGCGCAGGGTAATCGGTTTTTTTTTTTTTTTTTTTTTTTTTTTTTTTTTTTTTTTTTTTTTTTTAATAGTCTTCTTCCCCCTGATAGGCTTGTTCAGTTGTGTTCATTTCTTTTTTTTTCTGTTATGTACGAGATGAAGGTCCCATTGTCATCGCTGCTCCATCACGAAAGGTCCGATGCTGTTCTCCACTTCTTCCTAGTTCCTCTTATGCACATGGATGTTGCACGCCAAATGGCAAAGGAAACCTGCACTCGTAGCCACCCGGTAACACGGCTTTGGGGTTTAGCCCACCTATCTGCTAACCGCTCTGTCAGTTTACCATTTAAGAAGCGAGTATTGCGTCTGTCGTGCAAACCATTGGAGTGAAGGAGGTTTTTGTATACATGCGTCATTGTATTTCCTTTTCTTTTCTTCCTCTGCATACTTCACAATTGCTGAGACTGGACGGGAAATATGAGAGGGCGCATCAATGTCAGTGACACGAATATCAAAGATGGCTTTTTTCTGCCTTTCCCATACACCTCTGCACGCCAGATCCCCGCTGCGCCCTGCTGAGGTATTGGACGCTTCCACTATGACGGGTTCTTTCACTACATTTCCCTAGGCTTACAACATGAGTTCGCCCAATACATCTCGTACTTCGTTATGGCGTCTGGATATTAGGCCTCCTGTTTTGCATGTTAGAGCGTGCTCAACGTTAAGCGTGCTTGCACCACATCCGTCACAGGATTCTGGCATATTTAGTGGGTTCCGTTTGTACCGTACTGTTATTGCGTCTCTAAACTCACTGGCTGACAAATAAAAGTTATCTCTTTCCAATGGTAGTGCTGACAACCATCCCGACGAACTTAGTGTTGACGCTTCTATTGCACGATTAATTGCCCTTTGACGATCAACAGGGAATTCTCTTGATTCTTTCCCATTCTTCCGTTTCATCTGGTGTTTTTCTCAATACTGCCTCTTTTTTTCTTACTTTCTGCTCGTTTGTATGCGCTATTAGGTTTAAAGGTACTCCATCTTTTAATGAGTCTATTACGCATTTGGAACTTGCTAGAGAGGTTTCATAAGACTGGTTTGCTGTCTTTGTCGGATCTGACCAACCCAATCCTCCTCTCTTAACTAACAACATGAAAAGGTTCTGCTCCTGATGTATTAGGGGCTCTCCTATCACCAAGGGCATGAAGTGGTCTCTGATTTGTATTCTTAGGGGTAAAAACACTTCTGCACCTCCGTTGGTGACGCGTTGTATGTAGCCCCACTGAAAACGAATGGATTTGGTGAATGCTGTGCGGGCAGCATAAGGATAAACTACTCCTGCATTATTTGCTAGTAAGTTTATCCACCAATTCAATCCAGTGGGCGACCTTTTCCTCCAGATATGCCTGTCTCCCATTCTTTTCCCCAATGTACATTACAAATAATATATAACATGTACTCTGTCAGATGTTTTTTCCGACTATGCTGCTTAGAAGCATCATATCTCCGTTTTCAAGAGTTGTATTTTGTATTTTAATAAAATAAATGTGGAATAGAATTGATGAAATGACATGGAACGTTCATGCCACCTGGTTGTAGCATGATGGAATATTACCCGATTTTTATTGGCTGCTCGTCTCATCTTTTATGCGGTTTTCTAGTCTCCCTTGCTGACTCAACGGTAGATCAAAACCCCAGAAGAGTAGTAATTTCCGGGCCATTACACTTTGAAAATATCTCGGTTCTCTCAGTCCCCCCAAGGCGTTTCTGAAGATCGGCCTTCCAATATACTTTGAAAGGCACCCGCGCCGTATCGAATTTTCATCCTACTTGAAACGAATGACCGTTAGGCCTTCGTTAAGTTTGGTATTATAAATAAGACTGTCTGTTCGATTGTTTGTGCAGGTGAATAATGAATAATTGTCAGTAGCTTTCTACTCCATAACATTTTTCGCCCTGTCTAACTTATTTGTTTCTCAGTATAATTAAACTGTTCAGTATAATGATGCACACTGAGACCATTTTTCCAATTATTCGAATAATATTTTCAGACAAAATGATTATCGATGGTTTTTTTAATTATAAATAAATTATATAGTTTTTCCTCTGAATTTTGAATAATTTAATATTTTCCCGCTTTTTCAAGCTCTAATTAAATTCCCGGAGCCAAGGCCGAAAATAGGTAGTAATTTGAGGAGAAGGTTTGTGATGTTGTAAATTTAGTTCGTTCTGAGTGAGAAAATCTTTGTCTGCCATCTCAAAATTGGCAGAATACAAAATGGCGGCGTCATAAAGATGGCTTAATTTGCCCATTTTAAAGTTTTTCTCTGATAATTCCTAATCCGTACATCCTACAGACAATTTTATACGTAGTGAAGTTGTGGAGCATAAAAACACAAAACGATTTGATCCCAAACCTCTGAATTCCCTCTCAAAATATACGAATTACAAACAATTGAAAATCGGACTAATCTCCTTCCCCCGTCCAGGCTGTCGCCCTTTAAAATCACCTACTGGCATTAATACTGGTCTGATTTCAGTCTTCCAAACCTCATTCGATAAAAAACGTCCCCTAGTCGTCGCCTTCGTTAAATACTTCCCTATGTTCGTATCGAGCAAATTTTTGCTCAGACCGTTTCCCATTAAAGTACAAAGTAAAAGCCGTTTTTGCGAACTTTATGTGTAAAAAAGCTAAAATTAGCTTTATTAATGAATTAAATGAAAATTATAAAAAAGATTTCCCTTATAAAATTCTAAAAAAAATTATAACTATACAGGGGGTTTCAATTTGGGTGCACCACCGACAAGGGTTCAATTCTACAACTAATTTCCAACAGTTTCTTTAAGACATTTTTTAGAAAACACTTCCTAAGGAAGTTGAAGCAATTTTATTTGTTCATATTTTTTTCTTTCGCGTCTTCGACCTTACGTCACTTGAATGGCCATAACTCCGTTAACTTAAAACTTACTCGAATTTGAGATCACCGTTGGAAAGGGCGCTAGATTAGAAAAAACTTTGCCAGGTTGGGTGGGCAGTAATAGCTTCCTCACATAATTGTAACATGGACTTACTGAATTAGTTTAAGAACAATTTACGAGTCGAATTGATTGATAAGTCAATGTTATATGAAATTAACGTTGGCTCATGCGCGCAGACTACTTACTATTAATCCAACGGCAATGAAATTTATAGGGGAACGTCTAGGACCTAAACACACAATCCTTTAAAATTTCATAAATGTCGGTCCATTAGTCTTGGAGTTTTGTTTGTGTAAATCAATTTTAGTTATGAGCATACGCTGTAGTTATTACTCCACCACTCGCGATATAATTTAAATACGGAATTTTTTCAGAACACTCACCCAATAACCTACCGAGTTTAAACTAAATCGGACCTTCAGTTTCGAGAAGTCGAGGTTCGCTTGCGAACAGGCTGCTGTTGATTCTACGGCATTGAAAATTATAGGGGACCGTATAGGAGCTAATTTGCACTATCCCTCAACATATCATCAGAATCCGACTGAAACTTGATATAGTTTTGGGTGTGACTAGGATTTACCACAGACAGACATAATTAAACCGAACCAAAATTGATCAGCAAACTCTAAAACGCAAAAAGTAAGTGGAAATTTTGATTTTGGAGGACAAAATTTTTTTCGACTTCTATCGCGAACACAAAGCTTTCCTACATTCGGTAGTGAGGAAGCAAAAATATATATATTCTTCTCTGCTGTGAACTTACAAGTTGGCTCAAACTCTCTTTAGGTGAAACACTCGGGTCTTTCTCCAGATCTTTAGATATGCTCTTCAAAAGAAGCTTCTCTCCCCACGAAATACATGACGAACAGGTAGACGAGGGGCCCCGTCTAACGAGAAGGCATCTCAGGGGCGTGTCTGAAAGCTAAATCTCCAAAACGAAGCACCTGTACCCTATTATGTGAAGTAGATTTACCCTAAAAAAGGGGTCCCTAAAAAAACTCTTGTTTGTTTGACGAAAGGGGTTGCTGACAATGTGAAACGTGTTTCCACAGGTTGATCGTACACATGTGGAGATATACTGTACATCTATAACATAATATAGAAAATGTAGTTCATTTTTAGTAATGCGGCGTTTCAAGAGATAAGTTGGTATGCAACATAACTTATAGGAGCAGAAGGCGTTCCGGCTTCTGTTCCTATAACTTTTGACATTTTAAGAAGTTTTAGGGTATCAATTTTTACAACTTCTTTATTTTGCTGTTGGACTTTGAAGTTACCTCATATGGGTTGTATGGAGGAAAAACATAACGTTAGTTTTATATTTTTAAATGAAACCTGGTACATAGTTCTAAAAGTACAGACACCAACCGCACTCTTCCATGACAAATAGTTTTCTTCCTCATGATTTTTCCAAGTTTTTGCAACAACCTACATCATTGCACCTCTTCCGAAACTTTTTCTTGCAGAAACTTAAAAAAAACTGGAAAACTAATTAGTAAATATCTATTAAATATACTAAACTCATGAAATATCATTCTTGCATCCTTTTCCACAATTCCTGAAGCCTTCATCAAAATTTTATGAAAATTAAGTGACCGATGCGTGGAGCAAGATTTGAGCTCTTATTGGTCATATACCTACTGAAGTTACAATTTATACCTATTATACTGGAATATCTGGAAACTTTATCGAGATCAATTTACTGTCGAGGGGGCTTGTGGAATGAATTTCACGTTAACGCATGCGTAAATCCATTGGTCACGAAACAATGAAATGCTCTTTGGTTATTCAAAACATTGACTGCTCAATCCTCGTGAATTCTATGAAAACCGGATGAAAATTGAGGGTTCTGAGGACTCATGATCAAATATGCACGTTTACTGTAATAACATAATAAGCTTATCTATCATATGTTCATATCTATCACGTGTTCATATCTATCATATGTTATCTAATCTATCACATTTCTCTAAAAATACATTCATTCTCGTTACGCATCTTGTCGTGATTATTCACTAGACCTCAGTTACTTATTTCTGTATCAATGAACTATGCGTATTAACATTACATGGTGTCAGGTCGTGCCCGCGATCCGCGAAAATGCCGCCGAAAAAACAAAAACAACCGGAGTTCCGCGAGTTGGGAGAAAATGACGCCAGTCCCGTCTAATCTGCGTCCTCCGAAACCGCTCGAAATCCCTTCCGATAACCCAAGGGCATGGACGCTGTGGAAACAATTCAAATTCTACGCCACTGCAAGTCGTCTTGATGCTCAATCGGAATCAGTAAAGGTAGCAACCTTAATGTCAATAATCGGGCCAGATGCCCTACATATTTATAATACTTTTACTATTAATTTCGAGGAACCTACACTAGACGAGGTTTTGGAAGAATTTTCCAATTATTTTCTTCCTAAATGTAATATAAACTATGAGCGATTCGTTTTCAATATGTTACATCAACATGATGGTGAAGGTTTTGACGAATTTCTTGTCAGAATAAAAACTCAAGCAAAAAAGTGTGATTTCGGTACCCTAGAGCAAAGCTTAATTAGAGATAGGATAGTTGTTGGAATCAACGACAACGAGGTCCGCAAGAAATTGTTGATTGTCAGAAAATTGACACTCGATGAAACAACCCAACTTTGTAGAACAGCTGCTCAAGCAAACATCCAGCTTTGAAAATCAGTTCATCTACAAATATCGATGCTGTCCATGTTCCATCAACCTCAAAACAATCTAAAATAGTGAAAGATTGCGGTTATTGCGGAGGATTCCATCCTGTTCGTAAATGCCCTGCATTCATGGCCATTTGCGAAAATTGTAACCGTAAAGGTCACTATAAACAACTTTGCCGCTCATCGAATCAAAATAAAAAGCATCATCAACAGTCATCACCTTCAAAATTGGTAAACACTGTTGATGAGGACGAGGAACTATCGGTCAATGCCATTCATTCATCAGATGACGAATGGCTAGAAAAAGTCCAGTTAAAAAATTCCTCATTCAGTTTCTCTGTCAAACTTGACACGGGTGCACAATGTAACGTATTGCCCTACAAAATATACAGACATCTACAAACACCTCTCGAACCTTCACGAACCAAACGTTTGTCGACGTACAATCGTGAGTGCAAAATTGACGTACTAGGTCAATGCACAGTCCCACTAGTGGTTCGAGGTAGGCTATTCAACGTAATTTTCAGAGTTATTAATGAAAATTTCCAACCAATATTTGGACAAAACGCATGTATGATGACCGGTTTAATCAAACGCATCAATGACATTGAAGCCACGGAATTTAACTGCATTTCTGACTTTGAGTATGATATTGACTTAGTTCCTAATCCCCAATTCAAAATACTGCCTCCAAGACGCATCCCGTACTCGATCCGCGATCAAATCAAGTCTGAAATTGACAATCTCGTTAAAATTAAAATATTACGCCCAATTACGGAACCCACACCTGCCGCATCACCTTTACTAATAGTGAAACAAGGTGATAAATTACGGATATGCATGGACCCATCCGATTTGAATAGAAACATAGTTCGTCGGCCATATCCTCTCAAAACAATTGAGGAAATCTCTACTAAATTGTCGGGATCAAAATATTTCACGAAACTTGATTGTGAAAAAGGTTTCTGGCAGGTTAAAGTTTCCGAAAGAACTCAAAAATACCTCACGGTTTCAACTCCTTGGGGTAGGTATTGTTTCCTCCGTCTTCCATTTGGTATTACATCCGCCCCGGAAGTATTTCAACAAATCATGTCATCATTACTCAGTGAATTTGACAATGTTGAAGTAGCAATGGATGACATCTTAATACATGCAAAATCTGAGCCAGAGCTTAAGCACACCACAGAAAAGGTACTTGTCAAACTTCAACAGAAAGGAATTCGCCTAAATAAATCCAAATGCGTTTTCAACGTTCAACAAGTCAAATTCCTGGGTCATGTTTTATCCGAAGAAGGTATTCACGCCGATCCAGATAAAATTTCTGCTATACAATCAATAAAAACACCAACAAACGTGAAAGAAGTACAACACATCTTGGGAGTCGCAGCCTATCTCGGAAAGTTCATCAATAACCTTTCCGAAATAACAAGTCCATTGCGGCTGCTGACTGAAAAGAACACCGAATGGTTCTGGGGACACTCTGCCAGCTTAAAAAAATTAAAAGAAACACTAATGAGCACTCCCGTCTTAGCATACTTCAACCCAAAGAAAGAAATTTTACTTTCAGTCGATGCTTCCAGTACAGCTATGGGAGCAGTTCTTTTGCAAGATGGTCAACCCATTGCATATGCTACAAAAGCATTTTCAAAAGGACAACAATTATACCCACAAATCGAAAAAGAAGCGTTGGCGGTGCGTTTCGGTCTTAAGAAATTTCACGTATACGTGTACGGTCGTCCGGTTCACGTACAATCAGACCACAAGCCTCTAGAAATCATATTTAAGGGATCCATACATTCAGCACCTCCTAGACTTCAACGTATTCTGTATGAAATTCTTCCCTATGATGTTTCACTGACTTACACGAAAGGTCAAGATTTACCCATTGCAGATACTCTCAGCCGAGACTGCAACAATACACCAGTAGACGACAATGAAGATGAACTGGAAGTCTTCTATATTGCTCCAGTTACAATTTCCGCACAACAACGTTTCAAAGACTCTATACAGAACGACATCGTTTTTCAAGCACTACTGTTATTCAGAACGGCTTAACAGCATCGATGATGTTCAGATCTAGCCAAACCATACTTCACGTTTCGACAGGATTTATCCATTCATGATCACTACATTTTGAAAGGAGATCAAATCTTAGTTCCTACTAGTGAACGCAAAAATGTTTTAGATATTTTACATTCAGGACATCCTGGAATTAGTCGTATGCTCTCTAGAGCTCGCGGTTTCGTTTTCTGGCCAAAGTATACATCAGATATATCAGAATATTGCTCAAGATGTTCCGTATGCGGTTCTCACCAGCGGCAATACATGAATGAACAAATATTGTCCAAACCAATTCCCCAACGTGCTTGGGAACGAGTGGCATCAGACGCTTTCTCGATCGGAAACAAGAATTACCTACTAATATGTGACAGCTACTCAGGATACTATGATTTTGCCAAAATGCCAAGTCTCAGTTCTTAGAATGTAATAGAACAATTTAAAAAATGGTTTGCAGTGCACGGGATTCCCGAAACGCTAGAAACCGACGGTGGAACTTATTATACATCCTATGAATTTACCAATTTCGCAAATGAGTGGAATTTCATCCATCAAATATCGTCACCTCATTATCCAAAAAGCAACGGACTTGCAGAAAAGTATGTTTCGACCGCCAAAACCTTGATCAAAAAATGTGAAGCCGACAATTCAGACATTTATCGTGCGTTGCTTCTTGACAGGAATACTCCCAGAGATGATCTTGGCAGCCCTGCTCAACGTTTGTATAATCGATCTCAGAAAACACCTCTTCCAACCATTCGAGAATCACTCAACCCCAACTTTAAGTCGTCCGTGACATCCAGCCTCGCCCAAAAACGGATGAATCAAGCAGCTTATGCCGATCGCACTGCCAGATCCAACTCTATGTCATTTGCACCTGGAGAAAGAGTTCGCTATTGGGACTCCCCACGATCTTGGAAACCAGCCACCATCATTCGAGCTGCTGCGCAGCCTCGTTCATACTTTATAGCACCAGATGACTCTGTAGGAGAACTCCGACGGAACACGAAACATCTTCGACGCTCATTGAATTAGCAACATAAAATTTGTTTAAAAAAAAAAAAAAAAAAAAAAAAGAGTTGTAATAACATAATAAGCTTATCTATCATATGTTCATATCTATCACGTGTTCATATCTATCATATGTTATCTAATCTATCACATTTCTCTAAAAATACATTCATTCTCGTTACGCATCTTGTCGTGATTATTCACTAGACCTCAGTTACTTATTTCTGTATCAATGAACTATACGTATTAACATTACATTTACAAATCCCAATAAGTGCTGTGAGGTACAAGGCACCAGTAGACTCAAAACTGAAAAACATTTGACGAATAGGGACCTCGCTGGTGCGCAGTTCACTTTCTTTCTGCAACCAGCGCTGACATCGGCGACGTCCGGGATAAAATACCAAAGTTCCTTTTTGGATATTTTTCTACCACTGCTCTTTTATGACACCGTTCTCATTTGATCAATTGCAACTTTTCCCGCGAATTTTATTTGATAACATGAAACTCAAATAGGGCGATAGGCGCGAATAGGGAAATGAAACTCTTTAGGACGTAAGACTTCTTTTGAGTCAAAAGTCTTTTGTGTGCGTGTGTGTTCCTAAATTCGATGATGGATTTTGATTCTTTTTTTTTTGTGGCCTATATTCTATCTTCAACGTGGCTAGCATAAATCTGTCTGTATGTAATTCGCAACGAAAACTGGCATAAACAATTTTTAAATGAAAGTACCTGAGAATGTTGGCACTATCCGAGCTTAACTAAGATGAGTAGTTTGCTTTGAGCATGCAAAATGTGATGCCACACTAATCAGGGGGCTTCCGCTCAGTCGGGAAAGAGAAAAATCATAGAAGTAGAATATTGCGGTTGGTGTTGAAGTAGTGTAATTTTATCTGATATCATTTACAAATATCAAACTAATATGCAGCTATTCCTCGTTCAATTTACGTGCATGTTTGTGCCCATGGGACCATCGTATTCGTATCATCGACTCACACATGTGTTTGGTAAGGAAATCAAATTTATCGACACGCTGGACAAAATTGGACTACTTTCGGACAACTAAAAATTGATAACTTTTAAAAAGACAAATTTTAACAGGTGAAATACAGAAAAAATTTATCAGTTGATAGTTGATACTCATTATTATACTTCAGGCAATGTGATTGAAGCTACTACTACTACGTAACGTTCGGATAAGATTATTCCAACAGAACTAGACTAAATAAAAGTAATGAACATATTATTATCCGGCACAGCTTGAAAGCGGAAAAGAATATTTGTTTTCTAGTTTTTAGTTGTCATGTAGGGTTTTCTACCAATGCTAGTAGCGAAGTTTCTCGTTGTTGAGAACTAACCTGACCCATGGTCATGAAACACTGTTTGAAAAATCACTTTTATGACCAGCTTTTATTTTGCAGTGGAAACGCAGCTCGTAATGGCGAACCGAACCGTTCTTATCGCCATTCCCGTTTTATGGTTTATTATTTCCGATATAAAACGCTCACCTTGGGGAAAAAAAACCATCTTGACGTGGAAATATCAGAATTTTTTTAACGGCATCCCGTCTTCCCTAATGACTAGGCACCTTGGTATTTTATGGGTGGCTTATCTGCTTCCACATGTATTTCTCTTTTGAAATGTTTGTTCTTTTTTAACGTTTTACAGCTAGAACTACTGTATAGGTAGTACACACATTATGTAGCTTGAATGTGTACTTTTACATAACATTTTATGTGCTGCTGGGTGTGTCTTTTAAAGGTCCTACGTAGTTGAAGCACTAATTTATGAAAATTCTATACAAAGTTGGTACAAGTCGTTCAATGCTCTGTCTACTACTTCTTTGTGGAGTTTAATTTTTACTTTCTGAACACCTGAATTGTCAGGAGAAGAGTTCTGTACTGGTCTTCAAGGAAATCGTTGACATACTCTTCCTAAATTAGAGCCAAACTAAAAACGTATCAGGGAAATTTTTTAGTACGTGTCTCTCATTCTGTGTGACACCTGTATGATTCATCTAATATGTGAAGAGTTTTCCTACCTCTTTGAAGGACATAGAAAAATTCAATTGGGATTGGTTTCCTGCACTGATAAAATTAGCTCTAAGAAGGGTATACGTATAACTACATGTGAGCTGTATAGGCCAAGAAAAACAGAACTGATGTCTAACATGTGATGAGTAATGCCCTCCCCATATGCTTAAATTCCAGAAGTATTTAAATTTGGAATTGTACCTTTATTTCATCCATTATTCATTGCACTAGGAAGCAGCTTAAACCTCTCACTAATTTTCGAGCAAAACGATCATTTCAAACCTGCCAACAGTGGAAAAACTGGAAGGAGTCTCTTACTTCTAACGTCTACCCACCAATTTAATTCAAGCTATATGTTATTATCTAAAGGTTGTTTAAAGAAATTTTTTAAGGACGGATTGAAATAATAGATCATAACGAATTCGAAAATCCCTCACAAATACAGCTAGCTGGGTTCTCCTCTTTTGATGGATTAAAAGGAAGAAATTTATACTGAAAACTATAAAGACTGTGAAAAATATATCTGAAGAGCACAATGAAAAACTATTAACTAAAACTATAAAGGAAAAATCTCCATTTCCCCCCCTACTAGAATAACTGCTAGGCGTTTTAACCAGAATAGCAACAACATAATTGTTAGAAGTCGTAACAGGTTTTATTAACTCCTCTTCCAAAGTACTACAAGTATGTTGGTGAGATGCTGTTTAGATGGGCTCAAATCTTATGCATCCGATACCTCCCATCCCATTCTCTGAATTTCGAAAGGCACCAGAAGCACAATTTTCTTAATTGAACTCTTGCGTGTTTTACCCAGAAATTCTTCATGTTAGCACCCTTGAGAGATCATTGTTAGGGAATTAAGCGAAGCCTAGCACCATATGTGTTCATAGTGATACGCGGAAAGAAATATTCGTCGGTCGGCTTCTCTCAATCAGTCCGTTTTGGGCTCCGTGTGATCATTAGTCTCATATTGCCCTGTTCACATTCCAAAGATACGGTCCTGGCGATTCTGCCTCGTCATGGTCTTCAGTTTTCCTTTCGTATAAGAAGAGCCCCAGCGGACAGGCTGGTTTTATACTCCACTTATCCAACATGGAATACCGCACCGAACACAATATCTGTCAGATGCCTCAGCATCTACTGTACTCAGCCAAAATTACAAACTGCATAATTAAAGTGTGTAAGGATTACACCAAAATTTATAGAGTGGAATGTATTGCATCACAAAAGTCTAGTTTAAGGACTAAATTAGTTTCAGTCCTGTTTTTTGGACACGACGAATATTACTATTCTACGATGTACAATTATGAGGTTACATTCACACCATCCTTGGTGATTTCCGAAGTCCAAGTGCAGGCAGGTTAATACCACAACAGGCGTAGGTAGAGCTATCTATAAGGAACCGTTAGATAATTCCAAGGTTTCTATATCGAGAATATAGATGATGAATTAACAAATCCTATTTTGTGAGAAACAGTTTTAGTTAGTCGACAGATGAACTAGCATTTCTCTAGTAGCAATTGTCGCCGTTCCGTTGAAATTGTGATTAATTCTTTCATGCCAATCTATGAAATTGTGTCCTTTGTGAGTGAATCCCCAACTTACAGAATTTCTTCTCATTACTTATACAGCTGCTGTCACCATATGAAAATGAAGCCACCATGATCCGATCAACTCTGAGATTACTATTTAATGTATTCATGGAAATAGATTTGCATCGTCGTTAATGTGCCCTGCGCTCACACGATGAGTTGGCATCTCGTCAATGAATCCCTTCCTTTGTCGCATTCCTAACTTTCAGTTAGAGGAGCTGGAAGAGATGCAGATGGTTAAAGAGGTTTACATCTAATTTTAAAGCCTTTGATCCTCCGAATTCTAATTCTAGATAAATTCCTCTTCAACTTTTCACACTATAGTTGTGAGGCTTTCTTCAGGATTTTGACCTTTGCACGGCATCTTGCGATAATTATTCAACAAAACATAAATTATTGAAACATTCTGTGGGTTCTGAACTCAGTTTCCATCTGGAATACTCCTCGAAAGGGGCGGGATGAATTCCGTTTCACGAATTCAATTCTGGAGCTGAAAATCGTTTGTCATTTATAGCACATAGCTTCCATACCCGTAACGTGGTGTTTAGACAACGAAGGGCGTTATGAGTGTTACTAGGACGTCTCGTTTGCGAATGCTCTTATTATTGCTCCGACCGTCAATCAGCTCATTAAATATAGAAAGTGCCAGATTCAAAAAATCTCTTTAGTTTGAGAAACATCTTTCGTTTGTATTCTATTAATCAAAGGACGGTCGGACTCGTTGGAAGGGGAAGATAATGTTTGTGTTGTTACTTTAATCACAGCAGCCATTTTTTCCATCTCATACCTTATATTTTTGTAAACATTTGGATATTATAACGTATTGATGTATCATTTTTTTATATTAGTGTGCCACTCGCTTCGTTCGTCCGTCCAAGACCTGAATGAAGATATCATAGTGTGGCATCATATAAATATCTAATCAATTAATGTGTCGGTACTGCCAGGAAAATAATATCTACAGTTTTTCTCTATTCCTCACCCAGAGAAGGCACCTTCCAATTTTCAGCTTCTCATGTTGGATTCGAACAAAATTAGGTTCAGAGCTCACTCACTGATTACTGTGGTTTCTCAAGTTATTATATTATACAAAGTTATAATATTATACACTTAAGTTACTGTAAATTTTAATAATATTATACTCTACCGCACCCAAAGAAGTCCCGTTCCAAAGTTCAGCATCGCAAGTTGAATAGGAACGAAATTAGGTACAGAGCCCTCAGCTGATTAGACTGGTTCATCAAGTTATTATACCTTACGAAACCCAAATAGTCCCGTTCCAAAGTTCAGCATCTTAAATTGAATGAACTATTGACTTCAGAATTTGATCCGCTGATTGGAATATTCCTCAATTCGCAATTATACTCTTCCTGTTAGAAAGTTCAGTATCTTGAGTTGAACATGGAACGAAATCGGTTTATTTATAAATGTATAGGAGATAGCTGCGCCCACTCGCTTCACTCGCTCGTCCCAAATGTTGATCATGTTTGAAATGATTTATTTCAATACTGCATACAAAAATATGCTCTCAGAATTATTATATATTGTCTAATGTATCCATGCAGCACACAGCTGCATCTTACGACAGGTATGTAAACAATATACGTGTGAGTAGATTTGGGTGTTACCTCAAAAAATGTTACACTAAGTAATGAAATCTGTTTGGCTTAAAGGACAGAAATCGTTTTGGTCTTGTAAGATTCATTTGTTCTTGCTGGATTCATTACCAAACGATACTTTGTATCATTCTATGAAATAAGTGATATCACTGAAACTTAATTGTTTGTCCCGACGACGTTTTTAGGTTTTTCCAGTTTTAGGATGTCACGGGAGGTTTTGGGAACTAGAATGTAGCCCAAATTGTGGAATGACAAACTGCGAATTGCACCGATAAACAGGAAACACCCAACCGAGGTATGAGGTTTGGTAAAAGAGACTGATGTTGATTGAGTTTGAACTGCATGAGATGATTCTAGGAGCGATGCACGGCCATTATACAGGGTGTCTATCCGGATGACTTCAACCACGTATTTTGAAACTAATTTCCGATCGAAAGTTCCTCTTAGAGATTTTTTTAAACGCTTTGTTTTCGAGTTTTAATTTTCAAGAATTGTGGTTTGTGATTGTGATTTCGTCCTCAACAAACTAAAACGGCCATAACTCCCTTAATCACCTGAGAAAATTCAAATTTGACTATACCGTTAGAAAGAGATAGAACTACTTTAAAAAACCTTTATGGTACATCAGGGAGATGAGAAATTTAACACTCTTTCCAACGATATAATCAAATTTGAATTTTCTCAGGTAATTAAGGAAGTTGTGACCGTTTTAGTGAGTTATGGTCGAAATCACGAAAAAATTCTTAAAAATTGAATAACTCCAAAACAAAGCGTACAAGAATCTCTAACAGGAACTTTTGATCGAAAATTAGTTGAAACTTGAGTTAGGTTTTCCGGATGTAACGAGAGACGACACCCTGTGAATGTCGGAGTTGGGGAGATCTGTAAGGTTACTATTCGATTCAGCGTGAAAAAACACGTTGAAACCGGCGCAAAAATCAAATTTTTTTAGAGGGTCATTTTTCACAAAAACCGCCGATTTCATAGAAAATACCACGTTTTTCAACATACAAATATACTTTTCTCCTCTAGTTAGCGAAGTAAAATAAAAAAAATATTATACCATTGGAAAGCGGAAATGATAAGGTAGTTTTCCAGAAGATGAGGATTCAAAAGCACTGCAGTAAAAAAGTCAACAAGCGGATTCAAAACAGTGACATTTTGGCAACTTCTCAAAATTATGATTTTGACCTCATTTTTTAGCTATTGGAGCTGCTCAAACATTCTTGTTCTGGCGTCAGGGAGATATGAAATTTAACGCTCTATTCAACGGTGTAATCAAATTTTAATTTACTTATCAAATTAAGGGAGTTTTAACCATTTTAGTGAAATAAGCTCAAAAACACGAAAAAAATCTTAGAAGTGAAATTACTCGGAAACGAAGTCTCTACAAAAAGGTCTTAGAGGTACTTTTTGTTGCAAATTAGTTGTAGAATCGATCCCTGAACTTTGGCGAGTTGTGTCTGATACGCGCTGTGTAACAATCCTCCCTCCAGGTAGGTTGTCCTTTCTATGGGGTTACACCCCCTCCTCTAGTGCTTGGCTCTGCTTCTAAGACTAATGAAATGAATTTCGAGTGAATTACAACTGTCTACAGGTATACAGGCCTCACAGCCCATTTTCTGGCCAGGAATTCGCTGATAATTTTGAGAAGAAACTGCATCAAAATTGGTCCAGCCGTTTCGAAGTCCATACCGAAAACACAGATAGGGGCAGGCATACGTATTAATTTTTATATTTATAGATTTTTATACCTTAACAAATCAACTCCTTGCCTTGTAAAATTGTTGCATACGTGTTTATAGTCTTGTCAGCGTTTTAGAATGGACTGGTAGAGGTACTTTGAAATCTCAAAATCTTGTTATGGTCATTACCTGTCTGCTAAAAAGGTTATCTGCCTTCTTATGTACCTTCTTGTCCATTCACATTTCTTCGACTCTCCCATTTTCGATGTTAATATTCCCTACGTTTTGTTGAGAAAAAAAATCCCTTTCTCCACGGTAACATCTATTTCTTCCGTTATTCTCCGTGGCGAAGGAGGACAGCGTCAGGTGGCGGCATTCCGCGAACTGGTTCTCTGATGACCAAGAGATCCCTTCGCTCGCAAGATCAGCGATTTTCGGTTGTCATGGCGAGCTCCCGTCTCATCCGCACACGGAAGGCTTTTTTCGGTCATGCGATATCCCGGTTTTTTTTGTGTGTGTGGCGGGCTACTGTATCAGTCAATACGACCGTTAAGTAGCTACGCCTTAATCATTCCTTGAATATGACCTTCACGCGTCAACAGATATTTTGACCATTTCGCTTTCCGAAACTACCAAGGTTACGGAAGCAGAATATTTATGAATGAAAAACGCATAGGAAAACTTATTGGGAAACTGCCTAGAGCGAGAGAACGTGAATCTATTTATATACGTGTTTCTGTTATGGCGTGAACGACAAAAACAAACGAGAAAAGAGAACATCTGTGAACACAAGTTCAATCTGTCTGATAGAACATTTTCGATTCGGTAAAACTATATTTACCTATTGCAATTACTAAGGCGGCGAAGTTTGCCTATATCATGTGTTGGCTGCTTTGGCGACCCGTATAGAGATTGATATCCGATTGTTCACTACATCTGCTTACTTATATTAAAAATAATAATAATAATAATAATAATAATAATAAAAACTGTAGGTGTGTAGCCTGGAAGGAGTTCCAGCAAGGATTATCCAGCATGACATTACTTAAACCGTTGCAGTACTGTGTGATATATTTCATTTGCAATCGGTGTATTTCCTTCAAAACTGAAAAAAAAGCCTTGTCACTCCAGTTCAGCAGTGACACTCAAGGTTTATAATCTTAGTTATAAGGTTCTTATAACTAAAGGTTTCCAGGGCTTTCTTCTGGAATGTTTGATTTTTTGGCAGAAACTCACTCAGCTGCTGTAAGGGGCATCAGACCTTATGATTCGTCTCTAGGACATCCATGGGGACTCCATCCCAAATTTTAACATCACACGTTGAATAGTAAATAAATTAGCTCCGGAGCTCACACAGCTGATCTAGGGGGCTTCAGAATTTATAATTAATTTCTAGATGTTCCAAGGGGCCTCCACTTCAAATTTCAGCTTCATAGGTTGTATCTAGCGAAGAACTTGAATCCGGATCTCACTCAGCTGATCTGGGAGGGGGGGGGGGTGCCTCTAGACTTTATGATTCGTTTGTATACCTCCTAAGGGTTCTCCATTTCAAATTTTAGCTTCATAGGTTGAATAGCAAAGAAATTAGCTCCGGATCTTATTCAGCTGGCCTGGGGGGCTTTAGACTTTGTGATTCGTTTCTAAATGTTCCTGGAGGCCTCCATTTCAAATTACAGTTTCATAGGTTGAATAAAGGCGTGGGACTTTGGGACCCCCTTTGGACCCGAATTAAAACTATGTAGATAAAATGCGATTTGATATTTTTAAATACCTCCCTTGTTTAAAATGGCCGACAACGTATTATTTAACCTCACTTTATATAAATAGCCCTGTCCATTGTCATATTATCGTATCAACTTGATTAACCCTGAAATGCAACCCTATTTTTTATCGCTTATTGCAACTCATTTTTCGATGCGAACAACACCACTAAACAATTAAGATGAATGAACCAAAATAGTAGGTGTTTTTTTTTTTTTTTTTTTTTTTTTTTTGTTTTTGTTTTGTTTTGTGTTTGGGGAATGGAATGATTGAATGCCACATCTATGATAGTTATAGGTATTATTATGTTTATTCAAAGAAAAAAGTTCAGAAATTGTCACAATTTCGGTCCTTAGAAATACAAACTTCATTTTTCTAACTTCATAAAACAACACTACACATTTTTCGGCATCATAACAATTCCTGGACCATCGAGTAAATTTTTCAGGGCTGAGAAATTTGTATCTCTAATATTACATGAGTATAGAAATATAATGAGCAGTCTTGGGATCGAATACTACTGAAATAGGAGTTCAGGGGACTTTAGGAAATAACAATGTATTAAATTCACTATTTTTTTTTACTTTCCTGAATAATATAATATCCACCACCAAATTATAACACTTAGAACGTTTAAAAAGATCTAGAGTTTCATCAACATGTGAACTTATTGTTGAAACCCATTATCACAATTCAGGGTTTTAGGGTTTTCGAATTTTTCTTATTAAGAAGCTTCAATTTCTTTTTTAAATAGGGGAACTCACTTGGAAATAACAACTCAAAATCATACTAATCCAAAAAGAGGGTATTATTGGGGGCCCTTAAACCCCCATTCCAGAGTGTAAGATAGTACACCTTTTTGTACGTCAAAATGCTTTAAATGACGACTTTGCAAGTTTTTAGATCCTGGATCCGCCACTGTTTGAACAGCAAAGAAATTTGCTCTGGATCTCACCCAGCTTATCTTTTGGAGGCTCTTGACTTCATTGTCCGTTCATTGACGTCCCAAGGGAAATTCCATTCCTAGACGTTCATTCCAAATTTTAGCTTCATATGTTGAATAGCAAAGAAATCTAGCTCCATAGGTTCAATTTCAGTAGATATAAATAAATATGCTGGATATATGCTTCTACACTCACGATCATAAGTTTGTAAACAAAACATGAGAACTGTTATGCCCATAGCTCTGCTAGTCGTACAGTCTCAGAGTTATAGTAAATAGGAAAATGTTGGTTAAATCGAGAGCTTTCCAACGAGTGGTTAACGATATTTGTGGGTTAAAGAGGAAAGAAGGTGGTTGAACGTAACAACGGAGTCGTTGTATGTGAAAACGATAAGAACGTTTTCGTGTCATTTTTTGGCTAATAGGTCTCCCTAAAAACGTATTCCAGGTTAAAACGGATGCTTTATCTCTATATCTCAATGAGCGTTACCCATGGGCGCCAAAAAGGTATTTTTAAATGGAAGAAGATTCCATTCTAATAAATTTGATACCACCCGCACTTTCCTGCGTTGAGTAGTTTTCTTTTCCATAATTTGTCAGTTTCGTGCACTGGCGACGTCAAAGCACCTCTCCCGTCTGGTGACGTCACAAGTGCAGCAAATTGAAAAATCATTGATATATCACAAGTGCAGCAAATTGAAAAATCATTGATATAATACTACCTACTCAACGTAGGAAAGTGTGGATGGCATCGAATTTCTTAGAATGATGAAATCTTTCATTTAAAATTAAATGAATACGTGCTTCATTCTGGAGGTTTACTATTGTCTAGACAACACATTCATGTTCGTTTTGAATTTGAAAAGTTATTGCAATTTTTTGTTTGTTACACTATGCTAAGTTTTCCTCGTCATAATTCCAAAAACAACAGTTTGGGTTTCCATGATCTCCCCCCTCAGTTACAAAATAACCTTCACTGTTCCGTCATTTTCCAGTCTAGGCAAATCACCAAAAAGGTCATAAAAGCTATTAAAATGGGGAAACCAAAATGGGCATACCAAAATACCTACTGTTACTGTCCTAGTTGGACATGTAAATATATGATGGGGGAGGGGAGGGGGACCAAAGTGTTATTTTATTTTTCTCCACAGACTCTGAATTCCGCCACTCATGTGAAAATTACCCCCCTTGTATTGTTATTACACAACCAAGTGATCTATTAAAAAAAAAAAAAAAAAAAAAAAAAAATCAAGGAAGCTGATGTGCCACACCCTTCTGACAGGCGTTTTATTTTCCCATCATGCGATATCCCGGTTTTTATATGGCGAGCTACTATACCTAATACGTCCGTTAAGAAGCTACGGCCTTAATACAACGCTCACGCATAAACTCCAAGTTTTTTTCCTCCATTATTATTTTTTATTCCATGCAACGAGGCCAAGACAGCTGGAGCGAGGAATCAATTTCACGGGCATAAATTTATTCGTACTCGTTCGTGTATAATTTGGAGGCGAATACAGGAATCCTGATTTGCTTTCGAAACTGGCTCGACCCTGATATCAATGGAATTCAAAGCATTTATTATTATTTGTAAACCAGCTCAGGATCATTGATGAACCCGCTGATCAAAATATCTTGAAATCCTATCGAATCAGACCACTCGCATCAGTAATCGGATCTTATAGGAATCTTGCAAATTTTCAACCGTGTTCCTTTTTTTGTTTGTCCCATATTTAGGTCTAGGTGTTTAGCAAACCTTGGAAATTCTGGATTTTCCGTCGTGAGGGGGAATAGAGAGGGGTAAATATATCATTTCAAGTGCTGCCTAAGCTGCAATTTCCAATCAATTTTCGTGATTTTTTTTGTTTTTCAAATAATTTGCAATTTGGTCAAATTTTGCAATATATGTCAGAAGTCTTAATTGTTCGATTATTTTTACTATTTTGCTCGAAGCATTGGATCTCTATGTATATCTATATGTGATATTTAATTAATATAACATATATTTTATTATATAATTATACTCACCTCAAAAGAATTAAAGGATCACTTTTTCTTGTAGACGTCAAAGACCCCAGATCAATCGGACAAATTTCACTGTATATTTCATGATTAGGTACCTAAGGAGATGGGATGAACCCTATTCTTTTTGATTTTTCTCAAACACTGAGAAATACCTTCGATATCCAAGCTCCGACTTGAGCCAAAACAAAATGAAATCTGAGCATTTTTCTCTAGAGATATAACCCTCTCCCCCTAAGTGTGTCTTCAAAATTTTTGAGATATCGAAGTGAAACTTGGAGAGCGTTTATGGGGTGTCTAATACTAAGTTTAAGCAAATAAAAATATAGAAGAAAAAATCCAAAATTTTTTTGGACTACTCTAGGGGATACTATATTGTCGCTGGTCTTTCTCAGTGTTTGAGAAAGGTACCTAATCATGAGATATATTGTGAACTACATGGCATCTACAAGGAAAATTGATAACTTAATTCTTTTGAGGTATGTATATATCGTGGAGTACCACCAATACTTGTCTATTTTATTTATGGAACGAACCCGCTTCATGATATAAATTTCACATTAAAACTATGGTGTGGTGCGATCCATTCTGGAGCCAATTGCGTTCTTCATTCTCATAGGTTGGTAGTACCGGAGAGTAGCCCCCTCCAACTCCGGAAAACAGACTACCTACAGCGCCTCTTGATAGGACCCCAGTCAGTCTCTAAATCTGAAGTGCTTTAGTCGTCTTAAATAAACGAATTACTTCGTACTTCAAAATCAAGTGTTTTCATTCTAAGTTAGTTATTCTCTACTCTCTGTATTCATCATTGAAACATAGGTATCCTATTTATATAATTTAGGAAAAATGAAATCGTGGTATTATTTCTTTTTATTTCCTAGTTTGTGTTCTATTTCCCTATCAGTTAATCGTTTGCAGTCTTTCTTCTCATGTTCATATTAATCATTATGGACTTTTGGATTCCTATTTACTATTTAGGTTTCGTAGAATATCTTTAATGATGTTAACATTTATATAATCGGGCTAATGCCCGTGTTATTGAGTAAATATAGCATTTTTCAGTCAAATGAAACCTTTTTTCTATCAAATGAAACTTCGTACCGACCAAATGAAACCTTGTTCCGACCAAATGAAACCTTGTTCCAATCAAATGAAACCTCTTTTCAACCAAATGAAACTTCTGTTCAAACAAATGAAACCTCTTTTCAAACAAATGAAACCTCATTTCATTCAAATGAAACTTTTCGGTCCACCATATTGCTGATCACCTCGACAGACTGCTCCAACTTCGTGATAACATGATAATGAAACTGCTGCCGCAGCTTCTGGACACCAGTGTTGGGCATAATCTTATCGTCGAATACGAATATAATCGCAGTTGACTCAGATTCAACGAATAATTATCGCGATTACAATCGTATTCGTATTTGACTATAAGATTATGCTCAACACTGGTGTCCAGAAGCTGCGGCAGGAGTTTCATTATCATGTTATCACGAAGTTGGAGCAGTCTGTCGAGGTGATCAGCAATATGGTGGACCGAAAAGTTTCATTTGAATGAAATGAGGTTTCATTTGTTTGAAAAGAGGTTTCATTTGTTTGAAAAGAAGTTTCATTTGGTTGAAAAGAGGTTTCATTTGATTGGAACAAGGTTTCATTTGGTCGGAACGACGTTTCATTTGATAAAAAAAAAGGTTTAATTTGACTGAAAAATGCTATAAATGAATGTTGCCTAATACAAACCACACAATGGTGTCCCTGTAATGTATATATTACCAATAAATATGTTTCTTTTCGAAAATTCAAAAAACTAATGCTTGTTCCGTTTGTTGCAGGTGCACCAGTTCTTTCCTCTAGTGAAGATCAAGTGCAACCCAGAGCTGCAGTTCTTCCTATGCTCCGTGTACGTTCCCGTCTGCACGATCTTGGAGCGGCCGATCCCTCCCTGTCGCTCGCTCTGCTTGTCCGCTCGGCGGGGCTGCGACGAGGTGATGCAGCGGTTCGGGTTCCCCTGGCCGGAGGCCCTCGAGTGCAGCAACTTCCCGGACCCTCCTGACATATGCGTCGGGGAGAACAACACGACGGCGCCTCCGACGACGCAGCAGCGACCGTTCGTCTCCAAAGCACCGGGGTCGCCCGGGAGGCCGGCGCTCGAGGCCGGCGGCGTTCCGCCTTTTCCGGAGGGGGCGATGGATCTCGGCTTCGTTTGCCCCGTCCAGTTCAAAGTCCCCAAGGGCTTCGACTACACCCTCAAAGTTGGTGATAAGGTAAGAGACAACTCTGAATTACCTACACAGCTATTCTTATAATAGAGTAGAACACCAATTTTAAATTCATCAACGTTTAATGTTGTTTTCATAACAGAATAGCATTCTAAAATAAATAATAGTAATTATTATAACGCATTAGTTAATATGTACCTGTCAAATTTTGACGGGAAGCTACCATTTACACATACCAACATCTATTGGCTGGAAGTCCTCAATATTACCCAACATAAAATGAGGATGTTCAAACATGTTGAGGGTTAAAACAACTAATGTTACATTTATACTTTCGTATATTTGGTCCTGCAAGAAAAATTATGTGAACCAAATTTGTAAGAACTGTGATTCTCTGGATATTATATCCCGAAAATTCTCAAGAAATACGAAAATTTAAAATTATAGGCAAGAAACTGAGTTTTGAAGACCGATTTTCCCGAGCTGATGGGAACTTGGACAGACTGAACTCCAGAAACTTTTCGTCCAGCAAAAAAAAAAACTTAGAGGACCGAAATTGTCGGAAGTTTTATTCTCTTCAAGTTTAAGGTTGGTCGAATATTGGTGAAAAACTTATAGTTTGCTAGCTGTTTTCCGCTCGCTTCGCTCGCTCATCCAAGACATGAATGTAGATGTCGCAGTTTGACATCACATAAATTTCTAATCAGTTGGGCCGGTACTGCCTGGGAAATACCATCTACACCCAGAGAGGGCCCGTTCCAAATTTCGGCATCTAAATTGAATAGGAACAAAACTAGCTACAGAGCGCTAAAAAAAGCTGTTTTCTCGCAAAAAATGTGTAAAAACAATCCTTGAAGTGGTCTGTGTATCGTGTCAAAATTTGAACTCAATCGATACAGAAATGTTTTGAGTTTTTGAAGCGTCCACAAATCAAGTAACATTTTCATTGATGACCTATAAGTAAAAATTGAAAAAATGGTACGGCATTGGAGCAGCCACGTCTACGGTTCGGTGCTGCGTCGAATCAGATCAAAGCCTAATACTGTACAACAAATTATGTGCATATAAGAAGTCTATCGCTCAAATCTTAAGTCATGAGGTTCAAAATAGCTGCCTGTATCGCGTCACAAACAGACAGACAAACACACAATTGCAGATCAGGTCAAACTAGAGCCTCACCTGGCCTCGCCATTATCTGGGAACCCATGATAGGTTCAACTTGCTACCAAACGTCCATACTTCCAAGATATCTGATAATAGGTAATTTATTGGAAGTAGGATGAAGTTGAAATTGTGCTTATTATTACAAGAATTTTAAGTTTCATCATTCGTCGAGCCTTTGATCAGGCTGCAATGAAGAGCATCTGATCTGATCTGTAAAAAAGTATCCTGAGATTCATTTGCACAATGACGTCACGGCTCCCGCCTGCCTTGGGGGAACCCTGAGCTCTCTTGTACTCCTACATCACACGTGATTTTCCTACCCTTTTATTGGCCAAACTAAACGGTGTTTTAAGCTGAAAATTGTCACTAGGGGTGTTCAAGTGCGCTGAATCTGTGGTCGAAAGTGTGAAATTCCAACAGATTTAGGTATGTTTCCCATTATATTATACGGGAGCGGTAGCTGTCCTAACGTGCTGTGCCCTTTTTTCATAAATTCACACAACGGTATATTTTGTTCTTTAGCTTGACATTGCTAATTGGGAAAGTTTCATGAAACGTAAGGTACGTGTGTGGTATACAAAGGTATTCTGTAAAGTTCCGACGTTAACAATTGCTACATAAACACAATTTTCAATGTAGTGTAAAGTGAGGGCTAAAATCCAAAACAAGAATGAACTCAAAAAATATTGTTTACTACGTTAGATACTTTTTCACCTACACTGTGGATTTTGAATGGCTCAAGAAAACTCCATCATTATACTCGTAATATAAACGCAGTTATCCAATCTTGTGCGTCTTTCTAATGATGTTGGATTTATCGTCTAGGCACTATGTTTGAAAGGAGTAAAGAAATAATGAGCTAAGCTATTTATATTTTATGGTTTGTTTTAATAACAAGCTGTATGTTTCATATCGAAGCAGGCAATCATTGTGGTATTACCGTCATGATCCTACTTATCTATTAGTCTTCTTTGGATGGAAAATCTGACGTCCATTGGACAAATCAGTTGCAATCCGAAGAAACTTCAGAGTAGGCCTGCAGTGGATGAGAGATTCCTCTTTCTTGCCGTTCCCAGCTTCTTGGCTTCAACTCGGTTCACAGTTATTGTGTTTACGGCTGTTTATTATGACTTCCAGCTGCGGGAGCGGTTTAATGGTTCGCAGTAAACGCGTTCGTCGCTGCCTTCACCGCTGGCGTTGTGTGTAGATAAGCTGTCGTCAAACTGCGCACCTCGCGAGATTTTCCATAATCCCCCTCACAAGGAGCGTTGAATGTTGGCCAACGTCTGATGATCATCAGTACTCATGGGTTAATAGGAGGTTTTGCGCATGGGTAAACGTTGGATCCTCAAAAACTTTTGAGCAACTTGTCAACCACATTTTGAAAATTTTCTTATTGCCCTGCAGAAGTGAATTCAATAGATTATGTACAAGTCATATTGAAGACCAATGTAGTACGTATAGTGATACTAAAGGCTAGTTTTGGATTCCCAGCTGGAAGTAAATGGACAGATCTGCATGTATACGTTTCTAAATTTTTTATTGCACTGCAAGAGTATTCGAGGGGAGGAGTTGTGGATATACCTGGAACTTGTACGGATGAGACAAATAATATTGATGTTCATTATAGGATGGTTATGTTTTTAAACACAAGACGATCTTTGTGTAAGAAGTGCGCCTTTTTATCTCCCCCAGTTAGAAGTCAGACCCTTCAGCTCCTTAGTTAAGTTGGTTGCAGGTGAAGGTAGTTGTTACCTCCACTGTAATCTGAGTACCTACTCCAGTCCTGTTTGACCCTTAACTTGTTCGGACGTTGGTTTCATAATACAAGTCCTGCTGCTATTGATCCCTCGAATGGCGCGTTCCAGGAAGCGAGGGCTTCGCCTCTAGGAACCGGGGTTTTTTTTTGGGTCTATTGAACCATCCAATTTCCGACCTTTGCTTCAGTTTTTACGCTTCTATCGGTTCTACTCTCGTGCTTTGTAAATTGATTTTTTTAATAAGTCCCTTGAGAGTGTTTAATTTTTCGTCTACGCATTTTTACAATGCCCCATCCATAAGAAGGTGATGGAATTAATTGGGCACCTTTGGGGTCTTTTCGTTCTTTGCTGTTATCACTTAGTATAGAAAACGTTATTTGTCTTTAGGGTTGATATTATTTTACCTTTGCGCATGCGCATGGTATCATTGATTGCGTTTGCTCAGAAAAGCAGATGAACTATGTTCAACTCAGTTCCCAGCTATCAATGATCACGTTTGCGCAATACCTATGTCTTACTGGTATTAAAATTTAATTGAAATATAATGAAGATTGTTTGAATTATTAGTGTTTCGGTTTGCGCATGCTCTTAGTCTCTGTGCTTAATTTTCCATAAAATGTGCTTTACATTTTTTCCAATACCTCAAAGTTTATATTTCCAGGAGAGTTTAGCTTAGGAGAAGTTTGTTCTTGTTTGTTGTGAATTTGAACGTGCAAAAAGTGCTGAAACACCAGACAACAAATGTAGGTGGGTAGGTAGGTACCTGATTCAAAATCATTTCAACTGTTAGCGTTAGAGATTCTTTTTTTCAGTTTATTTAGTTTTCTAAATCAAATAATCAGTTAAGTAATGTAATTATATAACATTGTTACAGGTTGAATTTGTCTTTGCTGTCCAGACTCGATCATGACTAATACACCTATGTATTTAGTTTCTTCATTCTTCTAAAATGTAAAATGCTACTAGAATTGTCTGGACGAGTGAGCGATTGGATATTTGTTCTTATTGACATTTAACTCTAACGTTGACATCTAACGATAACGTCTATCTCTAGTTGAGTGACATCTGACTTCGGTAAAACCTTGATTTTGCCGATTTTAGTGTAGTATTTGGTACTTCATAAATTTACTTCTTGACGGAGCATTTGTTTCATGTTTTTCAAGGTTGTTCTAATCAAATAAGAATGGGAAGGCTGAGAGTGTCTTATGTTTTTAGATATCTTAATTTCCCTCGAGGTCGAGAAAACAGCGCTGCAAATTATTACGCAAAGGTTTATAATACTGCATTGTGCAGCTCTTCTACTCTCAACACCTGTATATATATAAAACTATCAAACGAATCATTAGGTAGGAATTCAAATATATTTGCATAGGTGGAGATGTCTACTGAAGAGAAATTAAATTAAATAACACAACTACGTTGTAAGTATTCCTCACGAGATGATGCAGTGCCGTGAATTGGCGTAACCACAGCGCGTAATGCAGCTCGTCTGCATCTAGCCTAACACTATCTAGCGGCCATGAATGAAACTTAACGGTTCACGCTCAAAATTATAGGGTTGCTGATCCTTTAACCCTTGTAGAGAGTGAACGAATTAACGTACGGCTTTCCGGATGATTTCATTCGATTCTTTGGGAAAATGTGTATAAATGACAACCAATAAAATATTACAGTTACCTTGAAATTTTTACGTCTCAATTTTTTAACATTTCAGCCCTCAAGTTCTGCGCTTTAGAGTTGAGCAAAGTTGATGCTGATGTTACAGGCACATCCTCGGCCGATGTATGATTTTTGAGCCAGATTTCATAAAGTTTGAAACGTAAACCAACAAATTTAGGGGGGGGGGGGGGGGGGGGATTACGTATCTTTTTCTTGGTCGATTACTAAGGTTCATTATTGAAAATATAAACCAAAAGTGTTTAAAAATAGAAAGTTTAGGAACGACATTAACTATTCGTATTTTAATATATTCTGAAATCAATTTAGTCGGTGTTAATGGAACGCGCTTTTTCTGTTCTGAGTCCTACTCATTTTCTGGAGTCCATAGTTTCAAAAGTACGGCGCTGTTGAGAATCGGACATCAATTTGAACAGATATGATTGTGTTCGGATACCTACCTCTTTAAAAGCAGGTATCGGATTTTCACTTCGTGTGAGGTTGGACAAACTGTGAAATCTCCAGCACTAAAGTTGCATTTTCTTCTTTGGTTTCGACTCCTCACGTTCGGTTGGTTTTTTATTCCCGTCGCGATAGAATTTTTACGCCGCCCTTTTGCTACGTGAGTCCACCACGCTGTGGTGTTTAAAGGTTAACAAAGGCTCACGTGCTCCGCCTGTTTCTCCAACGACCGGAAACGGGCGGTCCAGGCTCAATAGAATGGAAATCTTCTCCAAGACTATTCTGGCGAGGCTTTTGTGGCTTCATGTTTGATTTGGGATGATTACCAGCTTTTAAATGGTTTGCTCCTTTCACACTTCGAAGCTTTTCTACCTGCTTGTTACTTCAAGTTACATAGGTAATCTTAGATGCATATATACTTTGCGTTTCTCTCAGGTGCTAATGCGAAAGTTTTGTTATTTGGATATCGACATCACGGAATAATTTCAAAACAAATTGGGTGGGACACCATTGCCATGATTGAAATGTTTTAAATCATCTTAAAAGATGATCTTCTCAATACCTGTAAATATTATTGAAATCGGAGAAAAGCACACTGATTAAAGGGTTTGAGGATCGCGGATGCGCAGCAGCTGCTAATGATACGATAGTGATGATGCTCTTACGTAGTAATCAAATCGTCATTTCACTACTGCCTGAATTTCAGTGAGTTCGAACGAATCGGCAATGAGAAAATGGCGTTGATGGATACGGTTGCGACTAATCATTTTTAAGTGATGAAAGTTATAGGGGACCATCCTCAGCCTAACTAAAATATTCTATGAAGATTTCGTCAAATTCTAATGAAAACTGTAGCTTTCATGCGTATTACAAGGATTTCATGATAATGATACGATCGTCACTAAATTGGTATGGCATAGTCTTTCCCCGACCATCCTCCAAATTTGAGTGAGATCGGAAGATTAGAACGCGAGGAAAAGATCTTGACGGATTTCACGTGAAATATTTATTTGTGGATAGTGAAATTGAGGGAGCCCTATGTACAGCCTACCCCGTACATTCCTTGAAATTTTTATAAAAATCGGATGAAAACTGAAAATTAAATTTGTTACTAGATTTGCGGGCACACGCGCGCGCATGCACACACACAGACACTAAACCAAAGATGTTCAGAGTGGTGTGAAACGTAAAATGGGAGGAAAATTTTGATTTTGGTTAGAACAATTTTTTTCATCTCCCGATCGTGAAAAATGCTTCTGTTACCCTCAAGTGGACTCGGATTCAAGGCAACTTGAGCTAATCTTTTTGCTTTGCTGAATATTGCCATCGATTTTGTCAAGTATTTATCTGAGTTCTACGGTTAACATTCTCTTTATCCACGTAAATATTGAGCCCAAAAGGTGAGCCTCCATGCAACGCAGGTAAGCAGCCATGCAACGTAGGTAAGAAGCCATGCAACTCGAGTTGCATCCACGAACAAAACTGATTTTATTTTACATTATTTTTCTTTTATCGCCCACTTTTTTTTCATAGCTATTATTATGGTCTTATGTTTGTTCTCATACGTCCTTCCTTGAAATTACTGATTCAGGGTTGCTGAGGCACTCTAGCTGGAGAACTTGAACTTTAAGTTGTAAGATGTAGTTGAGATTAGGAGGAGAGCTGGTTAAATCATGTCACTAGGGTTCTGTGTCAGGCTGCATAAGTAAACTTAGACGTCAGCTTCAGATTGAAATGTAATGTATGCTGAGTGAACAAATCTAAAAATATGAAAGAAGATGTAGTGAGACCACAATGGTACTGGAAATTCGAAAGGAATTAAGATTTTTCTAACGATATTGGTTGTACGTAAAGCATTGGAAAACCGCTGCACTGATGACGATATATCGTGAGTTTAATTGCTAAATCATGTCACATGACAAGAAGTAGCTATATTTTCTCTCTTTGTGGTATTATCGATTGGTGTATAAAATCCGGAGTTTAGAATGATCTTTCACTTATATGAAACAGCCACCGGAATCCCGTTCTTCGAAGTTATTAGTTTGGTCCGAACGTTCAATTTGAAAACGGTCGAACGCGAGGGAGGGCATTTCTCGCCTGAGAGGGCTTATTTGGTATTCAAGACGTGTTACCGGCCATTGTTGAAGGGGCGACCACCTTCCGCCACGACGAGGCCTCGGCGTGCTCAGCGAAGCTGTTCCTCAGTAACACGCGCGTGGTTCAGATCGTCGTGAGATGCGTGACGTCACAGAAGTCCACGAGAATCGGTAATGTGATAGTTGGTACAATGGTCACACTTCCTACCGTAGTCGTTTCCAAAAAATACTCCTACGTTTTGCGTTATAACCACCGAGCTTAATCAGATATCACGATTTTTCATCTGACGTAGTCAACTCAACAAGAGTTCATCCAATCGAGAGAAAAACGCTACAAATTATTACAGTATATTATATGAACTAGCAGATTATCCGGCCGTTGCTAGGATCGGGGTTTATAATTTATAATTACTTTACCCAATCTGCACTTCGCGCGCGATGGACCTTGGGACCTCACTTGTTGCTACATAGAGTATAACTTAGCTACTTTTTAGAAACATGTAGAACTTTTTCTAACAAGCTTTAACCATTTGCTGGCTTTCGGTATCTTATCATGATGCCCATCATACAAATTTTATTGTCTCAGAAAGGCTCCCAGTCAAATTGCAACTTCCTAGGATGAAAAATAAAAGCTCACTCCGGTGATCAGGGTAGAGCTCGTCAATTTATTCATCTCTTGTTGTTCTCGAGAGGCTCCCTACCGAATTTTAAAATTCTTAGGGTGAACGGGAGAGAATTTAGCTCACTCCACTGATTAGAGTGATGCTCGTTAATTTATTCATACCTTGTTTCAGAAGTCTCCTTACAAATTTCAAATTCCTAGAGTGAACAGGAGATAATTCTTACCTCATCTACTCCTGGTTAGCTTAATTTATAATGATAGGTTCGCATGTGCAGTTGTGCAGAATGAGGCAATTTCGTTCATTGCAACTGTGGTGTCGCAGCAACTGGAAGTTAGAGTAAACAACTTCTCCAATTATGTTGCTTACTCGGACATTAGAGTTAGGCTTTTCAGTGCTGGAGGCTTAGGAGATTTTAGCTCGGCTAAAAACAGTCTCAAGAACTTCCTGGTAATTTTGCGAAAATTATAGTTCAAATCGGTCCGGCGGCATGATGTCGCTACGTAAAAACGCTGATCAAATTGTGACTAGTTTACCCTGATTATTTTAGCTTAACTTTTTTAAATTAAATTGAAGGAGCAATGCACGCCTCTTTTTCGCTCTTACGCAACTATTAAATTTATTTAAATACAATTAAAAACATTTTGCACATCTGGGAAATACACTTATGCTTATGGTTTATTCTTGTATCTTAAGAAATTGATCTAGATTGTATGAAATTCATAAGGAGTATCTCAATACCTAACTCGCTCATTCCCCGAAAATCCCCTCCGAGTCGGATAACCATTGAGGAAAGATCGCGATTTAATAGATACCCTAACTCCAATATCATAATAGTTGAGGGCAACAATAGAATGGCCAAAACATCCGTATCTCTAAATTTTAATCGCAATTGAATCAGCAGCAACTGCTGCGCATGCGCAAATCTGCAAACTATGCTCCCAGAGGTATATTATTTGTAATTAGAACTTTTGTACTTATAAAATGAATATTGCGGTAAATAAAACTAATCTTGTGTAGTTGATTTGATTGGTTATAGTTGGCAAATTTTATTTGTTGCTAAAAGTGAAACACTGGTACTTCTTAAACAATTTTGAAGACATTTTCCGTGGCCGATTTCTAGGGGCGATAAATTCGTGGAAACAATAGAAATATTGAAGGGAATTTACTCTCAAAATCTTTAATTTTCAAGTTTTTAGAGATTCTTCTCACACACGACGCATTGTTCCCTTTTTCGCAGGCCAGTCGTTTCACATGCGAAATAGATACAAACCGTTCATGACTACTTATGAATTTGAACTGTTTCACGAGAGGAATATGATGGAACCTGTAAGACCAAGTGAAATCTCATGAAGGTTGAAGAAGCGACAATATTCCCTAGTGTTGTATCGGTTTGTGTTTTACATTTCCTCCACACACATTACGCATTTTGCGTGGATTTATGAGTGATTATTTTGTAGTTACGGGAACAATACAATTATTGCCCATGAAGGAAAATGAATCTTGATGGAAGAGATTTTTAATGTATTTTCTGCCTGTTCAATGAAACTCCCAGTACCTTGAAGGGTGGTCTACTGTCTTGGAAATCTCAGACGTCTAAAAAAACTCGAATGTTCAACAACTCCCTACGAACACACCTATAAAGAATCTCGTTACTATCGAATCTTTTTTATTGTTGTAAATTTCAAGATGATAGCTTCAAACGCTCCACCTAGGTATACAAAATTCATGATATTTGAAACGGGTAATTGTTTTCCTCCTTCGCAAATGCCTAATGGTTTTCTCATTCTATTCCTATGAAATCATTTCACAGTCATCGTTTTGTAACTCCATTGTCAGTTTATACCAGAGTAGTTGACACCGTTACGTTGAATAATTCATGTGTCTGATTGGGGTATTTGAACACGCACGCGAGTTATCTTTGTCGTTTGTAAATTGCGAAAACCAATCAGCACTAGAATTTTTAAACGGGTAAGATAAACGCACGTTACTTATGTGGAGATTGTTACTCCTCCACATCGTGGGTTGCCGTCGGTATAATGGCTAGTCGTCTGGTTCTAACTGAAGAAGAAAAAACGTATGAACCTAACCCATCTGATGTTTGACTGCTAATAGTTTCCATTTTATGATTATGCAGCTGATGGAATATTTAGAAGTTATGGCTTGAGTTCACATGCAAGACTGATTTTCATTTGTCCACTTATACACCGTAGCTTTTACGAGGCCCACTTAATTGCTCCACGAAAATCGAAGTCTGGATCAAGGCAATAGCAACTCATTTGATTCGTTAATTTAAATGAAATTAGCGTTTATTCCTAAAAATATCTCCGAAACAAGTGTAACTTGACGTTATTTTCATCTAGCTTATCAAGTTTTCAACTGTTGAAGCTAGACAGTTTATGCATAAAAACTTATAAAAACAAGGTTTAGTGTAGTGCAATAAATAAAATTGTAGTTTCATGATAGCATTGTACAATGTTTATCTTTTGAAAGGACAGAAAACTAGATTTTTTTCTGGAGTCGATGGGTTTACATAAATGAAAAATTGATTTGATAAAGCGATGTCAAATCTATATTGATTTTATTATAGTTATTTCCAAATTATATTCTTTCCTTTACTTGGAAATGATGCAGATTATTGATAATGTCGATTAATATCAGACATTCTAAAGTTGATTCAAGATTCGAAACCTCCCAAGTACAAAATATCCGCATTACCGCAAATTACCGCATTCGTTTTCATTTTTCACGTGGTTAATGAAACACGTAGTAGTAAGACTGGTTACTACCAAGTCATGTTATTATACCCCGAGGATTGTTTACAGTTCGTTGTGTAGCTCAACTGTTTTCATGCAACGTGTCGGCTGCAATTGCTTAGGCAACGTAAGATTTCTGCATGAATTGAGATCTTTCCAACGTGTGGTTAACCATTTTAGTCGGATTAAAACAGACGGAGTAACATTTCTCTTTGTCCAGGTAGCTTGTGTAAAAAAGTGGAGTTTTCGTTTTTGGTTCTATGGGGTATTTTGGGCTGCTGAACTCGAATCTGAGGTTTGCCAAGAAAATTTTTGACCGGAAATTGTTTTTTTTTGAAGTGTAATCTTTTATAGGCGCACCGCGTCGAAAAATTTAGCGGGGTGTGAATACGATTTTACCGTCACGTTTTTTCCCGTCACGCTGCTTTTACAACCAAGCCGTTGCTGGGGAAATTAAACTTCTTTATTTTTCACCGGACAAAAATCGTTCTCCACTCGTTGGAAAGCTCTCGATTTATCACACATTTCTTTCGTATTTGTTCTTCTATTCATGTAGTTTTATATTTATTAATGTTATAAATGGATATAGTAAACAATGCCGCTTGTTTTGTTGTCACTTGGTTGAGAAGTTAATCTTGCTTATAGTAATAGTAGACGCGCACCATAACAGAAAATTACCTACTTAGGTACTCTGTTCTAATTTCGATTTTTAAAACTTAAAACATTTATGTCGTAGTTTTAAATTTATTTACATTTACGAATTAGCGGGAAGAAAGCATGTTCCATGTTTTAGCATTTTAGCCGAAGGATCAAGGCGGATACCGAGGGTCCAGGGGCGGAGCCTGTCCACTTTTACTTTCCCAACATCCCAACAGAGTGGAAAGTAATGTCCAAATCGTCATAGAAGTTTACACTTCTCACGTGTGGTCTTTAGCACACCTGGTTTTTTTTTTTTTTTTTTTTTTTCTCCAAAAAAAGTGGAAAAAATCTACTTTCCCCCGGTTTTTTGTGAATTACTCGAAAACTATGCGCTTCCCGTAAAAACATGTGATGAATGAAATTAAAGAAGATCAAATATCCTACATTTTATTTACTTACAGTTTTTTGTACCACCAGCTGTTAGAACGCCACGAAAATGGGGGTCAAAAACCAAAACTCTCAAAATAGGGAACTCTGGCGGGAAATCACTTTTTTTTGCCATAAGTAATTGATTATGTATTCTGCGGAAAATGTGGACTATATATATATATACTTATGTGTAAACAGTTAGTGTTCATATAATATATGTGTAGGTATACGTACATGAACGTTTATGTACGTGATGTGGTATCATGAGAATGATAATTATGAGCATTTTTCTCCTGAAAAATGTGTCTCACGTACTATGAATGTTTGAGATTTGGAGTGGTTGAAATCGACTCAGCGCTGAAAAATACTTCGACTACATCCCCTCTTGTTAAAAAACTTTTTTTGGCCACTAAATTGTAAATTTGAACCTGAAATTCTGGAGCGTTTGGGCTTGCCAACGAAATCGATCTGCCTTTTGCCAATACGGACTTTTCTGCGTTGGAATGACTTTTTTTACGCCGTATTTTAAGGGAGTTATCGTACGGTGTTTCGCACTTGGTGTAACAGAAAATTGGGTAAAATAGACTGAAAATGGAGAAGAATACCGCCAACCGCACGTCTTTCTATCTCAATCCGTTCCCGAGACATGATTTCTTAGTTTTTATTTATTTTATTTATTTTTTTTTTTTTTAAAGAAAATCTTGTTATTTGATATAAAAACCCACGGGCCTCGACTTTAAACCAACTTTTTCAACGTTTGACCAAATTTTCAGATTCAGCTTTAAATTTCCTATACGCCCAGTGCTCATTCATACAGTGCACATCCAAAACGAACTTCCAAGGATTGCGACTGCAGTTCAAACATAAAACCCCCAATCCAGGCAGGGCCTACATAAAATTGATTATAAATTCGATTTCGTGGTAATGGTAAAACTCCATTGGTGATGGTAAAACTCCATTAGAACAGCTGATGCGACTGGAGCGCTCGGAATGCCACGTGGTGGGTAGTCGAACCACGAGCAAGGGCCCCCGCGCACTGGCAACTTTTTCTAGGCAACTATTTAGTCGCCTTGAGGAAGTTGAAATGAATCACACAGCTTTGAATGCAGCCCCGCGCACGAGCAACTTTTTAATCACGGCAACTAAAAAAGTGCGTCGAGACCTATTCGACGGGTGAGTAAACAATCGCCCGGAGGAATGAGTCACGTTGATTTCTACCTACCCCCGCGCACCGGCAACTTTTTAGTCGCCCGCAGGACTTCGCGTCGTCTATTTTGTTTTCCATAGTTTGTTCAATTTTTTTTCGTTTACTGTGATAATGGATATGGAAAAGTTTATTTCGAGTTTCGAAAAGCGGCCAGCATTATATTATGTTATAATTTCGATGTGTCCTCAATTTTAAACCTAAACTGATTCCGTTATTTCGAGAGAACTACTTACATGTACCTACAAAAGTCGACTTTTTCGATTTGATTTTACAAGTACCTACTTTTCTCAGTTCTTTTCATACGCTTCAAAAATATATTATACTTTTTCTCCTCAAATTCAACTTTGAAAATGAAGTAATAAAATTGTAATCTTTCCATTTTTTCTAATTATAAATAATTTAAATGCAAGTTGTATTTATTTTATTACCTATCTTAGAGTCACGACCAATCTTTCTTGCGGTGGTACTGCCTGTCAGAAGGACGTATTCCGGTACGTGATACATTGTCCGAGAGCTACCAATAATTCATCAAAACTTTCTCTGCTCATTCTGAAGTAATTAAAGAACTAATTCGGATGTTCTCTCAAATTGCCGAAGAGTTTATGAAACTGCCCATCATGGAGTCTAGAACTGATGATTGGATGGACCCGAAACGTTCTTTTCATCAGCTTCATCCTTCTTCGTCTCAAAATGAGCGCACAAACTCATGTAGCTTCGTCGAAATTCATTGTAGAGACTAGCCTGAAAGGCAACTATTTAGTTTCCAGTGCGCGGTGGTGGGAACTCACCGGCAACTAAATAGTTGCCATCGATTAAAGTTGCCGGTGATTAAAGTTGCCAGTGATTAAAGTTGCCAGTGCGCGGCCGGCTAAGGGTCAAAAGTCTCATATTAGATCCGACGCTACTTTAAATTCGTTTTTTCGTGACAGTATTTTGTGAGATTTTTGGGGATATTTACACTTTCTAGGACCCGGTGAAATCGTAGTCCACGCTAAACTTTCGTTACACTTCAAGTGGTCTTTCACATTGATCTCTCAAAATGTTCACTGACTCCCTGAGTTAAATAGATATCCATGTCAAAATCGACCACAACCAACACAGACAATACCAACAAATACAAACGTGTCCATTGATTTATCAATAAAACACTAACATTTCGCTGTTTTTCTAAGTTGGCATTAAAAATATCAATAAATGAACAATTACTACATAAATATGAAATTTTCACGAAATCGTTCCCATGTAGATTTCTCATCTGCTTAAAATGTGGGGGTTCTCACTCGAAAAAAATCAACTGAATGAACATTGCGTACATTTGGCGCATGTACGCAATAATGTACATAATTGATGTTCAGATCTATGCAAAAAAATTACCTGGGGTCTGACATAGTTGTTCAGAAACATAAATATCATGGTAGGTTCGTTATGACCCACATTTTTGGTTTATTATTTTCAATAATAAGCCTATGTGATCGTATAGAAAAAAATTTGTATAAGCCCCCCCCAAACTTTGTCATTTTACGTTTCAAAGTGCGTAGAATCCAAATTTACAATGTCCGTCCGCCGTCCACCGTTCGCCGACCGCCGTCCGGGACATAAAAGGCCTTAGAATTGACTTGAAAAATTCGTTCTTTCGCACATAGACTCCACTTGGGGTCTAGTTGGTCCTAACTTCTCGCCAGCTCGATCGCTCCACACCCATGGGTGCTATGAGCCAAAAATAGGTGAAAAAGTGGCGAACGATTCTCTACTATGAAAATTATGGGAGTTACTCTTCCCTAGTAACGCCTTGGTTGTACGTGAAAATCAATAGAAAACGACGAAGTACCATTTCCCTAGCAACGACTCGGTTGTAAACGGAAATCATCAAAACGAAAAACGCTTGCATACAAGTCTGCAACGCATTAGGACATTTCATGTCTTTCCCCTCCCTCCTTCTTCCCTTCCATCTTCTAGCAATCTTGTCTTCCTCTGTGAATTACATTTTTTTCAATATAAAGAAAACAAAAATTAAACTCATATTTTTATTTATTATTTACATCCATACATATATCGTCGTGGGTAGTAAAAGAACGGTATGTTATATGTTATATGTTCTACATGACAGTACATTAACCCCACTAACCATTGATTGCGTAGACAACAATCAACTATTTTCATATTTTGATGCTTGGGTAGCATTGATTACCTAGGTAACACTCAACTGTTTTCAAATTTGGATGCATGAGTGAAATATGGATGCACTTCCATATACTTCAAGATTTCGGTGTTCCACAATGGCTACGAAAAAGATAACCAAAACTTCCTACGGTTGATAGGGAAGAAGTTAGCTTCAGGAGCCACTCTGCTGATCAAGACCCTGTACAACTTATTGTTCACGTCCTAAGGAGGCTACCAGCCAAATTTCAGCTTCCTACGGTTGATAGGGAAGAAGTTAGCTTCAGGAGCCACTCTGCTGATCAAGACCCTGTACACCTTATTGTTCATGTCCTAAGGAGGCTACCAGCCAAATTTCAGCTTCCTAGGGTTGATAGGAAAGAAGTTAGCTTCAGGAGCCACTCAGTTGATCAAAACCCTCTGCACCTTATTGTTCACGTCCTAAGGAGGCTACCAGCCAAATTTCAGCTTCCTACGGTTGATAGAGAAGAAGTTAGCTTCAGGAGCCACTCTGCTGATCAAGACCCTGTACACCTTATTGCTCATGTCCTAAGGAGGCTGCCAGCCAAATTTCAGCTTCCTAGGGTTGATAGGAAAGAAGTTAGCTTCAGGAGCCACTCAGTTGATCAAAACCCTCTGCACCTTATTGATCACGTCCTAAGGAGTCTACCAGCCAAATCATAATAATCATATACCAAATAAAAATAAATAATAAATAAATCATAAAATAAATCATATAGCCAAATTTCAGCTATACCTAATCATATAGGTACCTACCCTACCTCACTTCTACGAATCATAATAATCATTGAGCATATTTCGTTACGTAACGTAACATAACGAAAATTTGGTTGTGTGCCATAGCAAAGACATGAAATGTCAAAAGTGTCTTTTTCGAGGCTTTTAAATGAGTATAATGACATGATAGTGCTACAATTTAATATTAAAATCAGGTTAAATGCGAGTCTAACGACGACTTGCGTTTGCTAGTGCGTGATGCGACCGACATCTTACAATTACTGCGTAAACTACTGAGGTTCATTAGTTACCGCTAGAAAGCGTATTTGGTGGTAAAAATAGGTTGGTAGGTAGGTACTCGTCCGTGTCGAGCGTTTGGTTCTCATTTACATACAATTTCAAAACAAATCGAATGAAATCATCCAGAAGGCCGTACGATCTTCCGATCTCTCACTACGAGCATAATGGAGACGCGGCTCAATTATTTTTCGGGGAACTAACGAAGTTTCATCAATGACCCCTAGATAGCAAGCTAGCGGCACGCCATGCTCGCGGCCGCACACAGGTTCCTAACGACTAAAATGGGACAAAAGTCTGCAAAACAGTAAAGTTCGCCTCAAATATTCTTTCCCACATTCGTAATGAAGGTATAGATTGCATTTCATGTTAGATACATTTTCCAAAAATAGCGCAAAAATAATCTGAAAACAGACACAAAAAACAACTTTCACAAAAATCAAGTGTGGCCCATGGTTTTCAATGTTTTTTTTTTTTTTTTTTTTTTTTTTTTTTTCTTGCTGAATGCAATGGTGTTAGTTTACGCGACCTATTCAACAAAAAAGAAAATATTGTTAAGTTTTCCACCAAGTCACCATTGCTGTTAGTGTGAACAAGTTTTAGACGGATTGAAAACATGCAATGACGTGTATGATTAATTACACCTTTTTCCTCTGCTGGTGCCTATATCTACGCAGGCATATTGATGTCAACCTTCGGATCTGCGATTTGAAATGGACCTCCTTTGTAGTATCAAGAATGAATTCAATATCAGTGCACACTGATCAGCTGTGGGGCTTCTAAGCCTAATTTGTTTTTTAATTGACTTATGATGCTGAAACCTGAAATTTAGCTCTTTTTTGGAGATCTGGAATACAATTACAAAGTATGGAGGGACTCAGATCAGCTTCGGAGCCTCCGAGGCTAAATGTCCCATTCGACCCACGGTGTTGTTATTTAGGTGGACCTTCTCTAAGACTCTCGGTAACTGTAACGAGGTACACACATGTACATATTTTAATATTTTAGTTTAGCACCGAAAAATTGCGGGGTCTTGGAACTGTATTAAATGTTCACTCTTCTCGGAGTCACGATGCGCCACGTTCTGATCATATATTACATACGGGGTTTAATAATAAATTATAGGCCAATGATCTGCGTAGAAGGGCTATCTAACACAGAAATAATAAACCATTGTGTAATAATTTGCAGCGTTTTTGTCTTGGAGGGAGCAAATAAAGCTCCTGGGATAAAAAGATGAAGCCGATGGGAAATAATCACACTGCGCCCTCGACCAATTTGTCGTTTAGATTTCTTCCAAGAATAATGCAAAATCAACTAATTTGTAAGCCAATACTGATTTTTAGAGATGGGACTGTCTGCCGAACTGTCGATGGTTAACTTGAAAGATTGATTCAATCGTTTATTGGATGCTGAGCTTTGATCTCTCGTTCGTCCGACGACGTCAATCTTTCATTTAAAACGCTTCGTTAGTACAGAGCTTAGGAAGCGTGAAATAAATAGGAGCCGTTCCTGTTCCTAGAAATGTAAGGGTCGTGGGTGTCAGACGGCTCACGAGTCGAGTTCATTACGAAGGTCAAGGAGGGGACGCCACACCTACTTACTTCGACTTCTATCTGAGCAGCGAAACAGCTGGCACCGCACCGTATAGTACGATCCAGGACTTATGAGAATCTGTGTAGATTATTTGGTTGTATGTCTCAACGTAGTTTTCTCCTTAATTTCAGTTGAATGGTTCTCAATAACGCCTATTTGTAGACAAACGTAAAGAAGTTTTTTTAAAGTAGTAGCTAACAATTTAGCAATCTGTCTCAACATAGCTTTCTCCTGTGGCTCAAATGGTTCTCAAAAAGGCCTGTTCAGAGACTGCGTAAAGAAGTTTTTTACAACTTGAAAAATCTAGCTAGCAACATAGGTCTAAACGCAACTATTGCCGGTAGTCCAGTCAAATGGTTATCAAAAGTTCCAGTCATGCAGCATGATCGTATGAGCGAATTTTCATAGATTATAGTATTATATTATGTTACATTGTTTTGAAATTTGAGCCCTTTGACTTTGAGGGCAAACATTTTTGTTAACCAGCGACAATATATCAAATAAACTTGTACTAAATAATATTCTAAGATTCAAAACTCTATTGGATTTTCAGCAATTTTTTCAGTTTTTTAATAGATTTTTCAGCAAATATTAATAAAATTCAAGTAAATTTTTCTGCATATTTTTTGCATAAATTTTAATGTGTCATAGTTAGTTGTTGATTAACTTTTCGTGATTGAAATTCTGCTAAAAAAATATAAATGAACGATTTTTAGCCATTTTATGCCATTTTTAGTGATTTTTTAAAATAATTTTTGAAATTCGATCAATTTAATGTTCAAAAATTGTTGGCCAACGAACTCATCCTTTCGTTTGGAAAGCTTGATTTATTGGCACAAGAACGGAATTTTTATCGAATGCCTCAAAACGGATTTCGATGAAGAAAATTTTAATTTTAAATTTTTTGTAGCCCTTGCTATAGCTTGATTTTTTGCAAAAATTCGCTAAAAAGGCCTGTTTGGATACAAACGTAAAGAAGTTTTCTTCCCTAGCTTAACATATAAATCTACCTAGCAACATAATAATCTTTGCCTAAACGTAGCTTTTGCTTGTAGTCCAGTCAAATGGTTCCCAAAACGGCCTGTTTGGAGACAAACGTATCCAGAAGTTTTCTTCCTCAACGTATCAATCTGGCCAGTAACATAGCAGTTTATGTCTTAACTTATCTATATGTGGTCCATTCTTATGGTGCCCCAAAAGGATTTTCTTTCTACGAATCTATATGTTTTTAGGGGTGCTGAATCTGAACTTAAACACCTCGAAAATAGGTCTGTTTCACATCAAAAATCGCCTGTACGTCCATAATTGGCTATCTCCCCCAAAAAGTTGTAATTTTAAAGGTAAAGGTAGCGCTTTTTAGCGCTGACCAGGCCACTATTCTCAATATAATTTTGTAATTTCTGTGTCTTTTTTTGTTCAATTAAGGATTCCGTCTGGTTTATACTTGGTATGGTTTGCAGTATTGATAAATCGTGTTGTTTTCACTAGTGTCACCCGAAATCTTCCCCCCTCCGCCCATTTTTTTTCTTCTCAGGAGTGATAAAAATGGTATTTTTTTTAAAATTTAAGTTTTGTATGATGGATTGTTAGTGAGGAGACATGATAGAGGGGAAAATAAACTGTACTATTAATAAGTACTATTCTTAACCGGTTTTAGTGATTTTTTTTTTCTTTTCAAAAGCATACTATATTATTATTGTGCGGGAAGGGGGGGGTCCTTGAAGCACATTGGTTTGGTAATTGGGGGGGATACACCCAGTAAAATCATGATCAGTTCGCTATTCTTACCAAAGTCATATAGAAACCAGACAAAGGGTAAGTAATGCTTGCCGAGATGTGGTTTTTCAACCGTCACCTATGTTTGTTATTATAATCGTGGATCGTCGTTGATTTTTAGTTAAAAGCTCGTCTTCTTTCGAGGTAGGTAGTTCTGTTTCGTCTGTGGTAATTACATAATCATCTCTGCCTTCCTTATCAACCACGGAAATCCCAAAGCGAGTTACTTTTTCACTTCCCTCTTCGTATGATGAAGTTATAAAACTTCTCTTCAAATAAAAAAGTTACTCTCGTAAAGATAACGAATGGATCCAGGGAAAAGGGGGACAATGTAAATTACCCCTCAAATGCAAATAAAAAGGTTAGGGAACTCTTTTCTAAAAGGTTGACATTCTTCTGCCACGTTCCCCTTTCACATTCCACCCATGCGCGTTGCGGTCGAAAATTCTTTTTGCCGCTGCTTCCTGTTGATTGGGTTTTTAATTGGAGGGTGATACCCGATTTGAAAATCACAGTGATTTATTACGTATGCTTGGTACCTTCAAATGAATGATTCAAATTGAGCTAACTCTAGCTGAAAATTTCTCATCGATATCTGTCATGATATTAGCTTTTTCTTTCATCATTGTTCATTCCAAGCTCCAACAATAAGAATAAATGTAGGGACCAAAAATTAGCAATTATTAGCTCTGAATGGTTGACGTATATCTTTCTCTAAACGCTTTGAAGCAAGGACTGGCTTGGAAATACTTTCAAATTTGTTTTACTGGCGAACGTAAATAAACTTCTTAGCTTCCTTTTAAAAGGTAAACTCAGACCAACATTCGTACAGAAAGCTTTAAATTCGACACCCAATATAATCTGTTATGGCTAATAAATTGTACATAAATTCTCTTTCTTGATTCCAGATATGTGTACATGTAGATAACAGTTTAACAACAACAAGTACTCATTATCAAGCACATACAATTCTCCATTACAGTATCAAAAACCTAGAAAGCTTATCTAAAAATATTTTTGAAAGCGTATTTTGAACTACACACTATATTTGTGGAAAAGGGTTTAGTTCGACGTTGTGGATACCCAACTCCCAGTAGAGCCTGGCATTCATTCTTTTCATCGGGGGACAGTAGCTGTAGTCTGATTGCTAGGTACTTATTTGTAGCTCCCCATTTGAATCCTCCGTAGTTGATTTTTTAGAGTAAATCATGCTGTTGTCCGTACATTTATCTAACAGGGATTTTGTCGAAAAAATTAGGTTGAGCCCGGGTTTTGGAGAAAAAATCCAGAACCGGGTGGATCCGAAAGTGTAATTACGAGTATATTCCACATTATCCAGAAAGCCTCCATTTCAAATTTCAGCATCGTAGGAATTAGGAAAGAAATTTGCTTTAGAGCTCTCTCAGCTGAACAGGATAGTTCCGCACGTTGTAAGTATATCCAACTTGTCCCAGGGGGGTTCCATTTCAAATTTCATTATCATAGGTCAGTTAGGAAGGAAATTATCCTCAGGTCTCATTCGGCCGATCAGCATAGTCAACTAAAATAGTCGTTGTCAGGGTTGTCATGCCTTAATAATAGTAAATCTGCTAAGCTTAATCGGGATCGGATTAAAAATTTGGATTTGTATAAATTACAAACATTCAATTTTATAGATCTTGATAATATTTCTCAATGAGGTAAAGTTTTATTTAAAACACGTTCATTATAAACAAATTTTAAAACCCTAAAACATCGTTAAATTAAAGGTTATAGATTATAAAACGTTTTCACTTAGAATCACGACTTTTCAACGACATCAAGAATATGTCTTGGTTTTCTGAGACTCAGAAATTTGGAGAGTTTAAAGCCATTACAAACACGTCGGTTAGGGCGGTTGAGACTATGTTTCATGAAGTATACCTAGTTTTCTAAATATATCCAAAGTGCTTACGCAATGTTGTTATGTGAGTGGTGATACGTGGTGATCAAATTTGAGTTGGTGGTCAAAGGCAACGTCTTGGGTGGGTACCTACCTTCATCAATTTTACATATTGATCCTGGGTATTATATACGTTCTCATCCCTCTAGATACTCGCGAATTCTGAATGGCTTATTCTGGGCGGCGAAGGGAACATCTCTAGGATAGGTGGGTACTTCGGAGTCGATGAACTCTTGGATAATAACCGGAGAGTAGAAAGCTGGTAATTAGCTGAACCTCGCCTTAGCAGACAATAGCTTTTGATGGGGACTTAATAACACCCTTAGAACCGTGAACTTTTCAATTCTTCCTGAACCCCAGTAAACAAAAGGAAGGCGTCGCGACGAGCCGTATCCTCGGTAACTGTCGCCAACTTGAATATTGAAATATGGTAATTTTTATGTTTCCTGAGATTGAGTTTGGTGACTTCAATTAACTGTTATTTTTTTACGAGCCATCTCATGTGCTCTTAATGACAGGCTTGTGATTCGTTTTGTAATACACACAAATACAAAGTGAACTTGGTTTGTAGAACAATACCGTACCTTGAACAAGTTGTGAAGTAAAATACTATATAAACTCGTTTGCTACAAAATATGAAATATATTATACAGATTCATATGAATATGAATAATTTATACAGATTCATAGGGGAAAAAATTGATTTTAAGGTAAATCACTTAAACTGGTTTCGAATTTATTTTTTGTCACGCACAGTCTAGAAAAGAAAAGTTTTTTCTGGCAAATTTTTTATTAATGTTGATTGTGTATAAAACAACCCACCCAGATTTTTATTATTGCTCTCAAAATCAATTCTTAACTCAGCGCATGAGCAAACGTAAAATCCATCAAGTTTTTTTTTTTTTTTTTTTTTTTCCACGACCAGTCATCCAGTCTCGCTCAAATTTAGAGAGAAATTGGGGAGTGATTGAATCATCCAACATCAATCCCACTACTTTCGTATCATTAGAAGCTGCTAGGCATTCGGAAATGGGAAAACCATGTAACCATGTAACGAGCATTAGACATACACCTCTACAGTGTTCATTTGTTTTTGAAGACATTTCTGACTTTAGGCACATCTGAAATTTTCTTTACTCAAAAATCTTTAGATGTCTCTGCATATACGCAAATATAAAATCCAATATCTCATTTTCTTGTCTCCAATTTGTTCGATCTCGTTCAAATTCAGAGTGCGGTTGGGAAATGTGGCTCCAAACATGAGAAGCTTGAGATAGAGCGCAGCACGTGAACAATAATGACCTTACCGATTTGCTATTTTTTGTTGCCGACAAGGGCAGTCGTGACGGACACAAGTTGTTTTTGTTGTTGTTTTGTTCGTGTGTTTTTTATTATAAAAATTTATTTATATAATTTATATAATTCTCATTTTTGACCATCAGTATTGATGAGATTCATGGTGAGGGGAACGAATTTTAGAGCGAAAAGGTGACTCAAAGCATCAGCATGGGGAAAGTCATGTCAACTACCATGTTCCTTAGGTCCTTCGCCCTCTACCACTCCTCGCGGCGGACTTTGTTAGTTGAAGTCCTGTTACTCTATTTACTTACCTCATTAACGGGAGTTTCATCGCGATCTTATCATTAGTAGCTGCTGAGCATGGCCGATCCTCAAATACTTGTAACTAGCATGATTTCTACAGTTTCCATTCGAGTTCAATCAACTTTGTCGCTCCCGACACACTGGTAGCTTTTGCGCATGCACAAACATGAATATCATTTTCTCATTGCCAAATTGACTGATTTTGCTCAAATTCGGATTTGAATTCAATCTTGACTATTTCGTAATTCGTGCGTTTTCTGCTAATGCTTAAGCGTTAAAAAAAAAAAAAAAAAAAAAAAAAAAAAAATCATCCGATTCTATTCCGATTAGGAGGGTAGTTGGGGATTGAGAGTTTGATGATCCTGCATATGAGTTTTATTGGGTTCGTATCGTAAATAGTTACTGCGCATACTCAAACGTAAAATCTTTGCAAGGAGAGCATAAGTTCTACCTAATCGTCCGATTTCTGAGAGATGTTCAGGAATTTTGCTTTTCGCATTCCCCCATCAGCCAAATTTCTCCCTAAACGATAGTAGCCTTCCTCTGCATATGTACCACCCTTGAATTCTGAAATTAAACTCCTCTCACCTTAACCGTACCTTCTTATCGAAGTTTAATTTTAGTTAGCCTTACATTCATACGGATATGAGAAAGCTTGGCAGACATTTTTCCTCTTACTAATTATCTGCTAGTATTTTGTGTAGATAAAGACGCCACAAAAATGTAAATCGAAAATCGGGGGAACGAGTTCCTCCAGCTCATCATGAAGAAAGCCGTCCTTAGGGTAGCGGGTGAAAACGTTCCTTATTAAGACCCCCCGTCCTTGATCAAATTCCGTTTTATGTGCTGAATTAATATACAGTGTTTCATAAGTGTTGAATTAATAAAGACTGTATTAATGCGTAGTTATCAACTCATTTTCTCACGCTCGGCGAGCTTTTGTGAGTTTTAATGAAATTCAGAATCACCCACCACCTTCCAAAGATGGGATCAAACATCAACAGTGTTGTGTCAAAATTTCGTTTACAGCCCACACGTTAGGTGTATTAGTAAATATATACATCCTGTTTATGAACTACCCTGATTTTCTCTGTTAACAGCAACGCAATGTTTTATTGTGCTAAAATATCTCACAAATTGATCGGGCTGAGTAGTCTTTCTTTATTATTGCAACGTGAGCTTACAGAATTAATTCATTAGTTGTATAAAATTGATTTTAAAACATAAAATGATTACCTATTTGTATCGAAGAAGCTTATGACTGGTAGTTGTGGTCATTTACAGTTATTTAACGCAACAATTCTTTTAGACCAATGCAAGTGGCGATAATCGTATTTTTTCTCAAGTATTATTAATTTCTTGTGCCCAGTGAGCCGTAACGATTTTTTCCCTACTTGCCCATTCCCTACATGTTTTCCATTTATGTAACTCCTCATTTTCATCCGAATTTAAACTATGAATATTCAAGGTTTCAAGTTCACCAATGGCTCCCATGAAAAAAAGAGATCTTTTGGGTTATTTACCTTTGACATCTAGAATAGCTCAAATCATTTTGATTGAATGTAAGAATAGTCATATGGACATTGTATATTCAGAATAACCTCAACATTTTCCATGAAAATTGTTCACGAAATAATACGACATATTCCCCGTAGTTTTAAGTCGGCTACAAATAACTAAAACGATTTCTTTTTAACATTTTAGCTTAGCTCACTCCTCATTCTGCTCCACATTCATTTAGTTAGTAGCATGTAAAATACCAAATAAAAACATTTCAGTTCAGGTTATGCGATTTTCTATTGTCAACGTTTTTGTCCAGCCAAATAAGCCTGCACTGTGCGTCCCGGTCGTACGATGGAGGCCCAGCTGGAACAAAGTGTTGTTGACAATTAATTTTTGCCTATGATGGCCGGCGGTGCTGTCGATTCTCACACCCAGGAACAGGATAGAGGTGGAGCAGATAGTCGTAATTAGAGAAGGAAAGGATCATCTCCAACTAGATGGTGGAACAAGGGATGTTGAAAGATCTCTAGTATGAAAGTGGGTCGGGCGAACCTGCTCTCGTAGTATTTGAGACGTGACGGCCGGTGCCTGATCCAGCGGGCCGGGGCGACGACAGGACGCGATGCATCGAGGATGAAAAGACTCAGCGACCGTTAAAGCGATACACGGAAGGAAATGAGGAGGATTAGCCGAGAAAGCTCTGTGGTAGAATTCTCAACAGTTGATCAAACAAAGAGGGCAGTATGTGCCGAGAAATATGCCTCTAAAACTACTGGCTACGCGTACAGATATTGGAAAAGTAAACAAAGGAGTTTGAACCGCGAAGTACACACAAGTACAACCTCCCAAAATACACGACAACGAAATCCCAACGACAAGCTCGAGCGACAAGCCACCGAATAGTTCAGTTTACTTTTCTCTGGTGCCGTTGGGGTATCGTGCATTCCCCAGCGCCGGTTGTAATTCATTTATTTTAACGTTTTACCTATATACGAGGTTCAACTATGAGGAAGTAAGAAAATGCATTTCGTCGAGAAAATGTTCCACCAAATTTCAGACCGATTCTTAGCGTTCTCTCCGCACCACAGAAAGTCAAAGTTTGCAAAATGTAGCAATTAGGGTTCACAACATTTCCTGATTTCCTGCTACCGCCCATATTCAATGACCGAAAAAATAACGTGTGATTTGGATCGAAAAAACTCTTCGCTCTTCAACGACATGACATTTCTTTGAATCAAGAAATCATTTCATCTTGAAAATCGATTTTGAAAACTAGGGATACTTTGATTTTAGGAGATCTCCCCCCTCCCTTATCCCCCAGTTCGCTCGTGGACGTAAAGGTGATCAGCGCGAACGTTAAAAATGAATTCAAAATTACTGTCCGAGCGAGAAACTAGAACGAACGCCTAATCCAGCCTCTTACCGAACGGTTCTTACGAAACTTCAGAATAATTTACTGCCGATTACCCAGAAAGAACCACCGATTCTTAAAGTGGATTTATGACTGCCCCAAGATGTGGGCCACGTCATTGCCCCCGCGCTTTTACGTCTCTCGTCTCATCTTCTTCTTATAGCTCAATCAAGGACAAATAATGCGAGACTGTTTGTTTTGATTAAAATCATATTAACATCAAAATATGGGGCGAGTGCATATCTTGTGAAGGACTCTTGAAATATAAGTAATGGAATATTCATGATATGATATGTTGTGTTAGGAAAATTGATTCTATTGATATCTCTCGATTTTGGAAACACTGAAACGTCGATTTACCCCGTAAGCTCCTAATTTTTGAACTCATTATGATTTCTCAGCATTTCTAATTCCACAATAGGAAGCAAGGAAACTAATAACCATGTGAAAAAGTAGCTATGTCATTGCACGAACTATGAGATAAAGATATATCAACTTCTTGTGAAAGTAAAGAACAACAAAACATTACTTAGTTGATCCCCCCCCCCCCCCCCTTATATATAAATCCTAGTTGAATTAATTTACGTCGAAGTTATTCAAATTTGCGCATAACATGTACTTATTACAGAACTTTTAATAAATTTATCTCTTTTGCTTTCGAGTCTACCTGTAGGAAGCAGAAGTATTGTTTTCACTTTCGGAAGATGACAAATTTTTGTGGCCAAAATCAAAATTTCCACTCGCATTTTACATTTCAGACCATTCTGAACAGGTGTCGTTCCGTGTGTGTCTGTGTCTGCAAAACCTTGTAACAATCTTAATTTCAACAATTTTCAAAGGATTTGGATACAAATTTCAGGGAATATGCGGGCTAGGTTAAAGATTGTTCCCAATCAGTTTCAAAGCTCCCATATCAATTCGTCGCTCCCATATCAATTCGTCGCTCAGCGCATCATTTTCTCACGCCCTACTCGTCCGATCTCGCTCAAATTTAAAAAATAGTTGAGAGAAGAAGATTTGATCAGACTTTGTAATTTTCAACATGGTTTTACCATTAGTAGCTAGCGTGAATGTATTATCCTTGTAACATGCTTAACTTCCACAGTTTTCACCCAATCCCAAATTCACAGCCCTACCAATTTCATTGTTCTCAAATCATTAATAATTTACTGTGTCCATGTGCATATGTGAATCACTTTAAGCATCATTTTCTCCTCGTTGCCTAATTGACCGATAGTGACGTTTTACGCTACCTACATCTTGATTAACTATTTCCCGCTTTGGAATATCTTGAGATAAGTTTCTATTCATGTTACGGATATGAGAAAGCTATGTGCGACACCCAACTTGGCAGATTTTGAAACATATTTCTTTAGAATCTCCTTATCTTTTCCTCGTAATTCTTTTCCCTGCATCTTGTGTAGATTTAGAAAATGTTGATTTTGATTGGTGAAAAACTATGGAAATTCGTTTTGAAGTACACGACGTGTGCTATACAGAAACGAGAGAAGATTCGCTTCCTATTACTCCAAAATTGATTTTATTTTATGGAAACAATTTTTTTGAAAATGAAATTAATATTAATTTAATTTCGTGACTCATTAAAACAACAGATCTTTGAAAATTAACTAAATTCGAAAATTTACTAAAAGTGAATTATGAAATCTTCTCTAGGGAGCCTCGTCAGTTTTTATTCAGAAACAGGGTGCCCTTGAGATCGAATTGGCATTGTTTCGATGCCCAATAAGATTTCTCCTTGAATTGCAGCTAGATCCGTGGCGTTGGTTTAGTTTTTCCCCGTTTGCAAAAGGAACCTTGAAGAAACAGAACGTAAATAAAAAACTAAAACTGGGCCTTTGGAATGCGTTTTCAGAATGCCCCTTAGAAGTAAGGGCGACCTATTGTTTTTGATGCGGTTGAGATTGTGACAACACTCGACTGTGAGAACAAAGGACCCGAGTAAATTCGTTTCAGAATTTTCAAATACCAAAACCTCGAAAAAACTATAGTGTTTTTTTCTATGTGTTGTAGCTATGCATCTAAGTACCAATTCTTTTTCAACTTAGACGGAAGGGAATACGCATTGCGAACTCTTCGTACCTCTTCTTCCTTCGAAAAATACTTGTTTCCCAATGAAGTCAGCCGTATAAAAAGGCTGTTATTTCAATCTATTTGAAAGAAGAAATTATCTTATTGCAAACTGATTTTTTCAACGTTCCGTTTTAAGTTACATGTAGTTAGGTAGCTTCTACGAGTAAATTAGTTTTCGTGTTTTAGTTTCAGTCATGCAGCGACATAAAACGATGAAACTAAATCCAAAGTTACCGAAATTCCTTGGCAACGTTGTAAACTAATTCCCTACAGTTAATCAATTTCTTTGTTAGTTTGAAAAAGGCAAAAAGCCGAAGTATAAAAATAGTTTTGTGACGTTTTTACTGTTATCTTTTGTAATTTTGTGATTATTATCAAGCTCTCCTAGAGTCATTTTCAATAAGTGATATACATAAATAAATAAATGAATATATATATATATATATATATATATATATATATATATATATATATATATAAATGTATGTATATATATATATATATATATATATGTCATTCCAACGATAACTATCCTTAGGATTGAGATAAAAATTCCATTCTTGCGCCAAAAAATCAAGCTTTCCAAATGAAAGGATGAGTTCGTTGGCCACTTTTTGAGCACATTAAATTGGTCAAATTTCATAAAATGTGCTTAAAAAAAATCACTACAAATTACTAAAAACGGCCAAAAATGGTTAAATTTATATTATTATCAAAATTTTAGTCAACAAAAGTTTATCAACGATGAACTAGAGCATTAAAAAATTTATTCACATAATTATGGTGAAAAATGTACTTAAATTCAATTAATATTATGCTGAGCAATCGATTAAAAACACTGAAAAATGCTAAACATCCAAAATCTGTTGTATGATAATTTCTATGATCTGTTCTATGAATATATGATTTAGAACGAGTTTATTCGCCACAAAATTGGTAGTTAACAATTTCTTTGCACTCAAAGTGTTCAAATTTAGAAAAAGTAACGTTATAAATACAATAATCGGTAGATTCGCTCATACTATCATGCTGCATGACTGTAATAAATATAATAATTTGATAATATCATGCAATTTTACAATTTTTCGTATTTTTAAAAATAAATTTTGTTCGAAATTTTGATGTTCTAGTTCGTATTTTTTTAAATAAATTTTGTTCGAAATTTTGATGTTCTAGTTCACAGTTGAGAAACCTCTAGCAAGTAATATTGTGATTTTTGAAAAATTCGAACAAATTAAAGTGCACAAAAAGTCCTGGTCAATAAGCTCTTCCTTTCTTTTGGATTATTAGATTTTTTGGCAAGATATCGGATCATTTTCTGTTTTATTTCTAAGGATAGTTGTTGTCTGGAATGGCATAAAGGTACTTGCTTTTGTATTACTTTGAAATTCCGTTAAAACTGCTCATTCTTAGTCTTCCTCGCTCAAAATTACCGTTTCAACTCGTAGGTAGCCATAAACCCGCAGTAAAACCACCACTGTAAATTCAGTCTGAGCTCATTTCGTATTCTAGTTGTGAAGACTCTGGAACTGAGATCTTGATTTGCATGGGAAATGGCTCGATTCAGTTGTGTGAACAGGTTGCACCATATCAGCCTCCGAACTTCGAGTACGCGAATGGGAAATTACTTTTTATTCGACGATTTCACTCGCTTTGGATGTAAGCTGAGGGGTTTTTGTTCCTTCATTTTTATGGAGAGATTTTATTCTTCTGTGACATATTCTTAGATGATAACTGAAAACATGGACATCCATTTACTTTTTTTACGACCCGATCCTCATTGCTCGTTTCTGTCGTTAAACGCCATTTCACTCATACTTCAGAACTTTTTTGAAACTCTTGGTACATTTCCGACGAATGTTGTTTTCATGTATAATGAGGAAGAACACTAAAAATAATTCAAGTCCCTGAAATGATTACTGGCATTTAGCCTTTTTCTTCTTCGTCCTTATCAGTTTTATTCAGCAATTCTTAATACCTCACAATCAAAATTTCCGCTTGCTTTTCGCGTTTCATAGCCGTCTGAATAAATTTTCCTTGATGGCTACCCGTTATCTTGACTTTAATAGATTCTTGCATCGCGTCCTACTAAATATTGGTCTTACTGATTTCAGTGACCTTTTCTAGGGTTGTGAGGGCTGGTCTTTAGATGATACCTTATAAATTTGAAGCTGGATTGGTTATTGGATGAACCGAAACCAAAGTAAATCGGTGCTTCTGCGTACGCTAAATCCCATGAAAACTGGTTTGTTGGTATTTAAGACTCGACCGGCTCAGTTTCATAAGAGTTTCTGTTGTTTTTCACCTTGGGTGTCTCTCAAATGCAATGTAGTTATTTGAATTAATTCTTATTTCAGCTGAAAAGTAGTTAATGGTACATTACATTCTGAACTTGAATAGCCGTGTAGATGTGTAGTTGGAACTAAACAATGTCGAAAATTTACACTTTAGAAAGAACTTGTAATCCAGGTGCTGCACCAAAATTGCCGATATTTGTCTGTATTTCCAAAGTGCTAAAACAGAATTCAGCTAATCCCCCGCCTATTCGAAAATTACCTGGAGGTTCTCTATGGTCTGACCACACTTTTATCATGTTTTCGTCCCCCTAGATCTAGAGTATTGAGTTCGGAAAATATCATTTGTATTATATTTTTGTCCCAATAGTATGGAGAGCATCACACTTCTTTCAACTACTATTCCAAGCTGCACCAGGAAACACAACGACCCCGCCATGCCATGAAAATAATCTCACGGTGTTGTTGATTACTTAACGATTTGAGTATCAGATACTTTTATTTTCACTTCATTTCCGACATTTTACAACGTCAATGGGTTCTGATAGATTTTTTCTTTATAAAGCAGATATAAAGTTGACAGGACTTCGATTAGATTTGCTATTGCCATCATACCGTAAAAGAGGCAATCAAAGATGCCGCCGGCAGGAACGAGAGTCATAATGCGAAATTATACATCCGTTTTCAACCACTATCTTGTGTCCCGCCACGTAAGTTTAAATCATCACAGGGAACCAATCGGGGAAATTGACTTGTCCAACAAGTGGATTACTGTGGACCGCCGGCGAACAGATGTAGAAACACTGACAGTGAACTTCTATGATGATAATATCGTTGAAATAATGTACATATATAAAATGAGATAAAAATAACTCTAACGTCCACTTCACCTCGAGGAGACGGTATAACCCTTGATAAACCTCCCGGTCAGGTCGATTTATTTCAGATTGTGGCCATTTAAGGGATAGAGAAGACTTGTGTAGCACTTGTGAATGATCGAGCTTGATAAACTGGTTGGAAACAACGATGGAACGGGGTTCTGCTCAGCGTGAGAAGGAAAGGGAAAGTTGCATGTCGCCAAAGTTATACGAGCGGAAAGATCTGGATAATATATTGTAGAAAGCTAATAACCTCACATGGTCACATGTTAGGGGGCGGGTGGTTCTATTTAGAACGAATTCAGTTTGATTATTTGATTCTAAATATGGATTCGTTAGAAATGTGGTGCTTCTTAATATATTATCCCCTTTTTCGGAAATATGATTTCTAATGGGTTCAAGTATTATCTGATTTTAACTTGATTTTGCGATACCATTTCTATTTATTTGAAAGCCGTGATGTTTACCTGTGCGAATAATAAACATGTATTACTAGTTTCGTGGTTAGTGTTGTGGTAGGTATGTTTCTTCTCGTTTCCTCAAACGCACAAAGGACGAACAATCTTGAAATACTATGTTCACGTGGACTGCGGTTGATTTTGGAATCTCCGAGGTTACTAACATTTGAAAAACGCTGCAGATCACCGCATGAAATTTTGTTATTTCTTATTAAATAACCCTTCTACCAAGTTACTATAAGATCATTTAAACAGATTCCACGGTACGTCATTATGAAATGAAAATGAAATGAAATGAAAAAATGGTTTATTCCTTCCAACTAAAAAAATGTTACAAAGGCGGGCAAAAAAAGCCAATAAATACTTCAAGGAATTACCCCACACAAAGAGAATAACTCCGAGCTGTGTGGGGGAGTATACTTCCTAACTACTGAAAATTAATTTTTAAATATTTTAACATAAAACAAAAGATATCCAAAAAATAAATAAAAAAGAATGTTACACTTATATTTAGCGATAAACACTTATAAACATAGAATAAATTCGTTCTGGTCCTATTCCAATAAGCCATGTAAAAACTATTTTTTTAAACTTTTGACGGGTATATAATAGTGGTGAGCGAATGGCAACTGTTGCATTGCAGAGAAGAATCGGGAGATTAAAATGAATATGATTATTTGATTTAAAAAGTCGGGAACGAGGAGCTGAATGAATGGCCAAGCTATATTGACGTGTCTCAACATGATATGCTTGAGAACTGTCAGAAAACTGAAACCAACCAGTATGCTTGTGGTAAAACATCAGGGCTGATTTTGCATATAACTGTTTCAACGAAAAAACCTTAAGGGATCTACTTATAACTATTACCCATTATCTACTTATAACTATAAATGGGCATAGGCACCTACTGGAAGAATATTGTTGAAATTGAATAAAACACCTTCATTATCAAAATTTTCTGAATAAATAACGCTTTACTTACGTTCACGAGTGTGGAGTGTCCACAGAGTGGATAATTGTTTCCTAAGTGATATAGAAAACTCACCATAAATAATCAATTATACCCTAAATAATACCCTAAAGTAATCAACTCCATAAAGCTATGCTTTAGTAATCCATTTTCGTACAAAAAGTTATTTATAAGGAAATATTTTAGTATCATTTCCTTAGAACACGCATTTAGAGTGAATCACGCCACAAAGAGTTGAGTTGCTATCCATCACTGTGGCTGGAGCGTTTATTTTTTAACTTCTGGGCCATTAATCTTTATTTGGGTTTGACGCACCCCTAGTAATATTTCATGTCGTTGCAATATTGATCCTTACTGTAGAGCGTGTTTCAATTTGAAACTGTTTCGGGTGTCGGTTGTTTTAAATTTCATTGAATCTCCATTAGTAGCAATGAAATTTAAAAAAGAATTCTGCCAAGTTGTGTGGGGAGTACCTGTTGCTTCCTCACTTATCGTAGTAAATTGCATTACCCAGAAATCTGTATTCCCTGTCCTAAAGGATGCAGTGAATGATATTAGAGATGAGCTAATACCTTAATGATATTGTTATCAAGATTATTTTCAAGAACTGGTTGTTTTCCAGACATCTAAATTTACGTTTGCGCAAACAGTAGCCTGTATTGACCGCTAATTTTTTCGGAATCATATTGAATGACCGCCCTTAACCATCTTGTGGTCATCATTCTATTTTCGTATCGTGAGACGTATGTCCCATAAAATCCCGTAAAAACTCTGTAAAATTGATGACTGTTGCGTGAACGCATGCTCGAACAATTCCTTAAAGATGTATGATGCACTTGATAGGATCGGCGTTCTATCGTCGGCAACAAGTTGAACTGATTATGAAATAATTTGCGCCACTGTTTGGGATTCGTCTCTTTTTGGACTTTGGGTGTCGCTAAAAACAGGTGCACCAAGAAATTCAGGTTTGCGCATGCGCACACGCTACTATTGGTTCGACGGCGATTAAATTGTTTGGAATTAATCTGCACATCTTTGCAATCTCCATCTAAGTAGAATTTGAATTTTAATATAGTTATGCTTGGAACAAGAATTAACCACACACAGATATGAAATTCAGAAGTTGCACAGGACTTTGAAATCAAGCCGAATGATAGAAACCTGGTTACTCTCTCCCGGCTTCTCAAGTCACATTGATGCACACATTTTTATCATTACTCGAAGTCGAGCTTGAATGATCGAGTGAAATTGAATGGTATCTTTGTTAATATCTTGTATTGGATAAACAATTTAAAATGTTGCGGCAGCATTATGAAGTTGGGTACTTCAATCCTTCATAACATGTAGATACATGCTATTATAGCTGAAGAAAGCATGCCAATTAGTACGACGCTGAATATTTCATATGTTAAAGAATTGAGTTCGGTCCTTGTTCCCATGAGTGGATCAAATAATATTGACTTGGCTCAAGCCTTGCTTTGGCGACTTGATAAATGAAAGTGGGACCTTGAATTACATCAGTCCCGAATCGGATGTAGGTGATATGCATTCATGAAAATGAAACCGTTCTCCTGTAACAAACATATATGTTTGTATCACCGTTTATTTTACATTATATGCTTAATTTGCCGTCTTGAAGTCTTGGTCATGTTTCTGAACCTAGAAGTATTATTTTGAGATTTTTATGCTGTGATACATCAGACAAATAAGAAACATCGACAAAGGAAGTCACTGTTGTCCATATCGACTACATTTTTTCTGGTGATTCTACATCGCAAAAACTTCAACCGTGTTTCTTGCGTTTCTTCCAATGGGCCTTTGAAATCTATACAAAATCTTCCAGTATTATACCATGTTGCAATTTGACAATGTTACTGTTGGTTTTATCTCATATTTTTTCTACATATGGAATAATTTTATTCAGGAATACATGATTTCTTTAAAATTGTCTCTAGATTCCAACTTACACAATCGAATTTTTACACAAATAACTTAACTTTGATATTATTGTAATAAATTGCTGTAAATATATAAAAGTTTTTCTCATTCTAGGAAGAGGAGGTTTTTTTTGTTTAGATGTGGTTACGGTTGAGGTTTCGTTATTTCTCTACACTGCCTTTCATTTATGATTTACTGAAAACTGAAAATGGGAGCATGTTTGGAATCCAGTAATTGCGCCCACCTAATCTGCATGTAAATGAGACGCCAATTTGTGAAAGTCGGTCGGCAGTTTGTGATGAGTTACGATATGAATCTGTTGTTCCATCACGGCCTTCGAGTGAACGCAGCGGCCTGGAATTGAATGTTGTATAATGAGCAGAGTTGCTTTCTATTTATTGTACTATGACGGTAGATTGCCTTCCAAGACAGGGTTTCTAAATACTTGACCATGAAATACCAATTTTATGTCAATAACTTCACAAAGCATCTAGGTGGGGGTTTAGCTGAGGCATTAAAATCATTTTAGACGTTATCGGGCCCTGATTATTGTCGTTAAGGGGTATTATGAAATGCGAATTTCATTTCTTTTGTCTACCACAACAGCGGTAGGGCATTGTTATGCTTATTGGGTGGTGAACATTTTTTTCTCTTGAAATAGCATTTGCACTTGCGTTTTTCCACCTGAACAGATTTAGATTCAAGTCGAACGCATTTGAAAAAGTTGTGGACGCACATCTTTACGATTCTCTTTACTCATAGGCTGAGTGAGTTTACATTTTACCAAAACCAAATGTAAAATGGGGTAATCCATCGTCATATCCCATATACCCTTCAAAATTGAGTGAGATCGGACGAATTGGCCATAAGAAATGACGTATAAGCGCATGTGCAGTGAAAACTGTGAGTGATGAAATTTATAGGGAATCATCCTTAGTATATCCCCCCCACAAACCTGCACATTCCCAGGAAATTTATTATTCAATTTAGGTATTCATTTTTCATTGAATTTCATCAAAATCGAAAGGAAGTTGTTGGAGTAGGTTTGTTGCAACATTTGCACACGCGCTGCAGGTACGAAAGATAAGATCGTGTTGAAATTGATGTGGGATGATTAAATCGTATTTTCCCGACCAGCCTCCGACTTTGAGCGAGTTAAGAAGAATGGGCGGTAGGAAAATGATGTTTGTGGATTTTACGTTTGCGTATGCGCTGAGTTGAATATTGATTTGTGAATGATGAAATTTTTTAATCCTCTCATTCCCGGAAAATCATCAAAATGTTATAAAAACTGTAGAAGTTTTACTTTTTGTAATGATTTGCGGACACATAGACAGATGGACACGGAACGAAAGTTCAAAACGATCCAACACTTGAAACACGAATGGAAATTTTGATTTCGGGGGACAAATTATTTTTCCATCTCTTGGAAGTAATAAATATTTAAAGTGACATATTAAATATGGGTGTATCTATTACGAAAACTTACTGTTTACATTTGGTTGAGTAATGTTTGGCAGGATTCATATTGGCATTTATGTGTTTCGGCGAACATGCAAACGTGAAGTCCTGAAATTAGTTGAATGTACTGGAGTTGTCAAGTCTTGGCTTAAAGAATTCGATGATTATCACAACATTGAGATCAGTAGTCTCTACGTAAGTTCAGACATTAATCATTAATTTCAGACATTTTTTTTCGTAACGGCTTATCTCATGATAGTGAGTAGATTGTAGTGAGTTGGGGTCTACGTGCCTAACTTCAATTTTAGTTCGCATCATTTTATGGAGAGAGACCAATTTATAGTTTCAAAGTTTCTTTGGACTAGGCAGCTGCAAGGGAAACAATTCTCTTCTATCTTCTGGAATGAATGTAAGAACTTCTTCCGAGGTATAAGGATAGTTGTTGATGGTGAGCTAAACCTACTTTCGTGTCTTAAAGCTGTAGAAGAAAAGGACGTTTCCCATGCTATTGAGGTTCAGGTCGCTAGTCGCCTGGGGTATCCACATCTTACTGATGTGTGGATGAAGGATGATGTGCCTTGTTTTTATGCGCGCCTTTTCTCTTCTTGTTCATGTGTTACCAACCAAAAACCTCGACAAATTAATCTACAAATAGCGTGATAAACTATCCCATGGGAGGGCTGAGCGGGTCTGGCGAGACGGCTTCGTGATAGCTCAAAGCCCCCACCAAGGTCAGTCGGTCGTCGGCGCACGGTAGGCTTGGGAATCACGTCAACGGCTGGCCTTCCTCCGCGTTCGCGGTTACCGCGGTTGACTCACGTGAGAAATGAAAGACTTTCTTTGAAACTTTTTGTCTTGACATTCGTCAACCACGCTGGACTCGTGTATGAGCCTGGCTTATGGTGTTGATACTTCACAAGAATAATGTTGATGGAGGTCTACCACAGTAACGTAGACACAGTTATGGATTTCAGTTGTGCTGTTTATTATCAACTTATTACTCAAATTGAACACAGTGAATCAATACCAAAATTATTATCAAGAAATGAGCGCCTTTTCCTTCACTGTTTAAATGTTGTAGTCTGCAAATAGAAGTAACATATGGGGGGAAGGCCCTAACGTGAATGTGTATCGTAATCTTAGTCTGTAGGTATTTCTGCTACAGTCTATTCATCCTAATTCGTGATACCCATTTGTATCTACATTAATCTAATGATGAACCTTTATAATACCAGGCGAAACTATGTATTATTCCTGTCCAGTTATGGTAACTGCACTGGTTCCCAGTAAATTACTAACAACGAAATAACAGCGTTACACATGTGAGATTCAAACATCAATTGATTTCAAGCAGAGTCTAGGGCATTGAGAAGTGAATCCGGTACCGAGTGCACCTTAGCGGATTGTCTCCAAACCTGGAGCGCACAGATCAGAATCCTGTGTATAGTTTGGTGATCTGGTTGCTCGCAAGCTCGCATCTCAAAAATTCATAACATCAAATAGTCAATCCCTTAGTAAAAACTCAAGATTAGTTGGACAAATAGATCAGGATAATAGTTTGGTGGAGGTTTGGCGACAATCCGTTAGGATGCGCTCGGTAACGGCATCACTTCTCAATGCCCCAGACTATTTTTAATTTTATATCAATGTATGATAAACATAAATTAAAATAACTGGTTGCTCAGCACCGGATGAAACAACAATATAAATTGCCTGGTCCAGCCTAACAATTCAGTAACATTTTCAGGGTTCTGCTCCTAGATGGTTCCCCTACAGGTTTCATTCGTTGGACCAATTGGAGATCATGCCCATACGCAAATGTGAATTTTCTCCTACGCTTTTATCTTGAGAACAGACACTATATTGGGGTAGTTGAAGACTGGTAAAAGTTGAAATATGAACACGGGCAGATTTCTCATGAATTTATGAACATTGAATGAAACAAACGCAACACACACAAAACATGGATTTCAATCGGATCTGCGGAACTAAATTGATTCCCCAAATCAGATGAAAATTTCGGGGATTGTTCTGTAAACGGTTTTACATGTTTCATTCATTGTATGATTTATTTTGTATGTACAGTACCGTTCCATTCAATTCCGAAGTTAACTTTACGTTTCGGTAAATTTTTATGCCAGTATGACAATTTAAACAGTAGTGTTGACAATGCCGCCTGATTGAGAATCGGATCTTTTAATCCGACCTTGCAGCTCCACTTGCCAGCGTTTCGTTTTTATATTTGTAGTTACGGACACCACCACGCCAGTCATCGTTTCAGCTGCGGATAGTCAGATATTTAGCGCGATGTGTAGCGTGATAGTCATTCGATGAAATGTGAATTTCGAAGTTTCATTACAGTGGTTCAAAATGATTTCTAAACCGCTAATGTTTCGGGTCGGGTTTCACTTATACTACAGATGGTTCTTCTCAAAGCTAGAATGTAGTAAAACAAAAATGCCTATGATGTCAACCAATGCATGTGTCAACCAATTTACGCTTGGGCGAATCATATTCGTGACCCAATTACATTGGGATCCATAGTGCATCATCTTCGACATTACACCCAACTAGCTCCTGAGTTTGAATGAAATCGGACCAATAGAAATAAGAATAAGATATAAGTAAGAAATCGACCTTATAAAAAAATTGCTCGTTTGCAAAATGCTGGAATGCGGACATGTCACTATTCGTGTGATGGCAATGAAACTTACATGGAACAATATAGGAGCTCACCCGCAGAATCCGTGAAAGTTTCATCAAAATCAGACTAAAACTTGGTATAGTTATGGGCGTGACGAGGAATTGGCACAGTCACACAGACTGACAGGCAGACAGACACGGAACCAAAATTGATCAGCAAGTTCTTGCACGGACACAAAGCTCTCCTAAGCAATAGTAAGGAAGCAAAAGTAATTAGGCTACTTGCATTTGGATGTCGGTCCTAGTCGGGCAGCCTCACGCAGAAACTAGGGTTATTTGGTTATTGTAAGCCTGACGAATGGAACCAACGGGAACGCTGGAAAATTAAAAGTGCTCCGTTTTGTAGGGATCTGGATTTCTGAAGCCCATGACGGATCCATACTACAGCAATTGGCCCAACTCCAAAGAAAGAGGAGTTGGCATGGAAGGAAAATAGATTATGTCTAATATAAAATTATGGAAATGTCAAACCGTCTCACTGCGTTTGAGCTCTTCTTTCCAAGTTGTAAAATTGGAAGAGTGGTATCTAGTGTGAGTAGCCACATCTTCAAATTACTGGGTCGATGGCTACATACGCTAGAAAGTATAGAAAAATCTGAATGTATAGTAAAAATTGCATAAAAAAATTCCGACGGTCGTATCAGCTGATATAATTCCAATGGAATTCAGACTTCGCGAAATCGAGTTTATAATTTATTACTCCTGTCTTTTTAGATGGACGAGTGAAACGTTGGTAGGTGTTTCCTTCGTATAGTAAATTTTCAATTGTTGGGTACCTAAAAATATCGGTATATTTAGATCAGGGGGACTAGTGAAGCGTTTATTAACGAATCGCATGAAGTAGAGCTCTTTTGGGACACTTAGAATACAATTACAAAGTATGGAGGGGCTCTGATCAACAGTGGGACCTCTGAGACTAATTTAATCCCTTCTCGACTACCATTTTTCTTCGAAATTTTGTCTAAATGTTTTTGACATTTACTAAAAAGCGTAATCTTGTGGGGTTCTGGGGCTGTAAAAGTTTGAACCCTTTTGTATGTCGCGAGAGCCGAGTTTTGATAATATACCGTGTACGGGGTTCAATAATTATATATAGGTTTGCATATAAGGGCTACCTAATAGATAAATATCAATTCTTTGTTTGATAATTTGAAGCGTTTTTCCCTTTAGCGAGGAATGACGATATTGGAAGTTTATTTTCTGAGTTATCAAGGCTTTAAAAAGAACTCTAATACAGAATAGACTCTCTAGAACATCAAGACGGTCTGGTGCATTTATATCGGGTCCTTCTAATTTTCAAATGTTTATTCAAAACCCGATCAACGACTAACGCGAAAGGGAAGGGAAATATCGCTCCGGAAGTTATACACTGACCATACAATATTCTCACATTCTAGAAGTCACATCAAATCACATGTTCAGCTCACGGCAGTGAATTTAAAGGCACTGTACTACGACTCAGTGAGTTCTGAAGAATAGTCACTGGTCTAGACTAATTTTTAATGCTTTGAATAATTCTTGACATTTTCATTCATGTTCGAAAACTGGTTCTGGTGCACTGCCATGAAAATACCTAATTCATGTTTACCGTATTGTTACCAATGGTATGGGTTTCAGATGAAAGGTGTCGAAAAAGGCGTGCATTGTGCATGGATCATGTAGCACTAGCTTTTACAAAATGAATAAAAGTGACTGACTTCGAAAATAGAGTGCCAGAAATTCCCACTAATAACCGAGAATTTACCATTACTAACTTTCTTTCAAGCCATGCTTGAATGGGTTTCTTGGCCCACTGTTTCTTTTGATCTACCAAACTGTAAGATAAAATGTATGGACGTTGAAAAAGTTTTACAACAAATCCAATGATCTGGGGGAGAAGCTTTCCGCTCTTCTTTCACTTGTTATTAAATTTCTCCGAATCAACATTGACATTTCAGGTGGATATATATTTCATTCACGCGCCTGCGCGCACGACCTCTTCGTTGAAAAGTACCTGTGTCCTGTTGAGCCCCCTGTAGTCAATGTAAGTTTCGTGGTGCCCCCAGGGCTCACAAACGTAGGTGTTCCAAATCATCCAACTTTACACTGCACGTCTTGTCAAGCGGTGTTGGCCCTCTCACCTGACGAGCTCGAAAACCCGATAGATCCTGTTCCCTTCTTTATTTATACCATCAATTCTAATATATTTCGCCTTCGGGTAGTGAAAGACCGCATCCCGCAAACATGCCGGCCGGTTTGGCTGGTACGATAATGCCCACTTTTTTGGGGCGTGGGTCGTAACCTACTACTCCAAATGACCTAGTTATTTGCGCTACAATGATTCTATGGAGAAATAAGACGATTTTTTTGCTCATTAATTTCACGCTAAACTTCGTGAAATGATGAAGATAGAGACCCATTGATGTAGATTGAATTTCTGAAATAAACCGGTTCCGTTCAACATCTTCATCCGTTTTTATAGGCTTCGATGAAATTTCAATCTAGCGGTTTTTAGAAAACACGAATATAAAGAGAAAACATGAATTCCTGGCATGATCCGAGGTCCAGGATACCATCAACCTGTCTGAATGTCTGATAACAGTAGTTAATTGTTAATGATACAGGTGTTTGTTGTGGTGCACTTCCTACCTCCTATAGTTTTGAAGAGCAGCGTGGTATGAGATACACGGATGCATGGTACCTCTAAATTGTAAATAAACTCGAAGACATTATTGCTGGGGATCAGCTAGGGCAAAGAATACTGAGATAATATTCTATTCCTGTATTAAGTTTCGGGTTAATTGGACTCATCTTCAGGCAACCTATATATTTATGAATCCGTCTAATTGAAACATGGCATACATCTTTACTTTTTTTTTTCTTTTTTAATTTCATTCCTTTCTTTTCTCATGTTACCTACAGGTCCTCCTGGAAAAACAATATGTGGAACTGTACCTCTTCCTTGACCAGGAATTATAGCTATGTTTTGGCTGCAGCTTCCTTGTTCTTTCTCATTTATTTTCATTCTCGTATCTATTATTAAGGCTCTGTTGTTTTTCGGTTCGGCTTGTGGATATTGGAGATTTTTTTGTATTTCTCGCAAACACGAAAAAAAGCCTTTAAAGCGAGCACGATGAATGCTAACCCTGTCGCATTGATTTCTCGTAGCGTTTTCGTAAACCCGAGACAAAGAGAACTCTTATAGAGACGTTAACGTTACTCTTGTAGTGAATCACTGCTCAAATGTCACATTTTACAATTTCCGAAATATAACATGAAGTAAGAAACAACGGCCACTTACCTCTAAATTATATTAAAAAGATTCAGCCGTGAAGAACACGAATCTTTAAAACGTGTAAAATGAAAACGTCGATAAAACGTCGAAAGCAAGAACAAATTGCCACTAATGACCCTTTTGGTTGAGGTGCAGGGGAAAAACACGTAAGAAAGACAAATACAAAGGTTAAACCAACAACAAAATACGGCACGGGGAAAAGTCAGACGATTTTGTCGGGTGTGTGGGTGTGTCCATGCCAACTGCATGATAGTTGCTAAGTTATTCTAGAAAGTTATCCTAGAGAAAGGTCAAGTTGTCGTCTCGTAGTTACGATTCCGAAAAAGCAGAGCACGAGTAAGCTGACTCTTCTTGTTCCGAACCTGTTCTCGTTTCGGAAAGGCCATTTTCGTATACGAGAAAATGGATACGAGAAGTACAAAAACTCTCTATTGGCACTCGAAACGTACACGACAACGTATCAGTTACCACCGTTAAATTAATTTTTTTTCTGGTCCAATCCTAGCCTTTAGATAGCGAAAAACATTATTCAGCCGATTAATCTTACCTAATTTGAAAACTGAAATCGTCTGCGAGGTTGGGAGTGGAACACATTAAATTATGATACACATATTCATACCATGATCGTATAGAATACCGATTCTGTTGATAGGAAGAATTTAAAATGGAATATTAATTTAAATACGTTGTTATCTAGAAACATACCTTGAGCAAATAGTGATTAGTTAATAGTTATTTTAAAAGTAATAGCCGAGGATTTTACTTTTGCGGGTGGTCAGAGACTTCCGTGAATAATAAAAGTCATGTGGGAGTATCCAGATGTCGCATCCAACCCGTAAAACCGCTGAGATTTTCATCGAATTCGGATAAAACTTTTATAATTGAGCTCCTTACAATAATTTCACGTCCAATTATGCGCAGGGACCACCTTTGGTCCGGCAACGAAAACATTCTCAGGAGCCCATCTCGACTTCATCCTGCATAAAGGCTGAAAATGTCATCGATCTCATACGAAAACTGTGGAGAAGTTATGTACTTGTCACGACTTGTCATTTCGTGTCTGCGCATGCGTAGAAGCTTCGATTGTTTAGGAAAGGGTGAAATTCTTGGATATCTATCTCGAGCACAATACTTAGACAATACACAACACACATGCCAAATAATACAAGACATGATGCCGAAGTGCTTCAAGACGATTTAAACCGTAAAATGCGTGGAAACTCTGATTTCGGGGTATTTACCTCTCATAAGCGTCCGAGATGTGGCAGTAGAAAAAATAATGAATTGCGAACGTTATGCGCATTTAGATAACTAGATCCGATTCGATATAACAATTTGTTTTTGCCGATATATAAAAAATCGCAATAAAAAAAAATGTAAATGTTAATATTGCTACCTCACTACCGAGATAGTGTTCGTGTTGGAAAAAATGTTTATCCTCCAAAATTAAAATTTCCTTATGCTTTTTTTTTGCATTTTAGAGCTTGCAATTTCGGTTCCGTGTCTTTTGTCCGTGTCAATTCATTGTGATCCCCAAAACTATACCAAGTTTAGTTCCAATTCCTATGAAATATTCAGGGATTGTGCGGAGTAGTTCGTTGACGGTTCCCTATGTTTCCTTGTCGGCTGATCAGAGTAGGTTATGCGCATGCGCAAACCTGAATTTTCTTTAACGTTTATTTCGTTTCAATAAACGTTTAATTTATCGTTTTAATATTACTTATGATTTGACGTCGTTCGGGGAGTAGTTGAGTACAGGTTTCAAGATGGTGTCTCAAAACTTTTACCGCGATTCATTGAATTATCGCCCAAGCGCAAAACTAAAATTGGTTGACACTGGCAAACTTCCGAGAATGATGGATTGATTTTGATGAATTTCAGGCGTTATGTGGATTAACCTTTAGTCAATCAACAATTCCATCTCCATCGAATAAATAATAGCTTGTGCACATGCGCAAACGTTCAATTCCCGAATTATCAATTTCTCATGATCTATCATCTGTACGATTTTGTACGAATATGGTAGGGTGAAAAGAGGCATATCTGACCACATTTATCACTACCCTTTAGTTTAGAGACCAGACGCGTTTTTAAGAGAATTCGGTTTTTAATGTTGGTAGCATTGATATCTTCATTTTACGGCATTTTCAACTTCTATCATTTGATGGCGCAAAATCTACTTGCTGAGATTGGAGTGAAATGTGCCCTTTTTACCCCTACTAATTAATTTGGTACGACTCGGATTAAAAGAATCGGGATGGTATCCAATGAATTTTGTGCGATTGGTTCCAGTTTTGATTGCCCATGCTCATACCTGAAATTTGTTGTTATAAAAAACGGAAGTTAGTGAAAAACGTTGTCTATTTCCACGAAAAAATTCTATTTTTCGTGGAAATAGACAACGTTTTTTACTAACTTCCGTTTTGAAATGGGTTTCCACAACTTCGTCGCGAGTGATTTAGTTCGTATTGTTGTTATAGACGAAATTGTTTCAATTGTTGCTTCAAAGACGAATCATTTTGACTCGTGATTTGTTTTTCAACTGATTCTACACGCCCTTGCTACAATAAGCGAGGAATGTATACTGCCCATCCGAATCGGCAGACGTTTTTATTAGAAATCATTGAATATTTATGAATGCTGTGCTCGTAATATAAATTAATATTAGTCTTTGTTTTGTTTCCAGGTGGTAAAAGATTGTGCGGCGCCTTGCCAAGGCATGTTCTTCTCGTCTCAGCAGATCAGCTTTTCCCGTCTGTGGGTTGGCAGTTGGTCAGCTCTTTGCCTTTTATCTTGTCTCTTCACAGTTCTTACATTTATGATTGACACGGAGCGGTTCAGGTAAGAATTATAAGCTAAATTCAACTAAATAATGTGATTTTTTGAAAATGTTTTAGTATTTAATATTATCAACAAAATTATATTAATGGGGCTTGAGAGGGAGGGGAGGGGTTGTGGGGTGCTGAAAATGTCGAATTGCATTGGAAATTGAAGTGAGGACATTTTAAAATTAGGTGTGCAGTGTGCATTTCATTTCTGATCTCCGATCAGCGTTGCAAAAATAAGTTATTATTACACTAGGGCTTAATGACAATTCTGACTGCTCATAAATGTCTCTTAATATGTGTGTAGTATGTTCTATCTGGAAGGGATAGAAAATAGCGATGATTTCGGAATATTTTAGATACCTTCCACTGCACGACCCATGGAATTTTTATGCTCGGGTCAAATACTGCATGTTTCGTTAAATCTGATTCAATATTTTACTCATTAATTTTGATCTTTGTAGTTCACCCTGAGTTTAATTGTAGTACACCGCCTTTATTTTTTCTGTAAATACGGTGCAATTGATATTAAGGAACGTGAATTCGGTGAAATTAATTTTCATCAATATAATAAGAGTAGGTACGGTAGAGTTTGTATCGTATTCACATTCGTACCCAACCTCCCAGTGAATAAATTCAATTTAATATTACTGAATACGAATTGACCCATTTCTGGTCTCAAGTTTGTATATAATAGTGTTATGTTCGTATTAGGATTATCTAGTACAATCGAACTGTACGCTTGTACGAATTGATTTAACTACTATATATTGAATATTAAAATAATTTTTTGACGTATTTGACGCGTGAATATATATATTTAATAACTTCTAAAACTCGTTTGACGGGAAAGTACACCTAATTGCTTCTAAAACTCGTCTGATTGCATGCGGGACTCTTCATGCATAAAATGCCTCTCTGGGATTCTTCGTGCATGCGCCTGATTTAGCAGTCGGCTTTCAATGAGTTTTATTAAAATTACTCACTTTTTCGAAACCAAAATACGTAATATTACCTGCGCCAAACATAGAGAAGAAGAATGAATTCAGTACACTTTACATGAACTAATGAATAAATTAAAAACATCATGTATTTTTCAATGGAGAGGCTGTGCCTTCTCCTGCTCTGGGTTGAGGAAACAGCATGTTCGTGATATAACTCAAACTATTACGTTGAAACCTCGAACGGTCTAACTCCCTGGGAAATGGACTTCTGGTCTCCTAAGTAAGCTCTTTACAAAATTTTTTGGACGTCCCTCTGAATCTAGGTCATATTAGGTTTCGTTACAGCTGAAACAACCTATTAGAATCATTCCGGGGGGGGGGGGGGGGGGTGTGGGACAACTCAAACATGAAAAAAAAAATAGCCGAATACTAATCCGTTTCAGACCATTCAGGACCGAATAAGACCTTGAAAAACCCATAGCGTATGCCTGTGTACGTGAGTGTGACAAATTTTGCCGCCGCTGCACAAGCCACAATGGGGCTCCGAACTTACAAGGTCCTCCGCTAGGAGCGCTAGGGGGGCACTGCCCTAAAGAAAACGGTCGTTAACATGATTTTTTCGGTACCTTGCGTCACCCCTTTTCGCTCTACAATTCTTTCCCCGCACTACCAACCTCATCAATTCTTAAAAAAGGAAAATTATATTATTATAAATAAATAATTATAATAAAGAATCCCACAAAAAAAAAAAAAAAACCGACAAAACAACTTGTGTCCGTCACGGTTTAAAAAACCTACTACTCAATTGTATACCAACCATGTAGTGCCTTCATTTCACAAGATTATTCCATTATGGTTACAAAACAATATTAGTTTTCAACTTAGAGTAATAATTCAGCAATCCTTGACACTACACTGGCTTAGAGGTTATGAAATGTCATGGTAAAATGAGAGCATTCCAAAAAGTGGCGAACGATTTTCCTACTATGAAAACTATGGGAGTTACTCTTCCCTAGTAACGCCTTGGTTGTACGTGAAAATCAATAGAAAATGTGCCGGTCGGGAAAAAAAGTGTCGGTCGGGAAAAAAAATGTCGATGGGAAAAAAAAGTGTCGCGAAAAAATCCTTGACCCCCAGCCAAAAGACATAACCATGTCAATAGAGTAGGTAATCTTAATAAAAATAATAATTTATCGGACCATTGAATCTATTCGTTCAATCGTTATATCTAATAATAAAATCGTGATACTCGTATATATAATGAAACTTGTGTAATTATTTTCAGTGACGCTCAGTGTTTTCTTTCAGATACATTTACAATACTTTCTTAATTATTTGAGTTAGTACCGTACATCGGGAGAAGAATTCGAAAATGAAGGTTAGAAGGTACTGCAGTGATGGTTTCAAATAATCTAAATTCTCGTTCCTTCACTTCTTCACCATGAGTCTTATACGGAATGATTATTGCTCCAGTCTCTTTGTACGTTCATAACGCGAATAACACTCATAGGGTGGTCTGGTTTGTAATTACCGGAACAGTTATTTACAATACATAAAACGCTTTATTACGATCCTTCATAGTTCAATGAGATGTTTCTATTCTGTTTCCTTTATGGAGTGCTTCGTTAGTTCTCTACGGCTTCGTTTTTCGTAGCTTTGTATGTTATGAAATTAACCAAATTTTTCCATCATTTTATGCCTTTATATGGTTGCTTGCAATTTGTGAAGTTAAGACCTACAGATGAAAACTGATTTATCGTCAGAAACAACAGTTATTCCCCTCCACCGATTTCCTCAAGCCTCACTACGCTTCTTTCTTATATACTCGTAGATTTAGTAGCGTTAGTGCAACTGAACTTGCGGCTCTGTGTTATTATGTGTTAAGTACTTGTTAATGCGACATTGCTACTCGTTGGGTGTTCAGAGATAGTCATAATTCGATTTATGTCGTGTTAGGTCTTATTCTAGTAGGTACGTTGTTTTTTGTTATCCAAAAAAATACTTGAATGTTTGAAACAATAGATACGTTCTTCATGCATCTTATTGTATGTATTTTATTCAGTCATGATTCTATACGAATGTATTTTACATTCTGATAGTCGCAAGACCGTTGACTCAAAGTGACCTTATCTCTCAACACGACTTTTCCATTCGATTTCCATAAAGCACCGCCGATCCTTTTACTTCGGCAGTAAAATACGCATTTATTCATTCTGGGTGTGCAGACTTATGATCTTATAGTTCATTCCTTTGACTTTGTATTAAGGCATGCTTTCTCTTCATCACATGTACCTACTAGTAGCCCTTGAAGATTAATTCACATAGCTACATCGACGTGTTCTATTTTGTTGTTTGGAGGTAGTTAAAAACTTTGCGATTTAAAACAGCTCGCCGGTAAATCCGCTACACCAGGAGACATTTCCATGTTTTGCGCAACACTCATCATCATCTTCTCTAGTGTTGCTGATTTATCGGCGAGCTGTGATAGGATTTATTTATTTATTATTATTATTTTCTTTTACATTATAAATTGTCTAGTTCGTGTGTTTGCTCATACGTCCTTTTGTTGCCTAGAAAGATTATAACAAGAACAAAAGAAAACATTTCGCCCTGAAGGCTAAAGAGTGATGAGCGTAGAATTCGTTTTACGTTTTCGACGTAAGAATGTGCTATTCGTAGGTAGAATAGCAAAGAAATTAGCAACGGAACTCACTCAGCTGCTCTAAGGGGCACCAGACCTTATGAATCGTTTCTAGATGTCCCAAAGAGCCTCTATTCCAAATTTTCGCATCATAATATGATGTTGAATGACTTATTATGTTGGTTGGTTAGTAATTAGCTCCGCAGCTCACACAGCTGGATCTTTAGAAGTTATAATTGATTTATAGATGTTCCTAGAGACATCCATTTCAAATTTCCGCTTCATAGGTGTAATAGCAAAGAACTTAAATCCGTATCTCACTCAGCTGATGTGGGGGGCTATAGACTTTATGATTCGTTTATTGACGTACCAAGGATTCTCCATTTCAAATTTTAGCTTCATAGGTTGAATAGCGAAGAAATTAGCTCCGGATCTTATTCAGCTGATCTGGGAGGGGGGGTTATACTTTATGATTCGTTTCTAGACGTCCCAAGAGTTCTCCATTTCAAATTTCAGCTTCATAGATTTAATAGAAAAGAAATAAGCTCCGGATCTTATTCAGCCGACCTGGGGAGTTTTGACTTTGATTCGTTTCTAGACGTCCCAGGGGTTCTCCACTTCAGATTTTAGCTTCACAGATTGAAGAGCGAAGAAATTAGCTCCGAAGCTCGCTCAGTTGTTATAGTGAGCTTCAGACCTTATAATTCATTTCTAGATGTTCCACGAGGCCTCCATTTCAAAATAATCTTCATAGGTTGAATAGCAAAGAAATTTACTCTGGATCTCACTCAGCTTATGTTGGTGACTCTAGACTTCATGATTCGTTTCTAAACGTTCCAAGGGTTCTTCAGTCCAAATTTTAGGTTCATAGGTTGAATAACAAGGAAATTAGTTCAATTTCTAAAGATTTATACTAGATGCTTGTAGACTCACGATCATTAGTTGGTTAACAAAACATGAGAACAACTGTTATGCACGTATCTCTGCTAGTCGTGCAGTCACAAAGTTATAGTGAACAGGTAAATGTTAATTAAATCGAGAGCTTTCCAACGAGTGGTGAACGATTTTTGTGGGTTAAAGAGGGAAGAAGGTAAACAAACGTAACAACGGAGTCGTTGTATGTGATTATGATAAAAAGCTTTCATTTACGTTACGCTTTTCCGTTACGCGTTGTGTGATGCGAATTGTAATAATTTTCTAACAGAGGGGGGGCATAGTAATGACATGGAAATGTTATGTCAAAAATACCATACCCTTTGACGTTTTCTATTATTATTATTATGCGATCTCAGTTCCTGATAACATGATAGGCGTGAAAATGTCTCACTAAGTTGCGGACTTGTACGCAAACATTCGTAATAACTATAACTCTTGTCACCTATAGATGGACTAGTGAAGTGTTTGAAATCGTTTTCATTATGCGCTTTGTTCTCACATTTATGGTTTTTTTCTCTCGTGTTTATGACTTAATGTCACATGGAAATGGTTACAACTCCCTTTGTATACTCATTAAAATAAAAAAAGTTCCATTTGTGCAGCATGATCGTATGATTGAATTCTCGTAAGTTATCGCATTACATTATGTTACATTTTTGAAATTTGGCCACTTTGCAATGAAATAGTTTACTACCAATTTTATGGGAAAAAAAAGTTTACATAATATTCTGGCGTTTGAAAAAGTTTCTTGCAGTTTTTTATAGATTAATGAACTACAAACAGCACGCAACATTATGCATGTAACGTTTTTTAGCATAATTGTTTGCATAAATTTTTTATTGTTCCAATTTGTACCGTTGATAAACTTCTTTTGACTAAAATTCTGCTTTAAAGAAATAGTAAATAATAATAATAATCTCTATTATTTATAAGAATGAAACTCCGTCTGTCTGTTTGTCTGTCCATGCTATGCACGGCCAAACGGCTGAGTGGGCCGGATCTACGAGTGGGGGGATCTTCTTGGGATTTTCCAAAAGTGGGAGCGAGCGAATTTAAAATTGTTTAATCCCACCCGAACCATGGGCCGTAGGGCGGGAGGGGGGTCGAAGTAAGAATTAATGTGCGCTTTTTGGACTTCCCCGCTTCCCCTACCCCTCTAAACGGCCGTTGACAATTCCGGAAAAATACAGGTTTCGTAGGTTTTCCTACGAGGAAGACGACGGCGCGATCGGATCGCGAAAAAAGTATCGGGAAATGCGTCAAAATACTAAATAAAATTGAAAAATAGAATAAATAAAGTTAGCCATTTTTAGTATCAAAAACTTTGATTTTACTAAAATTCGCTAATTTAACGTTCTTTACAATATCCTCAATGTTGATGTTACGTCATTCTTATGACAAAGTGGATAACACGAAATAAATAACTCTTGAAAGTGAATATACTTGAAAACAAAGCGTTTAATAAAAAATCTCATGGGGACACTTTTTGTCACACCTGAAGTTTGTTGCACATCAAGTGTTAAAACAACCTGTGTATTGTTGTACAATGATAGTTGACATTTTCCTGCCTTTGCTGTGACAAATAAACTAGAAAAACGTCTCGTTAGGAAAATTCGTAACTCAAACGATAAACAAGGCGAGCTTGGTCACTAAAGAATGATGTTTACATTTATAGCTTCATAAATGTTTCGTTGCGAAGTTTTCGTCAAATACCCCTTATTAGCTTTATCCTTAATTAGGCCTTGTGCATAGTTACCTGCGGGCGCAACAGATTGCGCAACAGATATTGGACTTTCCTGTCTAAAATACCCAAACAATCTCCTTGTTACTAATCAAATTTTTAATTAAATACCATCAATTAATCTAAATTTCACCAAATGGACTGATTCTTTCCTCTTTTTTCCAATCAATTTCTTCAGATACTTAAAGGAATCCCCGAGTAATTGGCCTGCTGTATAACGTTAGATGGCAACCTTGTGCATGTATGTTTTTTAATATAGAAACACTAGCTATTCCCGAATTGCCTTGTGAATGTGTAACAAAAAATATGCCAGAGCCAAATCGAAAAAAATTAATTAATTAAATAGGTAGATAGGTAAAATTACAAATGTTTCTTACATAAAATGTAGATCTTGTGAATTCGAATAGAATAAACTTGGAGATTCTTAATTCCTCCAATCCTTTATCAATACTTTCCGGCACTGACTTTCCCAGACGTAAACATTGAGTACCTATACTGTTTGTTTACCATTTTGATACATCCGTACTTCAAAACTATGAAATTATACTTGGAACGGTTGTTGTTGGGGTGGGCATTGATGCAGACCAGTTTGTATTGCGTACGAGAACGTGTTAGTATCAATCCTATCGTAACGTAACTTATGATTAATCTCGTTATGATTAACGACAATTTGGTGCGGGTTATCTGACGCCAAGTGTCATCAAGTTCCACTGATCACATTTCCTAGGTCGCACAGTTCTTCGATCACATCTAGGACGTGCCGTGAGTCTACGGGCTCCCGTGACTTTCTCAACTGAGATATTTTAGGAGTATAATATTATTCGATTGGTTTGAAACCACACTTTAGAATCAATTCCACGATGAGCTATCGTGTTGTACCTCAGACGTTGATACCGAAAATACCGTCAAGATATTAGGGGAGACACGATATGTCACTTGCATTGTCACTTTATCACAAAGTTCTTCAGAATTTCCGTTTTAAGGAGGCAATTAGTGTAGCATTTCTTCTTTGTTCATTGCTTGTACTGGTTTTCATGCTGAATCTTCATAGATTAATGAGACGGGGCATTCTTTTGAAGGCGGAAAACACGTGGAAAGCCGAGAGGCCCATTCCAAGTCATCGCCATTATTGTACTGGGGTCATCCCTGTACACACGAGGCCTTTAAACAAAAAGAGTTTCAAAGCCCACTCGTTTTGCCGTGACAATTTTCATTTCTGAACGAAATGTCCTGCACACCAACATTCCTAATAACAGATTTATGTGTTCCTTGATTGGCGTGAGATTCTATAAAACAAATATGATATTTTATTTCAGGTACCCTGAGAGGCCTATCGTGTTCCTAAGCCTGTGCTACTTGATGGTAGCAGCTTCCTACTTGGCGGGTGCCGCCTCCGGTAACTCGGCTTCCTGTCGCAAGCCTTTCCCACCGCCTCTCGACCTCCCGTCGCTCCAAATGGTCTCAACGGTGACCCAGGGAACTAAACACGAGCCCTGCACCATCCTCTTCATGCTCCTCTATTTCTTCGGCATGGCGTCTTCCATATGGTGGGTCATCTTAACCCTCACTTGGTTCCTCGCTGCGGGCCTCAAATGGGGCCACGAGGCGATTGAAGCTAATTCGCAGTATTTTCATCTCGCCGCTTGGGCCGTTCCTGCTCTCAAAACGATAACTATACTTGCCATGGGAAAAGTTGAAGGTAAGCCCCTATTATATGTCCTCAAAGAGCCTTGTAACATGCTCTGAATAATCCTTTCTGCCATTCTCACACTCACTAACAAGAGGAATTGCAAAAATAAAAATAATAAATTTCCCTATATAAGCAGAATAGGTATCATACATTTTTGTAATTGCAGAGTAGCATGAATAACGTTCATCGTTAATTTCAATTCAGTAGATTCTTTCAGTATATTACCAGAACGGTGAAAGCATTTATGCATTATTATTCTTGTAGGTATTAAAGAACTTCGTTTTATGGATATAATTAGGAATAATCCTATGCAACTTGAGTCGCACAAACAATAAACAATCCCATGTTTAGGTGGACGGGTTGTATATTATATTTATTGTGAAAGATTTCGAGAGTTGAAAATTATCCTCTTCACTACGAGAGTGGAAAATTGAGGTCATCATTCAGCTGTCGTTAGAAAAAAAAAAGAAAAAAAAAGCATCCATATGCGAATCAATCATTTTAACGTATGACACTACTGATTTTGACACCTAGATTTGCAAACAAGTTAGTGTCTGCGCGAAATAGTATTGCATGTGTCTTTTTGGTAACAGCCACAACGTCTCAAGTAACTTCATACTATGAAATAGTGCTTCCAGTTACTATCTGAGGCAGCGGCCATAATAAAAGCCGTACGGTATGTTTTGGAAAATATTCACCTGAGCGTCTCCTTCGTATTGATAAGTGACGCGAAGAGTTCAGTATATCAAACCGACCGCCCAACTAAACCCACTCAAAAGCAGCATTCTCCTGCTATACCACCATGCTAAAACAAGGGAAGCTTCCATCAGATTCTGTTGGGTTAGGTGTCTTAGGGGATTGATTGGAAAATAAGAGTGAGGACGCTCTCGCACGCCGGACTATAGCATGGTCAAAAACTCCATCAAATAGTATTATTCCCCTCACTCAAAACTGAATACCTCTATTGCGAAGGAAACCTTCGAATGGTGGATACATGCAAACTCATATTATCCTTCGGGTCTCGAATACAAGGAAAAATTCCCTCAACCTGGAAGAAAACCCTGGCTCGATCATTTCCTAGGCACAGAATCTAAACGTTTTTTCAGAACCCTACCACGATTACTACTGTCGAGGGAGAGTGCATCGAATTTTTCCACTCTCATTTCCTACGCCGAACTGTCTAACCTGTCTCACAACTCCATAAAATTTGCATCATATTGTTTTGGACTGTCATAGTTATTCAACCGTGAGAGAAAGGCTTCTCAATAGAATCCTCCACAATCTATCAAGACTATATAACTCGAACACACTCATTGCATCGGAAAACCTAAAACTTCATATGATGATGAGTGACATTCATGTAAATATTTAAAGCGAAAACTTCATTTATTTTTATTTTAATGATTTTTTAAAATTATACCTACATTGTTGTATAATTTTTAGTTTTAATGGCTGTATGGTAAACCGAAGCCAGTAAAGGGAGGGGGGGGGGGGGGGTGTGCGAAGCAGTGGCGGGAATGGGAATGGCCACTATGGAGATGTGTGGGAATAGAAGTTTTAATACAAAAGGCTGATGGTTCCCCCTCTCTGGTGGCTGATATATATGTTCATGGCCTTGGGACAGGCAGATAAAGGCCTTTTTGGATAATTGCATGAATAATCCCGATGCCCCACCTCTTACTTGTCCGAAGGATGGACAGCAGCAGCTCACAGCAAAGTACGAGTGAAGTATTAAAAATTTGATCAAGCTGCCGAAGACCTGAGAGCATCATCCTCACCGTTAGTGTGGTCTTGGGAAAGGGTTCTTCTTCAAAAATTCGCCCCATTTCAAAAGAGGCTGGCAAATACGGTTGGCAAAAATCTGAGGCTGGAAAATCGCACGAAATCGCAGATTTCAGTTATCCGTGCGGTATCCTTTGATTTCAGGGCTCAAGAAAGAGAACAATGACCTGAACTTACAGGTGACAGAGAAAGACATTTTACTTCCGTTGCTTCCGTTGTATAATAGTTTCACGTACCTACCACTAAATTATAGTTTACTCTTATTTATAAGTAATTTAATAATTTTTATCACGCAACAATCAATAGTCACCATTTCAAAAACTCTCTAGTTATCTGAAAATTTGGCTGTCACAGTAGGTACACTCTTGACATCCTACTCCTTGAAATGGTGGGGCGTAAGTGAGGTTTACGGCCAGTTAGCGTACTAAAATATGTATCTAGGATGGACATTTCCCAAACAGTTATATAATACCTATAAATGTTTTATAATTTGACAGGATTGTTTTGTCCCTCCAACGGGAGGATATTATCATTATTGTAGGTTCACATTATAAGAGCCACTCGTGACCATGATAACTCCTTCTGATTTAAAATTTGTTTGCAAATACGTACAAAATATGAACAGTGTAACTTGTTGCTTGTTATGGTTGACATTATTTGATAGTGGTATTCATGATGTTATTTAGGAAGTTTCAGTTTTAATACCTCAAAAAGGCATAAATATAGCTTTATTACGGTTTGACCTTTTGATTTTCAGTGTTTTGTCGGTCTTGTTCCCATTCAATGAGTTGATTCCGGGTAGATATTGGGAAATCTTAGTGGTTTGGTTGAGATGAAAGAGCGCCTGGAATGGTGATAGGTCTTCGTTTTGATAGATTTCTCACGTGAAACCGGAGCGTTTGATTGCGATCGAGTTTATAATTCCCGTTCCAAGCCATCGCTTCCAGAATCGAAATGGTTATCTCTCCGAAGTGCTGGACATTAATGGAATGACCGTGAATCTGGCGGTTGAGCGATGAAAACGATCTATCGACAGAAATCTATCCAAGTACTGTAATCTTTTTCAGACGTTTCGTACCGCTAGTGCCGTCGTAAATTCGAATGGCCTTTTATTATTGTTATCAAGCTTACTAAAAGATATCGATGATTTGAATGTTATTAGATTTACTAAACTTTGTACTTATCTATTACAACCTTATGTTTCCGGTTTTCAAGTGTGGTTTAAAGTTTATTCGTCGAATTCTTACCGAGGTTTTAGGACCGGTTCCTTGTGATCTTGATCGAAATCGTGAATTTGTGATAACGATGTTTTATATTTATCGTATCCCCAACAAAGCTTTGATGGTGGTTTCCCTTACAACCATCCTATTTCTAGTAAAACATCTTTAGTTTCCGTCTAATGAAATTATCCAATCAATTACTTTAAAACTTGATTCATCTCAAAATCTCACTTAGCCAAAATCCTCCTCTGATCAACATTGTGAAACGTAAATCAATTTTATTGTCTCTTCAATTAGTTACTATTGCACATGTTCGTTATTTGGAGTAATTTGCTTAATAAGCAAAACTAATTCATATGTCTAGAACCCTTCCAGTATATGGTAATTTCTTCTTATCATCCTCCAATATCTGCCAAATGTTTGACGATTTGGTTTTAAGCTAGTACATGTATTGTCTCTTTATTATTTCCTATCGTCATTGGTCTCCATCTACGTTATTACGGGAATTATTGAACTTGGAAATCTTTATAATTTGAAACAGTGAACGTTTGACATTGGTAAGACCAGGAGTTCGTTTCAATGTAGCACAGTTACATAAATTAGTTTTTTCGTTCAGATGTTGATGATATGAACGTATAAATGTCGTGTACTTGTTATAGATTAGGTATTTTTATTCGCTCCTTTTAGCTAGTTTTGCTATTACAGATTGGTACTCATTTGCTTACATAATATCAATAGAAATTATTTGGTAATAGAGATATCCTCGCTTTGATTCTCGGGATATGTTGTAACACGTATTTTGATTATACCGGCTGTGCTTCATGGTGGCTGGAGCTTTCTTTTTCCAAAGTATAATAATGTTCTTATTGAAGTGGTAATCAGCAAGTAATGAGTAGGAGAATATTGGAAATACTCTGTGGAGTTTTATATCCTCTATTTAGTTCTCAATTCAGAGCCCCCCCCCCTCCTCCGCCGATTCCCACCAAATTACGAATGTGCTTTCTGAGTCGGCCTTGGTAGGTTGCACGTCTGGCTATTTTTCCACCCATTCTTCACAGTCTTCGGTTCTAAAGTGTGATTTCATGGACGCAAATTGCCATTCTTGGGTCTTGATTATGGCTGTTACCCTGGCACCATTCAAGGGCAGATAATTTAATCTCGCGGTCTTTTGCATCACATCAAATCGCTATTACAGCACCGTGATGTGAATAGGCGGAAGTGTTTCTGATGCCGTAATGCATTTCAACCGGTTCTCCGCCTCGTTTGTTCCTGTAGAAATAGTGAATTCCGCAAATTACTTCGGAGTGTATTAATATTCCAGCTTTTCATGAGAAAACTATCGTTGGGGCGACCGTGATGATAGTTTCACGTTGATTGCCTTGCATCAGTTCCTATCCTATAATACTTAATCACAGTAGGTTGGTACTTATGGTACACCTAGATTTCGCCAAAGGCGAGACAGTATATTAATTCCAAGAATGAATAGAACCGTGCCAGCAGGGACTAAGCAACGGTATGACCGAAATTGACCAAAGAGCTTTGAAACTCGAAATAAAACTCAACATTTTAATTTTGAAGAACAAACAATTTTTCAACCTTCAGTTCAGTATATAGCTCTTCTCCTATCAGGAGAAGGTATTCCAGTCCATGGTTGTGGTATATATTCTTCATTTGTCTACTAACGTTCTACGGTTTTGCGATTTCGGTACCAGCAGCTGTACTTTCTTTGCCTCTTGCAAATCATCTTGATTTAAAACTAAATTTTCTTAGATATATTTGGTTGAAGGTAACTGTTAATGAAACTTTGTTTGTCAAATGTTGATGATGCTATTGATGGCAACAGTTTCCTGAATCTGTTGGTACCGACGGCTCCTCACTCCATTCAAAACTGTCGACTGTTTGGTTCAACCATTAGGTTTTGGGCTTGAGGTCACCTAGACGTTATGATTCTACCACTTCATGTAATTAGGTACAATGCAATAGTCATAATGAAACTCACCATTCTATGGAGAAAGAGATAATCAACTCACGTCACTTTCTATGAATAGGTAATTAGATCATTCTGTATAATTGTAAAACGAGCAATAAAACGGAATCGACAAATAGAAAGCAGACGAGCTCGTACGAACGTTAGAAGTCTGGTGAGACAAGTGGGGTGAAAAGAGGGGTGACCCCCCTCTAATCTCAGTATGGTCAGTGTTACCAATACAACCACGGATTTAGCCTTATCATTTTAGTAGAAACATGGTGCAAGGCTTAATACATTTTTATGGTACGCAGACAAGTTTATCATACTCCATTTACAATGAGCTATAAATTCATATAAATAATCTAAGAACTGAAACGTAGTAAACATTAATCCGAGAGAACAACCAGAACATGTAAATATTGTTGTTTCGCATAATACTGGGACAATAATAAGGCAACTGGATGTCACACCCTAGTGAGGTTTCATACATTTTTAGATTATTACAATAAAAACAGCACGATCTGCTCGGAGGGCGTGATTCTGTGTATTGTTGCCGACAAAGTGAGATAATTTATCATTTAAATTATCTCAATAAAAATTCTCGGAATAAAAAACAATTTAAGGGAAGAAAGGCATTTCTGTAAAATTTGAAATTATTTAAACTGTACTAAAAAAGAAACGTTGCGAAGTAAAATATCAACAGCGGAAACAAGAAGAGCGCAAATCAGTGCGTAAGAAATCAGCTGAGTGAAGAGGAAGCTGAGTTCAATGAACGGAGCACGAGAATCAGTATTAACTTAGTAGAGCTGGTCTAATTCAAAAGTTAAGGTTGGCGGTCTCCTTTGAGAAGATGGAGCTCTCTGTTCAGCTATGACGAAAATTGTACTTTCTGAATATCTGAGTCCATGAACATAGCTTTTTAGCTGTTGTGACTCGAAATTGGTAATGGTGTTTCATCATCATGTCGGAAATTGAGGTATATAATCAACTTAAACTGGAGCTCCCACATCAGCTAAGTCGACATAGGGATAGGAACAGTTGCTTGTACCATTTGTTTATGGTTTTTTTACAACCAGTGGTCAACTACACAACAATAGTGTTGAAGATACAGTAATACATCAGTACAGGAAAAATATAGTAATCAGTGATTTGAAAATGAAACGAAAAAATAAAAAATAAATTAACAGGTATCTAATTAAACTACATTACCCATCTGACAAACGATTGCAGTAATTGAATGCATTTAAATTTCATCTTACAAGCCAGCATTACTTTCTCATCAGGTACTAAATGAGTTTTGTTGAAGGGGCATTCTCAAAATCTGTAAAAAATAAACAATGATAATGTTAATACTTAACTTTTGAATCAGCTTCTGAGAATAATAAAGCTATTGGATCAGATGAGCCGAAAATCTTCCCTAGCACTTGAACCTATCGAAGATCTTTTCAAGTTTTTTTTTTTCTTCTTTCTTTTTTTTGTGATTTGTTACTCCGCTGTAGTTGCCACATTGGTGGGTAAGGTGGATTGCAAGAGGCACTAAATCAGTTTCTCTAATGGGAAAGCGTTAGAACCCATTTGTGTCGGCACACGCCGCCAATGTAAAGACGGCGCCTTATTTCCGAGCTTCCTCCTTTCGGTGCACCGCGGGTAATTGGATTCGCGTGAATGGAAAACAAAAATGTAAAGGGAGGGAGAACATTGGAAAGTCAATTTCAGCCAAACACCTTCTCCCTAAGCCCCGATTTCGTTCCGATGAGGGGAAAAGTGAATGGGTTGATGTAAGTACCGACGTAAAATGAATTTGGTGGAGAGAACGAACAACCCCCTTGAGGGCTGCTGTTAGTTAAAAGGTGAAACCTCCACGCTTCCATGGTTGTAAGATTTCCACTTGTCGAGCGCCCTTGCTTGTTCAAAGATTAATGTTAAGCCGCATTTGTTTCCTCCAAAAACCAATTTTTTGGCAAAATTCTTATCAAAATTTATCCCGCACTGATTATCGGACTAGTGGGTCCGTTGACCAGCAAGCAGCCTCTCTCAGAATTTCCCATTCTTGGAAAATGTTCGTCCAACTGTGCCATGCGCCACTCCTACCCATGCTCATTTCATGCAATTAAAGTTCCAGTCATGCAGCATGATCGTATGAGCGAATTTTCATAGATTATCTTACTACAGTGTGTTACTTTGAGCACTTGTAATAAATTTGAGCACTTTGAGTTCAAATAAATATTTTAACCACCAATTTTATGGCAAATTACTTAACTCGTTCTAAATAATAATCTAAATTCAAAACAGATTTTGAATTTTGAGTTTAGCAATTGAACAGTTTTTTTAAATCGATTTTTCAGCAAATATTAATGAAATTTAGGTACGTTCTTCACCATAATTTTGTAAATAAATTTTTTAATGTTCTAGCTCATCGTTGATAAACTTCTTTTGGCTAAAATTCTGATAAAATATAAATTTAACAATTTTTAGACGTTTTCGGTAATTTTTTGGAATTGGTCCAATTTAATGTGCTCAAAAAGTGTTCCTTTCGTTTGGAAAGCTTGATTATTTGGCCGAAGAACGGAATTTTTATCTCAATCCTAAGGAGAGTTATCGTCTTTAATGACACACACACACACACACACACAACACATATATTAACTATTGATCCGATTTCGTTCAAACTCGGGAATCCTATGTGTTTCACCAACTCCACCTTGGGTCTGAATATATGTTCCAGGAAAATTCCCTATGAATTAAATCGCGATTGATGGAGTAATAACTATAGCGAATGCCCAAAATTAAAATTGATTGATACAGTCAAATCTCTGAGACTAATAGACCGATTTTTGTGAAATTTCTTATACGTCGAATTTTGACTCGTACTTTGTTCTTCAACTAATTCTATGCGTTCTTGTTACAATGTGTGAGGAAGCTATACTGCCCACCCGACTTGGCAGACTTTTTTAAAATAAATTAGGTGAAACTCGAAGAATGCGGACACCAACCATACTCTTTTACAGTAAGTAGTTTTCTTCCCATGAGTTTTCAACACTTGACAACAAACTAGGTACGTCTTGGCACGCCACCTGCCTGGAACGGACACCTGTGACATCACTGTAAGTACTACAAAATCATAAAAAGCAAATCACTCATCACTGGAAATGAATGGTGTAAAAATTCTCAAGATGAAATCTATCTGCAAAAGAAAGTAAAAGAAGAAAGAAATACAAAGTGCCTACTCAACTGCTGTAGATTTATAATAATAATCCGAATCGATCGTTTGAAATTTTCAACTTATTATAACAGTCAACGAGGCTTTGAGTTCGTTGATCAGGTTGCGTGATATTCCAAGTTTGTCTATTTGTCCCATTCGCTATCAATATATTCATATTCCTCAACCAGCGTCCCGCTACGAGAGTGATGATGATAAATCATTTGCGGATGTACCTATTGCCTTTCGAAATTCATTTTCCTTCTTCAACTGTGAAAGATGGTCATAACTTGGGAAGTATATTCTGCTTATCCCTTGTCTTATTGACGCGTTATTTGCAAGAACGGTCGCCTTCGTTATTTATTCGACTTCGTAAACACGCGGTGCAGATCTTTACAACGATTAGATCAAATCAAACAATTTATTGTAATGAATAACTCATCCTCCTTCTAATATACTGAATTGTTTATTTACCACGTAATTTCATTTATATTTAATTCCAATGAATAATATCTAATATTATTACAACTATTTTATTATAATTTTATTTTAAAATAAATATTTAGTCTCATTTATCTTTTGGTACGGACCTTATGTTGAATCTCACTCCTCATCAAAATGCTTACTTTAGGCATCTTGGGGAATACAACAGCCATACAAAACAACAAAAACTTTTTTTCCTAACATAGGTGGATTACGATGAAAACTCTGAAGAACGTGGAATGAAAACCTTTATGTAACTATTCTGACGAATTGAATCCGAAATTTCATAATACAACATTTAATCCGGTCATTGCCATTTTCTTCTCTTTACTTAATAACGCTGAGAAATAACGTGTTACATTTTTAGGAAAACGGAAAAATCGATTCGGAGAATTTTGGCGAGACCGAAAAATGGCCAAGAATTGATTTGACATGAGTTTCGCGTACGATGAGTCTTAGTAACAAAACATAAAACCTACAAAAACATGCAAATATTATTTGTTTCGTTAATTTCGAATATCAGTTTGGTTAATTTTATTTATACTTATTTAAGCCTCCAGCGTCAAGACATGAAAATTCTCTGTCATGGTTCAAGACTCGTCTGCGAGACGTTTCGGTCCTCCACCAAGATAATAATTGAAAACATTTCAATTTATTGGACACTAAAATATTTATTTGAACTCACCAGTATACCAGGAGACCGAGCTTCGTTCGGTATAGACAAACATCAATTATTTAATAAATTAATTATTTGAATTATAAAAATCATTCATTATACACCCAATATGTTATATATAATACATATGTGCATGTACCGTCTTCCTCAGCTGATCTGTGGGGCTCCAAACTTCATGATTCGTTTCTAGACGTCCCATAGGTTCTACATTTCAAGTTTTGGCTTCATAGGTTGAATAGCAAACAAATTAACTCCGGAGATATCTCAGCTGATTTAGGGATTTCAGACATTATAATTCATTCCTAGGTGTTCCAAGGGGGCTACATTCCAAATGTCAGCTGATTTGAAATGGAGTTTTTGAATGAGTTTTTGAATAGCGATGCTCCGGATCTTATTCAGCTGGTCTAGGTGACTCTATTCATGATTCGTTTCTATACGTCCCAAGAGGCCTCCATTTCAGCTTCATAGGTTGAATAGCTAGAAATTAGCCCGAGATGTTCTGCTGACCTCATATAATAACAGTCTGGTGACCAACGCCAATCAATACCTCGTGACCAAAACACCTAAAAAAAAAAAAATCCTTGGGCGAAAAAATTGTTGGTCGAGCGAACTGTGCTTATTTTATAGTATTAGATTGGATAGATATAAAAAAGAACGTAACCAATCACTTACCTTTATTATTTTTTATGAACACAAGGATCATTGCTTTCATACAACTATCATACATGGGACCACGATCGTGGCATGAATAGATTTGGTTTATTTTTTGCTAATCCGCAACCCCATGATGGGGAACTTTCATGTGTTGGAATTTCACATTTATGACCTCGAATTCTGATTCAATGCACTTTAAAACCCCCATGTACTAATCTTCAGCTAAAAAGTCTTTATAGTTTGACCAATAAACGGGTAGGAAGATCACACGTGACGTAGTGTAGTGCAATGGAGCTGAGCCCCCCCCCCCCCCCAGGCGGGCGGTGACCGTGAAGTCATTGAGCAAATGAATTTCAAGAACCGTATTACTGATCAGATACCCATCATATAATTCCTTCTTAAAAAGCTCTCGTCAGATCTTTTTATTGAGCAATTAGTAAAAACCGTGGAAATTTCTCATTCACCATCTTTCATCCATGTCTGAAAAGTTGTTGTCGCTACTAGTTGATAATTATTCTCTCTTGAAAAATCTAATATCCTGTATAAGTTCTATCCACTGAAGTCAAAAAATTGGTTCATTTCATTCCTCCACGAATTAAATTAGACGAAGGCACTGAGTTACTTCCATTTGAAGAATAAGGGTAAGGGGAGGCAGTGGTGTGAAAGAGCATTCCATTTCCAAAGTATGAAACTCAATTTTGCGGTTAAAAAAGAAAAATCCCTTCTATTTTCAAAAGTTACCCAAATCAAGTTTCTGTATAAAGAAAAGCTTTGAATGAGAACGGCAAGATGGTGAAAAAGGGAGGATTAGGGAGCATTCTAAGCTCCAGGCTCTTCAGGGTTCTTATGGCGAGGATGGTGAACTCACTGACATCTGGGACCTGAAAGTTTTTTCGTTTATTGAAACCAACATTTCGAAGCTATTCAAACAGACTGCGGCGGGGTGGCCGTCCGTGCGTGCATGACGCTCGTTTCGCTCCGAGATTTGTGTGCGGTCGCTTCAATGACATTTTCCCCTCTAGGATGTTTTTCTTCCGATCCATCGCCGAATCGCGTAGCTTTCAGTTACTTGTGCTGGACGTGTATAATGTTTACTTTTCTATAGCCTAGTTTATCCTGAGGTTTATTTGTTCTGCAATGGATTATTTATCCACTTTTACCCAAATTAATTAAAATATTGAAAAAACGCTGCAAATTAGATAACGTAACCCCGTATTTATGTATCATCAAAACTAGGCGCTTCGCGCCTCTCAGAAGGGTTCACATCTTTCAGGTCCAAGACCCCTCAAATTCACACTTTTTAGTAAATATCAAATATTCTAGAAACAATGTTCATAAAACGGTAGGTAGGTCGAAAAGGAAAGAAATTGGCCTCAGAGGCCCCTCACCTGATCAGTACGTCTCCTTACCCCATAGTTGTGTTCGAGGTGTCCCAGAGGAGCTCAATCTACATTTCAGCACCGTGGTCGATTAGGAAAGAAATTATTCTCAGAAGTCCTATAGTTGATCAGTGCGCCTCCGTACTTTGTAATAGTATTCTAGAAGACCCAAAGGAGCTCCATTCCATATTCCGGCTCGTAATGTTGATTGAGAAAGAAATTACATTGCCGGGCCCCTTAGCGTAACGCACCTTCGTAAAAATGCATTATTACCTAATGCAATTCCGTGGTGGACGAGTAAAAGGTTGATATTGTCAACAATAGGTATGTCTGCGTAGGTATAGGCACCTACAGAGGGAAAATTAATGCATTTTATTGTTAACTCCAATCTTTACTAGTCTCCCTGATCTTAGTATAACGACATTCACGTACCTAGGTACCTACCAACTGAAAATTGATGTAAGAAATATAGAAAATGTATGCTTCAATGTTTTCTTTTCTTCTTTCCCTCATAGTAGAGTGAACGGATTAACGTTCTGCGTTCCTGATGGTTTCATTCGATTTTGTGGGGTAATAACTATCAATGACAACCAAAAATCATAACTGTTACCTTGAAAGTGTTCAAAAACTAGGTTTTTGATATTTCATCCCCTTAGGGATGATCGATGCTGACGCCAAGCTTATAATATCAGCTAAACCTTGTTTTGAGAGGTTTTTCCAAGAAAACGAGCCATTTTAGGTAAAGGAACATAGGGCGTAATCAGCGAAAAATTTACTATAATAATCAGTAGAAACCAGATATTTGTCCACTTCGACCATAGACTAGTAGCACTGTGCGGCAGAAAGATGGATGTTTATTCGATTTTCGGATTCTACGCATCTTGAAACGTGAACCAAAAAATTTTCAGGGGTCGTAAACCAACAAATTTTTTTTCTTGGCCGATTTCGACGGTTCATTATTGAAAATAATAAACCTAAAAGTAGTTCAAGCAGTTAAATGAACATTACTATTCAGTGTTTGTTGTCTCTCTAAAAGTTGTCAGGCTTTCTAATTGTTGCCTTAGCTTTAGGCATTTTATTTTAAACCGAAGAGGAGATCAACTTCAGGAGATCAACTGGTGGAACAATGGATTCCGTTAATGAGCCGTGAAAACGTAAATACGAAATAATTCGAAATCGTATAATTGAAATCGAGCAGGCAACATTGCAGTTAGCGTTGATTCAATTTTTCAGTGGTCTCTAATCTTCTCACCCAATCTCACACTTATCTCAAATGGATTTTCCTACAGAATTAATATTCTTACAATTTATCAAAAAATGAAGTTCAACGCTTGTATCCAGGCCATTCGGCATCGTAGCCAACCATTACCATTTTCATGTTGATTTCTCTCTTTGCCAAAAAGGTCTGGGACCTAAAAGATCTATCGTGATATGTTTTTAACATGGAATCATGTTTTAGCGATTGATCCCCCGCCGAAAAGTGAGACTATAAAGTGACATGAAAGTAGCGCCAATAATTGTGATGATTTCCGCTTACAACCGAGTCGTTGCTAGGGGATACTTCGTCGTTTTTCATCCCACAAAATTCGTTGACCATTCGTTCGAAAGCTCTCGATTTATCCAACCATACTATATTAACTACTGCGAAGTGCGTGGCCAACAAGCTGAGTTATGAGCATGGTTATATGAATAATTGTTTACACACAGGTGATCATTCTCAATTATTGATATTGTGAACATGATTGCGAGGAGCTAAAACATGATTCCATGTTTTTTACATTTTAGCAGTCAGGCTCAAAGTAATAACATCCGGGGGGGTCCAGGGGGGCGAAGCCCCCCTGGCGGGGTCAAGGGGCGGAGCCCCTTGCGAGGCCCGAAGGGCCGAGTTTTTCTCCCCCTATTAGTAGTAGTAGTAGTATTAGTAGATTGAGTAGAAGAACAACTTTGGGATGAAAGAACACCTTCTTTTCTGAACACGTGGATAAGAATTTAGTTGTTGCAAGTGGCTTTACCGTTCGACATGGCCAAAACAACAGGATATGTCCAATTAACATGACATTGACTTGGAAGTGTTCAGTTTGACTCGCAGTTTCAGGGATTAGACTTGAGAGTTCAATAAGTTGGCTTGTAGCGCGTTAACAGGATTATGTATCTTTATTGGTACAGCCGGTCATGTGATTCTCAAAGAACGCTCACCGGATGATGCGGATAGTAATTTCACGTTATAACAGTGTGCATCTTGTATATCAGGGTTCATCTTTATGCGGTTTTGCGTGTGCGGAGAAGGGGATTTGAACGAATAAATATACATTATGTTTTACACGTGTGAATAACCGTAATTTTATTTGTATTTTATTTTTTCTTAAATTTAATTTAATTATGTATTAATTTTAAATTGAGAAGACAACAACAAGGTTTGATTTACTCAGTCATCCATATTCACCTTTCATTTTTCATGTGAGATATTCGAGTTATATACTTACCACACTCATTTATAGTTTCGTTCGATGGAAGGACAAACCAATATTTCCGATTGGTGAATTAATAGAAGACGAAACTGTTAATAATTTGAGCCTTATCCATTTTCACCTTTTCAAGTTGGTCATTAGTTCTTTATTTGTATGTAATTGGCCAACTTTCACTTCGGAAGACAGTACTGTAATCATAGATACTCTTGTGTATTTAGTAAATCAATCGGAACAGTCTTGACTAAATATTTCAGATGTTCCTTCTGTTTTCGTGTGCCTCACGCGTTAACGGAAGTGTTTCATGTTTGGGAAGCCTTCTATTACTTAAAGTGAGGCTTATTTTCGTTGTTTCAGGCCTCCGTGCTGATATCAATTTCCGTTGAATATAAGATATTCCTGACTTTTTTAAGGGCCTTCGACTGAAATGAGGTCGAATCTCCTACCCGAATATGAAATAGTCGTCAACAACGTACTAACTTATTCGCTACTTTGGCGTAGTTCCTTAGAAATGACCTCTTAGATTCACGTGCAAAGGTCGCACTACCTCCCCCTCCAACCGCTAGCTCACTGCATTAAAGCCCGACCGTATAACCCGCTTCATTATAGTGATAAGAAGGGGTATAGCGTGCTCGGTCACTTTAAATCCAGCTTACGTCCGTATTTGGGCTGTTTCCTGCGATCAATCAAGCTTAAACGCGGATTTCGCTCCGCATTTGAACACGTTTTAACCTTCCAACCGCCTTCGCTACGACCTTTCTTATATTGTTATTGTATCTATCTACTCCTAGCGTGAGGAGCGAGTTCGTGTTGATTGAGGTTGACACACCCTAGACTCACTTTTTTTTCGTACTTCAGTTGCTTTTAAATTTATGTCTTTCCAACTAATGATCAGTATCAAAATACTTATAACATACCGTAATATTTTGCTTTTCTTTTCCATTCGCACTGAATCCAGCCTTGCTCTAATAATCATCGTCACCCCACAGGTTGTTAACAAATGCATTACCTACTCTCATAATTGGAAAAAAATCGCGATTTAAATTTTAAAAAAATCAAATTAAATGGATTTTCTGACATTTCAATTAGATTTTTCAATTTTAAATTAGATTTTATTGAATTGAAGTAAAACATTAGCGTTTTTTAAATGTTTGCATAAAAATTGAATGATGGGGAGGGAAAATGAAAAATAATCAAAAGCTAGGGATGTTTAGCTAGGCGGCAGAGAAGGGAGCTTCCGAGAATTTTCCTAAACCGGAAAGGCTCAGATCAGTATCAATCGGAAATTCGAGGCACATCCCCAGCCGAAGGAATTTTTTTTTTTTTTTTTTTTTTTTTTGAGCCAAATTTTATAGATTCGGATAAAAGTTTCGGATGGCAGACGGACGAATATTTTTTTATTCGATTGGTTTGTTATTTTCAATCATAACTTTTGTTATCAACCTAGAAACCACATTTTCAACCCCCCCCCCCCCCCCCCCCCCCTTCAAAATTTGTTGGTTTAGGTTTCAAGCTAAGTAGATTCCAAAAATCGAAAGAAAAAAAAACGTCCGGACTTTTTATCTGGAACTACTGGATCAAACTTTACGCAATTTGGCTCAAAAATCGTATATCAGCCGCGGTGTGCCAGTAACATTGGCACAGTAACATTGCATCACTCTGTATCATCCCTATAGGATAGTATTTAAGAAAAACTTTTGAAAAGGAAGGGTATTTTTGTTTGATTCATGGATAAGGAGGTTTAATAAATAGAATAAGATCATCTTGGTAGCTGTATGTTCTTCGCACCTATCATAAGGGAAATAGATTTGAGTCCAGAACTGTACACTTAGGAAGGTAATCTTATATTCACCCGTGGCGCAGTGGTAGTGGTTACGTCCCGAACCGCTGCGCGGGCGGCTTGGGTTCGAATCCCCATGGAGTCAAACAATTATTTATTCATTTATTTTCTTCTAGTAGATGACGTCATTCTATGCACAATAGACTAAATTTGATAGGGTAATTTTCTATGGACCAAGTGATCTTCGTAGAAGGGTTATCTAATACAGAAATAACAAACCTTTGTGTAATAATTTTCAGCGTTTTTTGGTTCTACGCATCTTGAAACGTAAAGCAACAAATTTGGAGTCCGGGGGGAAGGAGAGATTACAATTTGTTTCCTTGGACGATTACTAAGGTACATTATTGAAAATAACAAACCGAAAGATCCCAATATTATTCATCCTACTATATAAATCGAGTTCTAGTAGAATAAGAAGATGCTGAGATGAGAGGAGATAGGAACTGAGGAGTGAAAGGGACTCGAGCTGAACGATATGCTCCCGGCAAACACCGTAAGTGCTTGAGCGGATGCCGAAGAAAACTCAACCAACACTCAACAAGTGTGTGTTTGGTTCGCAGCGGGCAACGGTTCTTTAGTGCATGGGATCCAAACGACCCAACCACCTGCAATATTCACTGGATCTGAGGGATTATTTAGTCTGATTTAAGAATTATTCTTTCACTTAACAGGTAACAGTTGGAATGGATTTACCTATCTCTACGCGTCTTTCGCATACTAATTATAAATAACATACAATATACATTTACTTATTGTTACTGCACGCCGGTTTCTCACTCGGAGCCCCACCCCCACTACGCCGGATATCTCTTATTGGCTATTATGCCATATGATTCCTTGCAGCCCAATATAATTTTGAAGTTTTCGACCAGATGGTAGGTATTGCCATCTGAAAAAGTCCAGTTTACGTTTTCAAGATCTGGACAGTCAAATAGTTGGGTTGATGTCATAGGTGTGTGTCTGATACAGAGGCAACGATTTGGATTATCTTTCACTCGTATTCTCTTGAGATGGAATTTAAGGTAGTCGTGACCTGTAGCTGCCCTAACATTTGCTACTCCCTGTGCTCTCTGGATGTCCTTTGGAACTTCTTTGGGACTCGGAGATTGTTGCTTTGTCGTAAATCTCCGTCCCTGACTCCCTGACTCAATCCAATATTATTTTTAAACGTGTTATATTTTGCCCGTTATTGCATTTCCTTGATTTAAATCTTGTAAGTTTGTTGCGTATGTTTGTGATACTTATAATATATAACCTTTACACCCTTATGCTAGCCAATTAACTAGAAGTGCGATTATTTCAGCTGATTTATGGCTGTTTCTTTCACGAGTCACACAGGTCACAGTTGGCGCTTTAATGGATTTACTTTAGCGCTAAGCCCGTTCGCATATATACTAATTGCCAAGTGTCCGTAGCTTTCTCACCTGGGGATAGTTGCTGCAGGAGTTGTCGTAAACCTCCGTCCCTGACCTCCACTGCACCCCTCCGCCAGGCCCGCGCCCTGCCAGCTGACCCCATACACGCCCAACCACCTCAGGAACTCTCGCTAATGAGGGAATTATTCCAACTTAAAAAGTTCCACGAAGAACAAGAGCTCCCCCTCTGTGCCATGAAGTCCGCTTCCAGCCTCTGACTACATTTGCATAATTAGTAACCGCAGAGGGCCGGGGTTTCGTGTTATTCCAGCTAAGGGCTTAGTGTTATGGTTGTAGGTACTATTATTTTAACCATCCTCATCATCACTGAGTAATTTCCATCCTCTTACAGTGATAGATATTGTTTCCGCTTGTCCTGATGCGATTATTGGTTCCCTAATCATAAATATGAAGATCCAAATTGTATGTTCTTGGTCCTTCTTCCAGTCATATTCAGAAAATAATACAACTACATACTTTACTATGCCAATAGATCCCCATTTTATCGAGAAATACGTTTTGAAAAAGATTACCAATAAAAAGATACGTTCTGAAAGCCAGTTTCTCCTAGGTTTAATCGGAAATCCTCTGAACAGGATGGAATGTGGGACATAGGAAGTTGAAAGTTTTATTAGGAGTGTTGAAAGTGAGGCGTGTTGACAACTCCGCCGGATAAAGATCAGTCATTCTAAGTCACCCTTGTAGTTCCACTTGTTTTACATTTTGTGTTTTTCTGAAGTGTTCTTTCAACACCAGTTATCATCTACGCCAGTCAGATCATGATTCACGCTTAGTATTGACCATCATCATCATCAATAACGCTAATTATTGACTTCAAATTCCATATCTCGAAGGCTTGGTGAAACGAATTTAAGCAGTTGCGTTAAATAGCCATTATTAAAAAGAGTTGGAAATTTGTGACTGGCCGCGTTAATTTTAGTCTCCCTTTCTCAGATGCAGGTGAAGTTGACACCAGAGATCAATTCTCGAATAACAACCAGCAGTTGGGAAACCTTTTGCAATGATATTCATTAGTCATTTTGTCGGTGCCCTCCCTCGCGACAACAAAAATGCAAGTAGTTTCCCCAAGCAAGTAGTAGCCCTTGCATTTACAAAAATGTAAGTAGTTTCTATGTTACTACAAACAATAACTCGTTATAAAAGTAGGGAACAATGGATAGGTTTGTTGACGTTTCATGCCTTAGGGATAGCCCGTGTTTTGAATTTTTGCAGTACGGCGAGACGAGCATGAAACATGATCCATTTTTTGATCTGAATCACAAATTTTATAAAGAAACACACACATACAAAAAACAGTAGATACTTCCTGCTCGTGAAAAACCACTGTTACTTATGTTGCTCAACCAATCGCGATGAATTTTCTTGAAATACATGTCTGCTTGTTACTATCTGGTGGTTACTACTGACTGTATTTGTCGTAATACCTATTACACAATCGCATTTATTTCTAATATTTATCATTTTCTTTAAAACTCCCACCCTGGAAAATTAATTTTTCCAGTTACTAATTATGCTCATGGAGTTGCAATGTAATTTCCCAGTTAGGAGGTACAAATTGAACAGTAGGGGAATAAGTAATTAATTAATTAAATGGTTTAAGCCGCACCTCAACCGGTAGGGTCATTAGCGGTCATTACAATAGTTTTGACAGAGTTGCAACAACCCAAAGTTCGTTTAAGGCAAAGCTGTATTGCCGGGTACGCACCTAATGTCAGGGAAATTTCGCATATGGCGTTACAAATTAACCTCATTTTAGATTTTTTTTTAATTTATTCTGTGTTGGTACCAAATATAAAGAAGGGATTTGGAGGACCACATGGTCGAACTTGGTAAAAGGCAGGACTGATGCACGTAGGGATCATGCTGATATTAATCTCTGTCCCTGCTGAGTAGAACTAAATACATGGAAAATCCTCCCAATAGCCTATCATTAATGAAAATCAAGACAGGCAACATTGACTTGTCGGAAACTAAAAAATGAAGGTCTTAATTCAGCTTAGGCAAAAAAAGAGCCCTCATAACATTTAAAAGTGGAGCCTCTAGTTTTACTGCGAAACAAAAGAGGCTCATGGAAGAAATGGGAAACCAGCTAATCAATGCGTGAACTGCGATTTGTGAAACTTCATGTTATTTGGCCAACTTATTATTAACTTAATTTGTATTGTGAATATAATTATTGAGAAAACTGTACCATGGGATAGACTAATTTAATAGAAGATTCCTAATAAGCCGACGATTCCGTTTTATTCGAACCAATAGCGTATTTGAGGACTGGAATTATTTATGAGACGATATTCAGGCTCAGTCAAAAATCACATTCCACCTACTTTAGGTCAGTTGATTAGCCGGAGTTTTTCTCTTCGTTTCACGCTTTCTTCACCCGGTACTATTAGCATTCTAATGTACTTGGGTGCTTCGGCGAATCCTTTTTGAATCAAAGCCTCTCATGGTCTCCTCTCTCTTTCTAACTGTAATCATTCGGAACTCAAAGTGCCAAAAGTTGTTTGACCTGAATTAAATCCTTCGTTTCGTTGGCAAGATACGTTCACACACCTCTTTATCAACTGTAACGACCTCTGGTCACTGATCGGTGTACAATTTTTGTATAAACTTTCAACCTCAAATATTATGCTCAGGCCGTAATTTTAACACGGTTAATATATATATATATATTTTTTTTAGATAAATAATGTAATAATGAACGTTGCCCATTGGGCTAACGTATATTATTTTTAAATGCAATGGAATCAGTCTGAGAGCTTCCCCACCACCTGCACTGTTAATGAGTAATTACATCTTTATGATTTTTCAAAGTTTCAGCATAATGTGAAGTCACGCTAGGCAGTGAGAAGAGGGGTGAGACGTAGTTTTTTGTCAAAATTTTGAAAAATCATAGAAAACTACTAAACGTGCGGTTGTTGTTTGCATTCTTAGAATATCATTGGAATTCGTGTAAAAATAGAAAAGATTATATTTTTGCTCATTGCTCGATGAGACGAATCTGTTTTCGCGAATACCGAGGTTGAGAGATCACGCTATGGAAATGGAAACAATTTTTTTGCATGCGTACTACTTTTTGTTCTACTTATTGAGGTATATAGGAATGCGAAAAACACAAGTAGAAAGATTAAATTATGTACTGTAGGTTGAATAGACAGAAGTTAGCCCCAGAAATTACTCAGCTGATCAACACGTTAGAGCTCCTTGTCATTGTCCTTAACGGAAAAGAAATTGCCGAGCCCCTTAGCCCTTAGGCCGATCAGAGCGTTTCAAGGCGAAATTCTCATTCAAACAGGAACGTAGCTACTCAAGTAGCTGTTTACATCAACTCAATGTCCGTGGATCCATCTTTCAAAGAATAATGATATAATCCAACTAATGGGTAAGTTTACACATTTTAGCATGGAACATCCTTTAGCCTTGGACTTAGTAGCGAAAAGCGTTACGCGGTTGTGTCTCGAAATTTTTGAAGTGTAAACTTCTATAGGCGCACCGCGTCGAAAAATTTAGCGGTGTGTGAATACGATTTTACCGTCACGTTTTTTTTTCCGTCACGCTGTTTTTTCTTTTGATTTTCACGTACAACCAAGCCGTTGCTGGGGAAATGAAACTTTTTAGTTGTCACCGGACAAAAATCGTTCTCCACTCGTTGGAAAGCTCTCGATTTATCACGCATTTCTTTCTTACTTGTTCTTCTATTCATGTCGTAGTTTTATATTTATTCATGTCATAAAATGGATATAGTAAACAATGCCTCTTGTTTTGTTGTCACTTTGTTGAGAAGTTAATCTTGCTTATAGTAATCGTAGACGCGCACCATAACAGAGCTCGCGATTCATCACGCATTTCTTTCTTACTTGTTCTTCTATTCATGTCGTAGTTTTATATTTATTCATGTCATAAAATGGATATAGTAAACAATGCCTCTTGTTTTGTTGTCACTTTGTTGAGAAGTTAATCTTGCTTATAGTAATCGTAGACGCGCACCATAACAGAAAATTACCTACTTAGGTACTCTGTTCTAATTTCGATTTTTAAAACATTTATGTCGTAGTTTTAAATTATTTACATTTACGAATTAGCGGGAAGAAAGCATGTTCCATGTTTTAGCATTTCAGCCGAAGGCTCAAGGCAGAAAGTTACCGAGGGTCCAGGGGCGGAGCCCATCCACTTTTACTTTCCCAACATCCCAACAGAGTGGAAAGTAATGTCCAATTTTACTTTCCCAACATCCCAACAGAGTGGAAAGTAATGTCCAATTTTACATTCCCAACATCCCAACAGAGTGGAAAGTAATGTCCATTTTTACTTACCCAACATCCCAACAGAGTGGAAAGTAAAGTCCACTTTTACTTTCCCAACATGCCAACAGAGTGGAAAGTAATGTCCAATTTTCATTTTATATTTAGCAGAAAATCGTCATAGAAGTTTACACTTCTCCCGTGTGGTCTTTAGCACAATAAGAAAACTTAAATACAATAAGAAAACACACATGAAAATGACCCAATGTGTTGCAGACTCGTATGCAAACATTTAAGTTCCTCAGGCTGAGAAGAGAACGCGTTGCTAAAAATGTGCGGTTTTTGACATTTTATGTCTTTGCTATGGCACATAAACTAAAATAAACTTAAAAACGCTTGCATACGAGTCAGCAACACATTGGGACATTTTATGTCTTTAGTTGCAGACTCGTATCATCAAAATTTAACAAGCGGTTGCAGTTATGTTCACAATATCAATTATTGAGAATGATCACCTGAGTGTACACAATTATTCAAATAACCATGCTCATAACTCAGCTTGTTGGCCACGCACTTCGCAGTAGTTAACATATTATGGTTGGATAAATCGAGAGCTTTCGAACGAATGAACAACGAATTTAGTGAGATGAAAAACGACGAAGTACCATTTCCCTAGCAACGACTCGGTTGTAAGCGGAAATCATCAGAATATTTTCGTGAGCAATTTCCGTGACGTTTTTTTAGTTTATGTGCCATAGCAAAGACATAAAATGTCAAAAACTAGATTCTAGAGCCACTCAGCTGATCTGGGATCGGTCAGTTGTGTTCAGAAGTCCCTCAAGGGCCCACATACCAAATCTCAGAATCGTGGGATCATTAGGGAAAAAACTGGACTCTAGAGCCACTCAGCTGATCCGAGATCGGTCAGTTGCGTTCAGAAGTCCCTCAAGGGGCTACATACCAAATCTCAGAATCGTGGGATCATTAGGGAAAAAACTGGATTCTAGAGCCACTCAGCTGATCTGAGATCGGTCAGTTGTGTTCAGGAGTCCCTCAAGGGCCCACATACCAAATCTCAGAATCGTGGGATCATTAGGGAAAAAACTGGATTCTACAGCCACTCAGCTGATCTGGGATCGGTCAGTTGTGTTCAGAAGTCCCTCAAGGGCCCACATACCAAATCTCAGAATCGTGGGATCATTAGGGAAAAAACTGGATTCTATAGCCACTCAGCTGATCTGGGATCGGTCAGTTGTGTTCAGAAGTCCCTCAAGGGCCCACATACCAAATCTCAGAATCGTGGGATCATTAGGGAAAAAACTGGATTCTAGAGCCACTCAGCTGATCTGGGATCGGTCAGTTGTGTTCAGAAGTCCCTCAAGGGCCCACATACCAAATCTCAGAATCGTGGGATCATTAGGGAAAAAACTGGATTCTAGAGCCACTCAGCTGATCTGGGATCGGTCAGTTGTGTTCAGAAGTCCCTCAAGGGGCTACATACCAAATCTCAGAATCGTGGGATCATTAGGGAAAAAACTGGATTCTAGAGCCACTCAGCTGATCTGGGATCGGTCAGTTGTGTTCAGAAGTCCCTCAAGGGCCCACATACCAAATCTCAGAATCGTGGGATCATTAGGGAAAAAACTGGATTCTAGAGCCACTCAGCTGATCTGGGATCGGTCAGTTGTGTTCAGAAGTCCCTCAAGGGGCTACATACCAAATCAACGTCATTTCTGATGGTCATAATCATCGTTGTGGCCACTTGGGACAATTTTCGTGAGCAATTTTCGTGAGCAATTATTTTCCGTGACGTTTTTTTAGTTTATGTGCCATAGCAAAGACATAAAATGTCAAAAACGTCACGGAAAATTGCTCACGAAAAGTGCGTGGCCAACAAGCTGAGTTATGAATATGGTTATTTGAATAATTGTGCACACTCATGTGATCATTCTCAATAATTGATATTGTGAACATAACTGCAACCGCTTGTTAAATTTTGATGATACGAGTCTGCAACTAAAGACATAAAATGTCCCAATGTGTTGCAGACTCGTATGCAAGCGTCGAAATGGTGTTTCTGATTTGCCTTTAACAAGGTAATTTGTGTTTTTGTGTTGGAAATGAAGGTGCCATTTCACGAATGGAGACGTTTACGTTGCGTTATTGAGTCGATTCCTAGTTATTATATAGTACAAGCTATATTCATTCCTTTTGTCGAAGCGATGGCGATGCGATGATGTCCCAAAGTGAGGAATTTAGAAGTTTTTCTGATGATTTCCGCTTACAACCGAGTCGTTGCTAGGGAAATGGTACTTCGTCGTTTTCTTTTGATTTTCTCGTACAACCAAGCCGTTGCTGGGGAAGTGAAACTTCTTTAGTTTTCTCCTCACAAAAAATCGTTCTCCACTCGTTTTAAAGCTCTCGATTTATCACGCATTTCTTCTATTTCTTCTATCCATGTCGTAGTTTTATATTTATTCATGTTATAAATGGATATAGTAAACAATGCCGCTTGTTTTGTTGTCACTTGGTTGAGAAGTTAATCTTGGTTATAGTAATTGTAGACGCGCACCATAACAGAAAATTACCTACCTAGGTACTCTGTTCTAATTTCGATTAGTAAAATATTCATGTCGTAGTTTTAAATTTATTTAAATTTACGAATTAGCCGGAAGAAAGCTTGTTCCATGTTTTAGCATTTTAGCCGAAGGCTCAAAGCGGAAAGCAACCGGGGGTCCAGGGGGGGGGGCGAAGCCCCCCCTGGCTGTGTCAAAGGGCGGAGCCCCTTGCGAGGCCCGAAGGGCGAAGGGCCGTGTTTTAAAAACATATTTGCCATAGCCCTTGCGAAACCACTATATAAGAAAAGTTAAATAGGAAAGGAACTTTCATACCACTCGGACTTGTATAGTTGACTGGCCATCTACGTTTTTTCTCTAGCGTATCTATGTCTTATTTGGAGCTATAATTATATAACTAGCCATAGTTATTTGTCAAACGATTCTACCGCCGACAAATTAATTCAATACATCTGTTCCTTCCCCATCAAGAATAATTGATTTGAAAACCAGGTCATCCGGGGAGGAGATGCGAACCGTTAGGTCAGGCCGGGCAGTTCGGGGTCACCATTGTCTTGAGATGAAAAAATTGTTCCGCATTCGGTGCCCGTTTAAATCTATCGGGTTACCTTACCGACAAGCAACTCCCTCCAGGCAAAATAAAAAATTGTAGGTCAAGTTTGGCATCCCAGAGCTCTTTCCAACGTGGAGAAGTGCGACGGTATCTGGAGAGAGGAGCAGCCCCAGCCCTTCTTTTTATCTTTCCGACTGCACCTGTTTCAATGGACCCGACAGACGTCAACCTTTGAAAATTTTGTTTCTTAGAATCGTATTCCTCCTCGTGAGGTATTTTATCTGTCGGCACGAACGTATTGGCTTTGTATTTACGTAAGCCGAAAATAGCTAGGTTCTCTTTAAATCTCTTTGTCATTTCAGATACGGAAATGGCATATGGTTAGGGAGGAATGGGGTTGTCAGTCAAACATTTCGTGATGTGACCAAATTACATGGTTACAAATCTGTATGTGACACTCATCAAGGTAACCTCCACAATCCCTGAATTCAATCGAAGGAGTTTCATGTGTTACAAGAATTCGCAGATTTGTAGAATGAGCGAATTTCTTTAGAATATTCTGAGGCCGCAAAATGCGAGTGATGATTTTGATTCTGAAAGATACGAATGTTTTGAAAATGTTTGAATGTGAGTACAAGGCTTTCGGAACTTCTTTTTGGATCACTTATTCTGATGGCTCAGAATAAGTGAAAAGGACCTTGTCCGATTAAAAATAAATAAGTTGATCTTGTTTCGGGAACTAAGCCATCATCAGTATAATGACCAACACTGTTTATACTATTCAGTTTACAGTGTAGTATTTCGGGATCGATATTGTTCTACACGAGCTTGTTCATTCGACGGTCCATGATCTCCAGTGGTAACACATTAACATAAAATTCTGGGCTTTGAGGCCGAACGATTCACTCTTAAATAACGAGGCGATTGGAGTAATGATTTGGAACGGATTTGAAACTGGCAGACTTCTCATCAAAATGCAGCTCCCCCTTGAGAAAAGAGACGAAAGAGGGCTGACTATCACGCCGCTAACGGCTTCCTATCGTTTCAAAGGAGAAATCCCGGATTGTGGCAATCGGGCTCTGCAGCCTCTAACGATGATTGCAGCGTCTCACCAGAGTTCAAAGCTAAACCGCATTTCACGGCTCATCGCCAACCAAGCGTCTTAATTTGTCCACCAACGTCGCAATGTTAGGAACTTGAAGCTGGCCACCCCTTCCGCATCTCGTTCATCGATGTCAATCAATCGAAACGTTCCCAATCGAATGTTAATGGTTCGATTGGTCTTAGATATTTCACGTCATTGATCCCTTGAGTCTAGAAGGAGAGTTCCACGGATTTGAAGCACTTGAAGTGTCTTAATTTTATCGTCAGAGAATCACATATATACCGATCAAGTTCCCAACCCCAATTTTCCACTTCAAATCATATTATGATCCTCAGACTGAGATCATCGTGCTCTTCTCACTACAGTGTATGAGGGTCTAAACCAACCAAAATCTATAAAATTATGTAATGATAGATATAAAAATATGTATTAGCGTAACCGTAAATGGTACTCATCAGAGATGTCAAATACCACCAATGAAACAAGAATAAAAGTGAAAACACATCCAACATAATAAAATTATATTAATATATAAAAAGACGGTATGCATTTTGCCGTTTCGCCTCCTTCAGAATAATGGTGTCTGTGTATCCACCCTTCAGACCCACATTTGCCCAATCCACCCAGGTTCCACCCACTAGAGGCTCTTTTTCAATAATTGCATCGCACCAGAGTCAGCACATATAACTAATGATTGAAATCCTTTATATAATAACATGAAATCCCTTATAGGTTCGCATAACTATTAATATCCCTTTTTAGGACGTCCCTATGATGCTATGTCTTATAGGCAAGGCTTCGTAAATAAGAGGGACGCCTTAGAGAACAACCCAAGCATGAAAAAAAGAAAAATGAAAAAAAAAGCTGAATGCAAACCGTTTCAGACCTTTCTAATACCGAATCCATGAAAATAACCGGAGGTGCGTGTGTGTGTGTGTGTGTGTGTTCACAGCGTTGTGATATGTTGACATATCTCCAATATTTAGCTTTGTGATGTAGTTACCCTGTAGTAAGTAGGGGTACATTACAGACCTGATACCTCCAGTCTATAGAACTAAATTTGTTCAAAGTAAATAATTCTACACATATTTGGGTTTCTCGGTATGACACATTAATAAATAACATTTTTACATTGGCTCTTGTTGATTCATCTAATTATTTATAATGGGGCTCCAACTAACAAGGTCTGCCGCTAGGAGCGCTAGAGGTCGGTGGACCTTAGGAACATGGTGGTTGACATGACTTTCCCTTGTTTATACCTTGCCTTTTCGCTCTACAATTCGTTCCCCACAACACCATCCTCACCAGCACTGGTGACAAATGAGAATTAGAAATATTTTTAATTAATGAATCATTTTCCTTTAATCAGTTTCCCCTATTTCCAGTCTCTATACGGAACATCAGTTGTGTCCATCACGACTGCGGTCGTAGGCAAGATAAGAAGAGGAATTCTATAAGGTTCATGTTTCCGTGCTAAGTAAGCTCTACCTCGAGCTTCTCATTTTTGGAGCACCATTGACATTCAGGCATTCGCACACGGCCGTAAACCGTTGCACATCACGTGATCCAGGTTAATACATAATGATATTCAAGACAATTAGATTAAACCTGGATTCTAACCAATTCTGAAAAAAGTCGAGAAAAAAAATCAATTAGATTTTCGTAATCGTTGATCGTGTCGTGTTCTCTCTCAGAATCAGCCGTTGCGTGTCTCAGTGGATCTTCTTATTCTGTTTTTCTCTAGAACTAAACCTCTCGTGACAAAAATACATTAATTGTACAAATTACTGCTTATCGAGTCTTTGAAATTAAATATCATAAATACTCGCACGAATAACCATGTGTTCGAATCCAAACATTGACCTTCGATTCAGTCTTTCTATCAAATCGAACTGATGTGGTGTTGTTACGTATTCCAAGTTGATAGATGTTCCCGTAGTCGTGAAGGGGATCAAACCTTAAACGCTCATCTGAAGTAGGTAGGTACTTGACTGCTACTAATCCCAAGAGAAGCTTAACACCGCGCAGTCACGCTGCTCCTCTTTGTTCAAGTTTAGGCCGCAACCTCACGTCTCCTCCTTGGCACTTACAGCGCTCTTTGGATCACCTATCTTCTCAAGGAGTTGACTTTTATAGAAAGCCAACAGGCTGTTCTAAAGGATTATAATATGAAAGAAGATCGTGCTCCGTCTTCTAGTTGGAAACCAGGCGCGGCTGTCTTTCCATTGATGTTTAAACGTGCATAGAGAATGCGTCTCCTTGTAGTCGGAAAAATACCTAATTACTATCCTATTGAAGTGCCGATGACCTTTCCAATTCAACGATCCGAGATGGTTCAAGCCAGAGATGGAACGGCCAGTTTCAAGTCTTATTTAGAAACTCAATTCAAATTGACAGGCGAACCCAAGAATGCTCACTGCTCAGATTTCGGCACCTTGGAAAATATCCGATTCGACCAGTGAACGAGAAAGTGTGATCTTAAATTTGCGCGCACACACCGCTAATCTGGCTACGGCAGTCGGCACGAAGAGGCTTCGAAATTTGAGTAGGTACTAATGGCTTCTTGCCTTCACAAATATTATCCATTTCCATTAAATCGTGTTCCAAGTTCACCTTTGGTAGGTTCTCCCTTCAGTAACAGTCGGTGCTGTTCTTAACGCGCAACCCCGTCTGCCTTCTCTTCCAATACAGCCACTTACAGGCATTTGATACACCTATTTCAATGTGTTAATACAGTTCTTTTTGTACCTTAAATCGTTTGGGTCTGTACATTGGCGTACAATGGAGTACATTGGAGTACAATCGGCGATACCTAGATAACGTAATGATACTGCCAGTTGTGCTCTAACAAGCGGTGCCGCTCTTTCGCAGTCTGTTCGGAAAGGCAATGCATTTTTTCATTAGGGTATGAACAGAGTGGAGCTGTCGATAAGAGAACTGATAAAAGCTGCGACAGAAGAGCAAACAAATGGCGCGTTCAGTGTGATGAGCAAAGCCAGAGCGAGTCATTGGAGGTCTACACCTACTTTACATAATTAATATGGATGACGCTAATTTCTTTTTCGAAACCCCGTAGGTTATAACGTGGTGTTTTCTGGCGCGAGAGCGAATTTCAATACATTTCATGAATCAGTCGGAAGGTGTGAATGGGGAATTTCACTATTTATTTTTAGGTAATCAACTTCGAAAAGATCCCGACAAGTTGTTTTTTTAAATATGTACTATTTTGACAATTTACAATGAATTTCATTCTTCTTTCTGAATCCATAACGTATTTTTTTCTTTTAACGGCACATTCATTTACGTTAATTTTGGAATGTCATTGCTGCTGGAAACTCTGCTCGATTTTTGGCCGCCACGCCACTCACTATCTGCCTAACACTGTTTGTTTTCGTCGATTTGCTCGCAGCTTTTATTGGCTCTCTTATAGCAGCCCCATTATGACCGTACCACAGTAAGGATTATAACCACTGAGTGAACTCAAGGCTGAAGTTAATCAAAATTTTGGATTTAGTGTTTTTTTAATTAATTTATTTATTTTTATTATTATTATTATTATTATTATTTTTCATTTTAGTGTTTAGTGTTCATGTTCGAGATGGAAATACTTCAAAACACCATGGAGAACCAATTTTCCAATTTTTTCAAATATGTACCCTGAAAGTTTATTACCTTTAAACGAATACAAGGTTCTGACAGGGTGACCGCTCGGATCATAGGTGGCCACATTCCCAGTAAGGACTCACGTGCGAATGATTATTAGATATTTATTTATCGCTTCATAGCCCCACTGCAACATGTCGAATTGAACATGAGTATTATAAATCACCGCACAACCCTAATTACTCCTACTTCCTAGCGCTTTATGCTTGTGTTCGATCGATATTTTTCACCTCTACCTACCTTGATGGATTTCTTCGAACAAAAAACTGCAATATTTTATCGCAATTGACTTTGACCTTTGACACTCAATGAGTGATTAATCGTGTCGAGCGAGCTCCCTTCGTCTCGGGGTTGGCAATGAGACAGAAATTACATTGGTGGTAGAACGGGCACATTCCAAGCGGCAAGCCCCTGCCCTGTCACAAGTCTTATCTGAGTGAGGATCGCTTCCTCAAGGGCTGACCCTTGCGCCTCGCTCCTGACATTTCTCTCCCGTGCCCCGTATTATGTTACGTGCCCCGCGTTAACCCTGGAGGAGGAGGCCACAAGTCAAGGGCAGAAGTGGAGCGTGCCGTACATGTTACTCCACTTAATTTACTTTGGGGACACGCTGCTGTAAGTTGTTAAATTGTATAAGAGAAATTATTCAAAAGTCCCATTTGTAGCACACAAGCAAACACTTCCAACTCGTGTACAAATATATGTGTATAAATTTTTTTAATATATAATATTTGCAACTCTTTTTTTTACCTTTTTAAGACTCTTGTGCTCTCATTTCTCGAAAACGCTCTCTGCTATCACTTAAAAAATCCGTAGCAGCCCCAGCTTTTGGTTCTTCAAAAGACGAAGAACTGCAAATAGACAACACACACAATGTCAACACATAATGCCAACACACACACATGCTAACACATAACACACAGGTTATGCTAACACATAATGTCAACTAAAGATATTCGCCATACTAAGCATTCAATAGTACCTTTATACCCCCTCTTCTTCCCCCTCTTCTTTCCCCTCTTTTCTCTTAAGGTTCTTTAGTACCTTATATGACCCTTGGTTCAATGATTATGAAGGGATAGCAATTTTTCTTTTCAAGAATTTTGTTGACGGAATTTACCTCGATGATAAAAGTTATCCTTGAATTCGTCTCCAATGGCTCCAAAATATTTAAAAACAAATTGTTTTCAATAAATTTCTTCGTGGATATCGGTTTTAGATTATTCAATAACGATGCTACGATTATGAATGTTAACACGTAAACATATACAGGGTGCTCATACTTAAGATTTTTAACCTCCTAGGGGTCGATTCTACTACAAATTTTCAACAAGCAGTTCCTCCTTACAATTTTTTTTCAAACGCTTAGTTTTTGAGTAATTCAATTTTTAAAATTGTTTTTCCGTGTTTTCGACCTTACATCACTAAAATGACCTTATCCCCCTAACTTACAATGTAATCTTAAAAAGAGATATATCGTTGGAAAGAGCGTTTAATTTTTCATCTCCCTAAAGTATTTGGATTCTTTTTACAGTTGGTCACGTAGGCGAAAAAATTGACTAAACACGAACATTTCTCACTTCTTGAAAATTACTGTTTTTTAAGGTGCGTTGAGTAGGTATTGGGGAAAAAAAAAAAAAAAATTGTAAAAAAACGTACGCGTTGCAGGAAAAACTTTCCCGGTATCTCAGCTTTCCATCGATATAATAAATTTTTGTTTTACTTTGCTAATTGGGGGCAAAAAGTATGTTTGTATTTTGGAAAACGTGGTTTTTTCTATAAATTGAGGGTTTTCTTGAGAAACGACCCCCTAAGAAAATACAAGGTTTGGCCCGGTTTCTATGTATTTTTTCACGCTGAATCGAATGGTAACACTCGCCGATCTCTCCTACTCCGTTATAACCGAATTTTATACTGTAACTATCAATTTTTACCCTTAAAAACACATAACATTGAGCATAACAAATAAAGTAAAAACTAGTTAGTTTTAAAGTATAAAACTCATTTGTAACGGAGTTTGAGAGATCTGCGAGTGTTACCATTCGATCCAGCGTGAAAAAACTACAATCCACAAACTACAATCCACATTTTTCAACGAACAAGCATACCCCCCCCCCCCCCCCATTAATAAAGTCAAATAAGAATTAATTTGCCATTTTGTATAGTCTCTTTGTTTTTATTGCCATTCCTACAATTTTAGCGAATTTTGTGTGCTTGAAAAGTGCCTTCATTCGACATAAATCCTTTCTTACATGAGTTTTACGGTTTTGTTCATTATTTTCTAAGAATATCTTGAAAAGTAGAACAAGTTTAGCGTGTGTTAGACATCCTATCGAAATTGTATGATTTGGATGCAGAGTTTTAAAAGTAGAGTTGAATAAAATTTATCCTTCCCCTTTCCGTAGCTTCTTTTCCAAACTACATAGGTGTCCGCTTTTCCTTTCTAAATACGTGTGTCTTGTGACTCCTTGTGAGGGTGGGTATATCTTGCTCTCATTTCCAGATCAGCTTTCACTGTGCTAATTAAATACAAATTAATATCATACCTAACAAGTTCATGTCACCTATCCCTCAATCCACGACGACAGCCATTTATTTCATCACCCCATTGAAATAAACCTGTTCTTAACTGCCTTTGTAAATAATACGTGTATTTAAGTGGCCCCCGCTATTAATTACTTTTTTTTCCTTTTTTCTTAATTCATTCCTTCGACTAAAAAGTGATTTTCGGACTTGATATTTTCTGCGAGGGAAAGCAATTTCAATTATTCACGCCTAAATGGCTGTAAATCAGCGTTATGGTTTCGTGCTCTGCCTCATTCCTTAACTATCCTTTGGACCGGGTCGGGGATGGTCATTTCAGTTAGATTAATTAAATCCTCTTAATACGCATTTCCTTATGAATGGCTTCGTCGACGAGTCCGCCTTCTTGGATATTTATTGAGTCTGCGGACAAATAAATTTAGCCACTATGTTGAGCAAAAAGGTTTTCAGAGGCAGGATTTTTATGTGGAACGACCCATAACTAGTAAATAAGTGCAATGACCTATGGCCGTAATAAACGGATGTTTTTACTTTTCTCCCAATTAAAATACTGAAGTATTCACATTTTAATGAGAACTTCCTTAACAAATCCTATTGCCTATACCTATTTACGTATGATTATTAATTACGCTATTAGATGTATGATGTGTTTTAGTTGTTTTGGACATGGATTTGTCTTATCTCTGGAGGGCATTCCAAATTTTCGTTCAACAGAAAAAATGTCACGCTTTTCTATAGTAATTCGCATGCATCCAATCGTTGCGAGGGAGAATTAACTTCTAGAGTTCCCATCCCACAAAATTCGTTGAAATGCTATGGATTTATTACAAGTAACTCTAAATTTCAGTGGAGTGTAACCCTACTGTTGAACCATCTTGAGAAGTCTTAGGTACATGTATTTTTACGTCGTAAACTAAGTTGTTGTGAATCATCTTGAATACCAACTCATCAGGCCGCGCTAATGGTGAAGTGGAAGAATGCTTTGGTCCAACAGTTTTTGTGTTTTTCGCTCTTGAAAGAACAAGAACTAAAGGCACTTCTAAAGGAGAAGCTCCTTGCAAAAAATCTGTTTTATATATATATATATATATATATATATATTTTTTTTTTTTTTTAATTCTAGACACCATCACAATTATAATATATTTGAATACATCACATTATTTGTAGTGGCCTGACTTTTGTATTCGAATAGTTGTGTGGATTCTTCCAAATCAAGCTCGTTAGCAGGTGCACTGCTCAAGGTCAGCCTAGGTAGCCGTATTCCTCAGTCAAGGGTTTCTCATTACCCATGGTCAGCTGAATGAGCTGTGAAGCTTTGATGTTGAAATTTGAAATTGAGCTCTTTTGGGTCTATCATTTTCATTAATGTACCTTTGTATTGTTACTGTTGGCCTGCGATTGCATATGGAGCACAGAATAAGGTTTAGGTAATTTCTTTCCTATTCGAAATACATTGATACATAACGAAAGTTACCTGCTGGGTTATCATGACTCACAGATCCCTGATAGCTGTAAAGCTTGATTTGTTTCCTATTTAACGTACGATGCTTGAATTGAAAATAGGGCCTCCTTGATACTGCTGGGTTTCGATGGCTCTGTTTGGAGAATGGTTAACAGAATGTGTTGTTTGGCTAATTTCTTTCCTATTCAACTTACGGTGCTGAAATTTTAAATGGTACCTTCGGTTCTCCCCGTTATTATGACGCATCATCCCATGATTATCTGAAAGTACTGTGAACCTAATTTGTTTCTTAAACTTACTCCTGAAATATAAGGATAGGATATGGAGGCTCCCTTTTCAGCAGATTGAAGTGCTTGGTAAATTTCGTTTCTGTACCCCTATATCTCTTCCTGTAACACCTCACCATTTTATTTTCCACTCTCTTCTCTTTTTACGCAGAAGTGGAAACAAATACAAGAGATTCCGTCCTTCGATCACTTCTTTCAACTTGGTTGGGAAGGTAGGTCCGCACCCTCTCAAGGCTAAAAGTTGTATTTTTATTTCTTTTTTTCCCCTCTAAGTGGTAGGCAGTGATGACAGTTTATCCGATTTAACCAAATTCACTGGCGAGGTTCCGAGACTGCTATAAAAATCTATAGGTAGTGATTTGGAGTGATTACCTTTAATGATCGCTCCCTAGGTATATTAAGTAAATTATGGTAGTCATGATGCCCACCGTGGTGCCTCCCATCCCATCCACTACCTTGTTGTGTCCCCACACTCATCAAATAAATATAGAAAGGTTCTTAAGAAAGATGGAAACGTGTCACTTAAGGCCATTCTATTTATAATCAACATGAAAACACGTAAAAGTTTGTTGATGACAAATTATTGTTAATTGCGATAGGTACATAACCATATAACATATGCTATAAATATTTGTTATGTTTATAGCCTACGTTCACCATTCACGTCATGTTCACCTTACTTTAAAGGCAACAACTTTCGAATATGTTTTTTCGTCTTTCATTTTGTTGATCATCTTTGAAAGAATAAGAAATACATGAAACAAATTTAACGGTAGTGTTTCTTGTAAAGCACTTCTGAATGAATAATTTGTTTGGTAACTAAATCTCTGGTTCATCGTTTTTTTGTGAAAAATTAAACATTGTTATACGGCATTTATTTTCCTTCCTATTGAAGATTTGTGCATTAAAAATCATCCTCCTATAACCTTAAGCGTAAAGTCTTGCGTAAACCCAAGCAAAATACGGGCAAATTAAATTAAACTAGGTAAATGTTTTCCTGCATTGTTGGATTAAAGGTTGCGCTGACCAACAATGATGTTCCCTAGACATGAATGCGTGATTTTAACGAGGTTAAATCATGCTGTACATATGGTCATGCTATACTAGCTTCTATATTTCTCGGTCAATCTTAGTTTCTACTTGGTGACTGAGATTTTCTGTTATATATTTTACAGGTAATTTTATTGGCCTTCGCGAAATCCTCAAACAAATCATTTGCCTTCATAATCATTTTAAAATAATTGGGACGTTGACGAAAAGTGTTTTGCTAATGTGCATATTGTAATGGCGGAAGGCCTATACAAATGAATAATTTCCTTTAATTTCATTTCATTTTTTAAATACTCTGCTTGGTAGACTCTGATGATTTTGTTCAACCATTCTATAGGGTTTCTCTCTCTTTTTCTCTCCTCTTCCTCCTCCCTCCTACAAATCCACAATTTCCCCAGGCCCTTAGATTTCCTGATTAGCCAGATTGAAAGGCTGTTTGGGTGCCACGAGCTTCAAAAAAGATAAAATGCTGAAAACAGATTTTTATAAACATCTACGAGACACAATATATTCTTTTGTGTTCAAAATATAAGTTGATTTTTCCCCCCTCAATAGCAATAAATGCATACCGATATTCGAAGAAAAGGCGTATGAATTTCCTTGTCTCCCACACAAAAGGATGCTGGTAACTTCTCGAGCTTGGATTGGGTTCCTCGGGCTTCTAGAGTTCGTGATGAAAACATGGCTAGCTGTGTGGCCATGCAAATTGACTTCAGCGGATCATAAACCTCGGAGAACCGTGACAACCTGCCCGTAATAGCTTTACGGGTGTCCGGTGTGGCTTCAAGACGCTTCGTCATGTATTGTGATATGACTTTGTATTTTTCTTTTATTCATCAGATTACATTGTAAGTCGTAAATCCAGTACCTAGATTCTATTCTGTTCGTAGAATGATACGAAGAGAGAGCTATTTTGGTGGATGGAAAGAAAACAACAAACCAACGTATACCTTTACCGTTATTTCTCCTTCTTATCTCTCGCAAATGAATATTATAATACATTTGTATTTATGTCTTGGCCTTCATAAGACTAAGACTCCTTTTATTGACGTTTCGTTGGGATATTACCAGCGTATTGGTAAGACAACAGATAAAAATACAGAAATAAATATAAATTAGCCAATTTTGTTATTTGCATAATAAAAGAAAATTTAAGAATATCCTAATGATGCTACAGACTTTGTGTTTTGAACGACATGAAAATCAAAATATGAGAAACAAGCAACAAGTCCTGATACAAGGAAGGCCTTCCTACCATGGATACCGATCTATGTCAGAGGCCATGGAAACGATAAGGCCGGTGAAGCAGTCAAAATCTAGGAGCTCACTCTATCGAATCCACCTTATCTTTGAAACCTTCATTCATTGTTTTATCTGATTCCTTGTGCATCTCTAAACACTTGATGGCAAAAGAGTGGCAGTAATGTTGTAGTAATCAGTTCTTATTTAGCGTGATGTATCATATTCAGGTCATGGAGAGAGTAAAAAGAAGACCCTACATCCTACAACAACGCCTTTCCATGAAGGAAATATTTTAGCTAATACGCCTACACACACGTCACGGTCTGATCAACCGAATTTTCTTCACTAAGCTTTCTAACTCACCAAACTGTGGATATTGCGAAGGTGTCATATAGTTGTTGAACATAAGATCATAATTCATCATTTCAATACCGAAGAACGACTCCTAATTGAAATGGCAGGTGAAAATCCACACCTTGCTTGCTCATGTGCTCCAAACTGCAACTCGTCGAGAACTCAAAGATTTGTAGTACTTCAAGACCAGTGCTGGTACTCGCTTCTGAATCAAAATATGTCTTTTTGCATTGAAAATTTTAAGCTAAGCATCGTTAACGTGAATAATTTCTCGGTGTTATGGCTCGACGATGGTAAAATACCATTTATATGCTCTATTTGGAATGCGCAACCGTTGGTAAATAAATTTAGTGTTCGTTTACCTCGGTAATGGCTTGTAACAGCTCTCCGATTTCTACCAATTAAAATCTCATGCTAGAATGGGATAAAAAAACCAGACGGTGTATTTTAGGTTCCAGCGATGTTGGTAATATAGCATTCACAGCCTACGTGAAGAAGCAATAATAATTGGTGGGAAACTCCGGTTGATCCTGGAGCTGATAATCGTCGATGTTCGGAAATATAATAGTCCTCCCCACAAACGCCTAATTTTATAATTCAGCGCCCTTAAGAGGGAGGATGCGGTTTGCTCAGATTTATCACTCCAAGCTGAAGAACTGCTCTAACCTGCGGATGATGGATGGGCGAAAACGTCGCCGATCCCCGCCGGCCTGTCCACCACCACACCCCGTTAAACACTGTGTTCAGCGGAGGCCTCTCCTGCTCTCTGCATTAGAAGTAAGACGATCCTACTCCAGTCCGATTAATGACCGCCTGAAATTTTTTTTAATGCTTGGTTTTGTGCTCTGAGCCCCAAGATGAGGATATAAAGATGTAAACAGCCCCCGGGGTCCTTGCAACTCCAGTTCCTTTCACTTTAATGCCCTGGTGCCCATAAAATAGTTTTTTGTTTAATGCCCAACTGATCTTCCCGTTGCGGGTTGTTACCCACTTTTCCGGGATATGGAGGGGTGCGTTCCCTAGAGTTTTGTGCTGCGAGAAATCCGTCTCATTACCCTGCTATCCGATGATAAACTCCCCAGTGATTCTGAAAATGATGAGCAGGCGATATGAGCCCGGCAATTTTTGACCCTGCGAGAAAGTATTTTCCTTGGGTTTTGCATCGGTTCAGTCTTGCCATTTCTCTGTAAAAGGCTCTTGTCGATCCCTCATCCGTTTAATCGGAACCCGAGTTGGTAATTTTCTCATTTTGGATAGAAAGTCTATTCAGGTTGTTCCTTGAGAACTTATAATCTTCTAGTAACTCTCTTGGGATTTGAATTGACAAGCACTACTTGACCTTATCGATCTTACACCTGCTTATCGAAGAATCGTTTCTTCATCTCAACCGATACTTATCATCGGTTATCATTCATGCATATGACTACTCGTTTTTTATCTAAACGGTTTTTTCCCTTTCTCAATCACGTTTTCATTGTACTCATTCGTCATAAATTTTTGCTGGATTTTTAAAAATAATGGAATGAATTCTCATCACTAATCTACCATGCTACCATAACTTATACCACATAATTATGGTTAATTTGTGCTCATCGAATAACTTTGTACGCCTACGTACCATTTTGGTTTTGATGAGTTCCGTTATTGAGATGGGGTAATGGCTTCAATTTTTCAGATTGTATAGTTATATATCGCGTTATTTAGCCCCTACCGTCAATCACATTTTCTCATTTTGTTCCCATCCAAGATTCGCATTAATTACAGCACGCTGGATCGGCTGACGTACCTAAAAATAGCGTTATATTAAACTAACATAAGCACTCTTTCGGTTTACTGATGTTTAAAATCCACCATGGTGGTCTACATGAAATCTATGATTAGTCCATGCTCCAGTAATGTTTCCGCACCATATTACAGGCTTAGTCCTCATGGTTACCAAGTTGTATCGCTGTGTCGCATTACATGTTTCGTGACATAATTTTGTAGTCTTTTTTGTCGTGACTTCGTCATCCATTGGATTTTACTACTGACTCATCTTTCAATGAGTGGTAAAAATGTGTTTGTTTGTCCTACGAAATCGGACACTATCGAGGTAGTTATAGCCTACATACTCTCTTTAATTTCAGTATTAAAACCTAGGGGTTTTTCCTTTAAAAAAATATAAATAACGTTTCATATGTAAGAAGGCATCGCAAAACAAACTCAGCTAAATCAGAGGAAGTCCCCTTGAACCGGGCTATAGTGAAGCCAAGACGAATCCTATCCACGCACCACTCCTTGCGTCCTGCTCATTTTTTAGCAAGTCGTTTTGTAAGAAAGAAGATTTGTAAAGGACACCATTATTTTGAGGGACCTACTCCATCAAAACATCGAAAGAAGACCTCTGAAATACCCACCCGTTTTACCCATTAACAGCACAATTGCGTGTCATAAAAGCCAAGTGAATGTCAAGTCTCCGGAAATTAATTTGAAAGTTAACGTCCAGGGACACCTCCGTTTCATATACTAAGTTGAAAACTACAAAAATGAACTGGATCCAGTGCGAATTTAGATCACACCTACTTTAAGTAGTGGTCGGAGAGAATATATTATAGTATCCTACACACTAGAAAGAAAGAAACTGCCCTTTTAACCCAAACCAAGGGTAGAGATTTTTTTATTGATCTCGGAGCGTAGTTGGGTGGTGGAATGAATTACTCGTCGATCCGGGCATGTCGGGTAAGACCGTCGACCAGCGGCTATTATGGCAGTAATATGTTGCCAGCTCCCTCAATTTTTCCTTGCCGGAACCCTGGAAATACCAGTGGAGATTGTTTGGATACCCTTAGGGAAACGAATCGCCCATATCAATCGTTATTATTCCCAAAATTTGGTACAAAAATGATGCTTGAAGGAATAATGAATTTAAGGAATTTTTGTACGCCCTATTCGTCCAATCCCGCTCAAATTGTTTTAATTATTCCTTGTTAATTCTCAATATGATTGCATCATTGTTAGCTCCTTCGCATGCGCGAAAGTTTACTCCCAGGAACAAGGTCTAGTTTTCATCAGATTACATTTTCTGGGAATTCGTGGGTTACGCTGATGTAGATAGTATCTTACCAATTTCATTTTACTCAAATCATTACTCCATATTGCGCATGCACTAATTTAATTATTGCGAAAATCACAATTTAAAATCAATTGAAAATCGGAAATTTTCTAAACCGATTCAACATCTTTAAAATCTATTCAGGTGAATAGGTAAAGTGATTTTACAATGTAGGTAATAATTGTTACCAGAATAAATTTTGATAACCTGGCATCTCTTGGTAAGAATGCTTTCTTACCTTCATCCTAACCGTAAGAATAGTAAATATGCCAAATTTCAGGTTTCCAGCTCAACAACTACAGAAGGTATTGAGTTTTTGATTGCTTTTTGACAATTTTCACCTACTTGTGGTTAGCTTCATATTATATTGTTAGCTTCTCATGTGCACATTGGAGCGGCTTCGTTACGATTGATGTGGAGCAGCGCAACAACTGGGAGAAAGTAAACAACCTCCCTATTGACAGTGTTGTTTACTCGGAAGGCGTTGTTGGCTTTTCCCGATTCACGATCTTACGGGATGTTTTGAGGATTTCGTTACAGCCAAACACCATTTGAAGAACTTGCTGATCATTGCAAATAACCGCTTTCAATTCGATACAGCCGTTCGTGCGTGTACGCGTCATACATACACACGCAAACAAACTCAAATACCGTTCATCTAACAATAATTTTATTATCTATTGACCATATAATTACCTAAATTAATCATCAATTTATGTAATTAGATAATAAATCAAGAGCATAGCACCTGGTGGCCAGTGATTTTCGAGGGTTTAAAAAATGGATTTGATTTTTTTAGATACGGTAACGGGTGTTGAGTTCCTATCCAATGTCCTGACCCTATATACCTATATCCATGGCAAAACTGATACTCCCTGCAGTAATAACTAACTGTAATAACAGTAACGTGTTGCATTTAAATGCATTATTCTATTCTTCTCTTTTAAAGATACTTGATATTACCTCCTCCTTCCCACAATCCGAACCAACACCGATGTGTTTGCAGTGTTTGATAGAAAGGTGTTTTGCTAGTTATTTGATTATTAAAATACTGCGGTAGTTAATTCGATGTAAGAATTTACTTATAAAAGGTAACTTACTCAACTCGTTAGGCTGGCAACTCGTAATTTCATTCGGCTCATGATGCCCGGAGTGGCTCCCTATCATTTTCCACTTTTGTGTAAATGTGTGTAGATGTAGAGAAAATCTCAGGGAGGTGAAGTTGGGCCCCTAGCATGGAAGCAGATTGTACTTTCAAGAGGTTTTTACTTTTAATCAAAGAGACCTCTAGTGAGAGATGTGAGGCCCTTGTTAGCTTAGAATGCACCTCATTGGGCTTGTGTCCCAAAGAATTCAAATCTACGATTGGTGAGTGTGGGACACTCAAAGATTATATGGGATGTTAATTCGCTCGCCTCTTCATACAGTCTGCAAAGGGTTGAACTTTGTGTGACCCCTAAGCAGTGTAGATGAAATCGTATGGCTGCAAATCCGATTTTAAAAGGCCAACTTCCTAGCGTGATCTAGAGATAATTTCGCACTCACAGCTGGTCAGGATGGAGCCTGCAATTTATTGATCTCTTGATGTTTTAGAGAGGTTCCATATCAAATTTCAACAAACAAGAAAATCTAGCTCACGTAACAATTTTTTGTTTTGAAACTGTCTTGCTTTTTCCATCTAGCGTCGGAATCCGACGTGAAATTTCCCCGTGATATATATATTTCATTATTATTGATAGATGTCATTTCAATGAATCGAATGAGATCGCTGTACGATTGTCCAATCCTAGACGCTTGGCGCGGGGAAATGAACATCAACATGAGTGTGAATGCAAACACCAGTTTCAAACCTAGTATAACCTCTGTGGGGTGGCGATGGAATTTCCTTTTCAGGAAATCGAGTTTATTCAGGGTGGCCCCCAACTGGAAAAGTCAGGGGAAACCTGGAATTGTCTTAGAATTCTTTGCGTCGGAAAAAGTCAGGGAAATGACAGAGATGTTTGCAAAAAATACCTAATTTCAGGTTTAATTAAAACTTTGTGTGACCATCTACTGCGTTTTTTGGTTTATTCTAACTCTTGAACAGTCAAACTTCAACAGCGTTCTTTATCATCTTCTATCTTCTTCTTCTATATCTATAAAAATGTTATGTTGGTGTGTGTATGCATCAAGATCTCAAAAAGTTCTTCACCGATTTCCATTCAGGTGGGCACGAATTGACGAGAAAGTTTCAGGGATGGTTTTAGGCTATATCACAATCCTCTAAACTTACTCCTTCGTTGTAAACTTGGACTTGCCTACCTACGATGCCCCGGTAAACAACTTCGTAATAACCGAAAAACTGAACACGCGTCGATATTTTCCCGTCAAATGTTGATGGGGTGGGTTCAAGCGTGAAGAACTTTCGATAACAAATTCAACGATATAGGATGAAAACTGGGAAAATTAAGGTTTTACAAGGATTTCACAAAGGCGCAGTAGCTATTAATAATACAATCATGTTGAAATTGATAAGGGATGATCAAATTGTCATCTCCCAACTAACGAATTTGAGCGAGGATACCTGAAGTTTGGTCAGGGAAAAGTTGGGGAAATCTAAAACTTCCATGTGGAGGCCACCGTGTTTTTTAACTTTTGTTAGGTACCTTAAAGACTTGCGAGATTTTTTTCTTTCTTTTTTTTCTTGCCTGATTCTTTATTATTTTGCGAGATTGTAATTTCTCACACCTTCTTTCGGTACTATAAATATTAACTATTATATATTATATGTATATATATATATATATATATATATATATATATATATATATATATATATATATATATATATTCATGCCAATTTGCAGCGTGTTTTGTTTTCATTTTATTATTAATACACTTTCCGTGCAATTCATGTTTTGTAATTTATGGCGCCAAACTCGACCTCCTCCACATAAGCAAAGACGAAGGTTAATGTGTGCTGTACCCGTTCAAATGAATGGATATTACCTACGTACCTACCCAAGAACGATCTCTAATAAGCCATAAGTACCCGTATAGGGTGAATGGTCGTTGAAGCTAATTGGCTCGTTTGCTCAAGGATTTGTGACCGAGGTGAAGTGTTAGGGCAGTCGATGTGAGTCCTGTCATTAGTTTACTTCGTTAGCGCAAGTTCCAGATTTCTTCATAACTGGAATCCCTCTTCATCTTATGGAAAGAAAGTATAAACTATAAATAACACCAGAATTCCTTTATTGAGAATACTTTCGTAGAAGTGCACTTAGGAACAATTATTAACAGTCGACTGAATCAACAGACTGTTTTTGCAGCTATTTGTGGCTTACGACTTGCATTTTTATTGACGATAAATTAAATTGGAAAAGGCGAATTGATTTTGGGGACAAAAAAACCATGTTCCAGTCATGCAGCATGATAGTATGATCGAATTTCCGTAAATTATCGTATTATATTATGTTACATTGTTTCGAAATTGGAGCAGTTTAGTTGCAATGAGATTATTAACTACCTACCAATTTTATGGCAAAAAAAGAGAGAAAAACACGCGTTCTTAATAATACCTATTCTGCGATGAAAAAATATTTTGGGTTTTTAGCTTGGGAGTTCTTATTGATTTGTCATAATATTGATGAGATTATAAATTATAAGTGTATTTTACAGCGTAATTCTGTGCATTAATTTTTTAATGTTCTAGTCCACCGTTGATAAAATTCTTTTGACTGTTTGCTAAAATATAAATAACAATGTTTTTTTTTTTTTTTTTTACTTTAGTGTGCACACATACACACACACACATTAAAGCCTTAAACTCTAAGTTTCCAATCGTAATGATCTGAAATCTTGACCGATTTCAATGACAATTTTGCCCCCCTTTTCTTGATACAATCAGTTTTGCAGTGTGGAGTTCATTCTCATTAAACCGAACTAGGTACTCCTCACAATCAATATTTAGAATATTGTGAGGAAGCGTATGAGCTATCACGCAGAAGAGCTTGTAAAGGATTCGTTGGCACACACGCTCAGACAACTTCTAGCAAAAAAGTATTGTTCACTTCTACCATCGGCACCCTCATCATTTGCAATCTGACAAAGTATCCCACGAGGTTTTGATATCAAGTGAACATCTTAAACCCGAGAACTCGCATTACTCAGTCGAAGAGACGCACAATTTAATTTCCATAGGTATGCAATACTCAAGAGCTGTCGTAATGTGACGAATAAAGAGTCCAGTGGGTTTCACCAGTATAAACTCATCATTAAAAAATCAAAAATCAAATAAATAAATGAATAGATTGTTTTTAAAGACAAAAATTAGTTATAACGGAGAACCCATCAAACTCTTTTTTTAGAAATGAAATCATATTTTATTGTCTTGATTTTTCAATATTAATTTATATTTTAGTAGGTACCTATGTAATATTTTATATTTTCTTATAAAATTATATAATTTACTTAACATTCTTCCATATTTCTTCGGATTAGATTGGCTTACAACGATCTGGTACTCTACCATGTTTAACATACTTTTTTTGGTCGAGGAATATACACTCAAATTGAGGTATTTGTTTTAGCAACTGTGATTACACCGGAGCAGCCTGTGGTTATCTCCCAAAGAAAATATTTATATGACATATACTCAAGTACAGTTCAAGAAACAGAATGTTCTGTTTTACGGGAAATATAAACCCCCTCTCTACCCAATTTCGGTTTCGAGGTTTCTTTTCTTCAGGATTTTCCAATTCTCACATGATTTCGATGGATCTTCTATCCTCTGCGCATACTCGTACGTAAAATCCCTAAACTCACTGATTTTTTTATTTGATCACTCCATATTCGTTCAGGTTATGCTCCAGCCCAAGTTTTTATAAATTTATTCGTAGTCTCCTAAGTTAACTTAATTGTCTTTTATTGTTCTTTGTGTGTGGAGTCTCTTTTCAATCCTTATTATCATGTTACGGGTACCTTGGAGTCCTGTAACTACCATCATGCCTTACAGTGTTTTTTCTTTTTTTAGCTTTGTTTTTCCAAATCAAGAAACCTAACATATAAACTAGAATATTCAAGTCATTCCAGGCTCACTAACTACAGAGAGGTGTCATGCGTTTCTACCTATTTTTCACTAATTTATATAGATGTATTTAGATTAGGCCATTATCCGTGTATTATTGGACCCTCAATATGTGATCACGTCTGTTACGAATGCGACACTCTCTTTCTACCCTGCCGAATATTCAGAAAATATAAACGTTCTATTGCATTCGTTGTAGTGGAGTTTCACAAAATTTCTGAACATATAAGATATCTACAACATACATACTTACTAGTACATACTTACGGTGGTTCACTCAGTGAATATTGTCTGTCGTAGAAAAATATATCTAGGCGAATTCATTACTTAAATAATTATTCCCTCACAGCATTGGAATTCTAATTGACCATTTTCTTGTTTCAGGTATGTCTATCGCTCACGATTGCATTCATCAGTTAGTAAGTAGTACACTTCGTAATCTTTGTCATATTTTAGTGAGGTGGTTTTGTTCTTTTCTAAAATGGTTCTTTGATTTGTGTTCATTAGTCGAGTTATAACCCATGTATTATCCTGTGTTTCAAACCATCCATACTGAGCTTTGTTTCTGTTCCAATTACAAATCATTGAATAGAATTATTGTGGTGCATTTTAGTCCGGCCTTTATTTTCAAGACGAGGTTTCTTCACTTCAAACTATCATTTACTGATTTTGAAAATACGATTTGGAATCGATAGAATCTTCTCTCTTCTTCATAGTTGACATTTGAAACATCACAAAACTAATTTAAATCAATTGACTGTGATTTTAAAAAGTTGAGGCAGCCGTATCTAATCGGTGGTAACAACTAGCAGCTATAATACATGTATGGGTGATGGCACAGTTACACTCTTTGATCGAAAGTTGAGTGGCTTAGATACTACAGTACTGTAATATGTGTAATACCTAGCCACTTTGGGACTCGTTCCGAAGTCGGGTATTGGCTGTTAGGCTTGACCATGTTCAATACCAGGTTATTCTTGAGGATTTCTTATGTGTATAATTTGATCAGGATTTTCACAAGCTCGCGTCTCAAACGTAAAAAAATATTCTAAACCAACCCTCTTAGTAAAATATTGATTATTTGGACAAATAGATCTGAATGATTTCTGTAGTTTGATGTAAGCCCGCATCCCTAAAATAAGAAAATATCCTTAACCAATTCTTTTGGTAAAATATATTTTAGTTGGACGAATAGATCATATAGATAGGATAGTTAGATCATAATCTGTGGATGTAATGTGGGGGGGGGGGGAGGGGGAGAACTTAACATAATAATAATAAGGGGACTAACTTCTTGACGGGAACGATTCCAATAACACCCGTAGCTCGTGATTACTTATTGCAATAACAATGCATCTAAATCATTCAAAAGTTTGTATCTGTGTCTCAGTCATACATGTGTTATTCTTATTATATTACTTCTAGTAATTACCTCAATTTTGTTAAAGGTTTTGACTAGACAAAAACTTTATTGCTGCCTCCCCATTTTTTTAAACCACATATTAATTAATGTGAACAGTTTTTAGAATGTTTAAAATGCTAACAATGAAGAAAAAGGGAGAATTGGATCGTCTTGGATTTCGGATTCCAAATCATAATTTAAAAATTGGTAAGCGATGGTTTAAATTGGAGAAATTTTGTTTTGAAAATAGGAGGCAAGTTAAAGTACACCCAATAACAGCTTCCACGCAAGACAAACGTTGTTACTAGTATCTTGAGGAAAACTTGCAAGTATTTAGAAGCTAGTGATTGTCTACATTCATAATCAAGGTAGTTTTTCCCTCAGACAATGTACAGACATCCTGAAAATTTTAATGGAATTCTAGTGTTATATAATCGAGTGCATCATGACCCCATGATTCCTTCAAAATGGTTATGCTCCACAATACACCATTTTCGATAGTTACGTACTGACCGGCATACCTAACCCTGTGATTATTATATCATAAATGTTTCCTCACGAATTCCTTTGGTAAGGTAAAAGTAACGACACTCCCAAGGTCGTATCCTTGGAGAAGGGCCCTATCAACCCTTCCAGAAGTACCAAGAAATTGCTGGGTTACCTCCAGCAGACATATTTGGTCGTCTGACCTGAAGCTTCGAAACGATGCGTCAGTTCAACGTTTTGGTAATTGCGCGGGCAATTTCCTTCGAGCTTCGCTGTTGGTCTTCTACCAAGCCTGCGTAAATCTTCTAAAAACACACTCTTCCAGCCCAGGAAATCACTGTCAACGGAACCCTAGAGGCCTCGATAATTACCAGCTTAACAGTAAAAATTCTCGTTCTAGACCACCGTGGTTTTCGTGAGATAATAAACGCCTGGACTAATTCATCTTCTTCCATCGAATTTTGAGTAGGTAGGTGAACAATAAATTTTCATATTGATTAACAAAACGCTTCTTCACAAAATAGTGTGCCGGAAAAATCATTATATTATTATTAATTTTCCTGTAGCGGTTTAATTCAATATTAGTTTAATTTCAATGATCATGCATAGAAAATATCAAATCTCCTCAACCTCTTAGCTTAGTAGTCCAACCGAGTACATGGAAACCATAAAGGAGTGTAGAGAAATATTTTTGCGTCCATCCGCCTACGCAGTTTTCCTGAACATATATAATCATACATCTCAATGGTCGTAGCGAAAATATAAATTTCCCTGCAAACCCGTTTCTCTGAAACTCCCCAAACAGTGCCTTGATCCAACTAAAAACATATCTTCAGGAATCTGAAAAATTAATAAGTAGATCACTGTAATGATACTGGCAAGTAGCTGGCGCCCCAGGACAACACGAGAAATCGCTTGTTCTTAATATTCACACTACTCACCTACATAGTTACTATTCGTCAAGTGGAAAGAAAATAATTTTACCTTGCTCTCAAAACTACACTGGGAGCTTCGAAAACATCTCTAAAGTCCGTGATAAAATTTTTGTAAATTTGAACGTACCTACCTAATTTCATCCTACAGTATCCATAGCACACTTTTTGGGGATTTTACGTGAAGCATTTTGAATTCGTAGCTACCACAATTTCTTATTTCTCAAAATATGACGTAGTTACTTAGAAAATTCACTTCTTCATTTGGAAATCATTTCTCGTTACCAAATAATGCAAATAATATTATTATCAGAAAACATTATCGGATGTATGCGAAAATTGCCTATATATTTATGACTATTGGTAAGCATGATGACTCCAGTTTTATAACACAAAAATTCCATTAGTGTTTCAAACATCCGTATACGTCGAATCAGTCCGCTAAAACACTCGCATAACGAATAATGACATTTCTAATCGGTGGTGCCAACAGGGTGGCCGCCTCTTTTTCACCAATAGCGAGGAGTGTTTCTAATTGTGTTGGCACCCCTGAGCCATTAAAATTAATGAGAGAACCCAAGCGTCTCATCCGCCAGCGTGTATTACGATAAAACGTAATTGAGGGAGGGTTTCCTTCAATCTTTTTTCGGCTCTGAAAATAAAATGTGTTGTTTTTCTGTATTGGTGGTTTCATCCAACAACAATCTCCCAGTAACATTTAACAGTTTTGACTGAAAAATAGTCATCCTCTAGAATAATTACGTTTAACTGCCTACTTGGAAAAATGATCTTTCAGTGACGATAACCCTGGTATTATTCTCACCGTTCGCGTCCTTTATGACCAGTTATTGGACGGCCAACGACTCCTGGATGGTCTGCGGTTGGAATTTCATCAGTTCTTGCTGTCCATGGGCTTTGAGCAACTCCCTCTCTCCGCAAGCGGTGATTAAGAGCCAGCTCAGATTGAATTTAATTGGCGATATTACTCGAGTATCGTTGTGGTTGGCTTAGCGTAGGGTTTAATTACCTTTTCATTGCCTCTGGTTTAGGTGGGTGGAAAGAAATGTGAGCAAGATGGACGATTTACGAGTGGTCATACGTCGATTAGGGTCGACCGCGATTATAGACCTTTCAAGCCTCAATCGCCTTGAATATATTGCCCGTGCTGAACGATTACATGCACCCAATATCAAATATTGAAACACAACTTATTGAAGAGTGTCTCACTGAAGTGAAAATCATGCCAAGTTGAATGTAGCACATCATTCTCTATACATAACTCCTGTTGAATCCTGTTGAAATTATTTACATTGAATTATTGTTTAACGTATTTCATTCACGCAATTTCGTAAAATTATTCAAAATCTTACGAATACAGTAGAATAATTCGTACATGTTTATTTATTTATTAAACGGCTTTCGCCAATTACATAGGAGGGTACTAGTAAAGAAAAAAAAAGAAAAACCTTCAATCTTGGGATGAAGTAGAGAAATACAGCACGAATATTACACGCATGTTGAACGTATTTTACGTTTGCATGTGCAGAGACTATCTTAAACCGGTTTAATGAAATTCACAGAGGCTCACCTCAACTCCCCCTCGTACATTCCCAAAGAATTTCCTCGATAATTGTTGAAGTTGCGCTTTTTTTAAATAATTTAACAAGAATGAACTTCCGTTATTACCCAATTGTGAAATGTTAACCGCTCCTCAAAATTGTTTCGATTTACGTTTAAAAGTCGTTCCGTTGTTAGAACTATTGTCCAAATCTACTTGCTCAGAGTTTATGAAACGTGAATCAAAAATCGCATATAGTTCTGAAATCTCGACGTAGATATACAGTAAATTTTTGTTTTTCCCACCATTTAATTAAAAATGTTCATTATTTAAAATAAACTATATCAATATCAATTGTATCGGATGAGTGTATTCAATAGGCTCATTGGATACCTACGTATTTTCATAAATGGATGGTTATCAACATTCCATCTTCAGCATGGAAAATTTTTCTCAAAGTGCTATACAGGAGTACTTTATCAAATTTAAAAACAATAACTAAGGTAATGTCGCGTCTGTTCAACTGTGCCTATTGTTGGGAGTTGAGTGGTCTGTAGCGATTCACTAAGTACCGTCGAGGCAATTTGGGACACATATTCTGATGATCCTCTACTACAATGCCTACGTGTATCGCTACACCAAGCCACAACATTGGGTTCAACCATAACTTTTGTATTGGTGCCGAGCCATGTGGGTGCATATTCATGGCAATGAGTGTGTTGATGCCCCTGCGAGGAGAATCATTAGTGATAGCTCCATCGATGCATTTACTGTACGCATTGAGGATCAAATCTCCCACGTGCAACATAAAGCCAATTCCATCGGGCATGAGCAATGGCAGGTTGAGGTCACTGGTCTGGTGGACCCTTTCGTAACCCAACTTCCAAGGAAGGATCTAATAGTTGTCGACCGGGTTGCCGCTGGCCATACCCGTCTTACTCACAGACACCTGCATAGTGCACAAGCTCGAGATGTTGTGTGTGGGAGGTGTGGGGGTGATCAGTCCATCCGCCACTTCCTAAAGGACTGCCCAGTCCTTACGGACCTCCGAGTCCAGCATCGGCCCCCTCAGTGGGTTGACGTTATATCTGGACCAGACAGGGTCCGATCCCTGTTGTTGTACCTGAGAGCCGCTGAGCTCTACTACGAACTGTGATATCTGATTGTGATATATTTATATGCATCTAGTCGTAGTTTCATTTCACTTTGTTGGTTGTATATAGTAGCATGTATATAGTTATTGTTAGACTATTTTACATCTAGTCTTAGCTGTATTATCTTTTTCTTTTTTCCCATTCCATCACTTCACCCCTCATTTTCACCCATTCGATTCCCTGATTTGCCAGGGGAGTCCATAATACCGCTCCATTTGGTGACGGAGGGTAACATGGGCTCCCCTTAGTATCGTGCCACTTGCAGTATATCTTTAGACACCGTGTTCAATGTCGCTAATGACCCTTCTGGTTGAGGTGCGGCTTAAACCATTAAATACATTTTTAAAAAACTAAGGTTAGAGATTTTCTCTCAGTGGTATATGAATTCAATATTCGAAGAGGAAAAGCTATGAAAGGGGTGCTGACCGCCCGTAAATTGGATTTATTGCGGGGGTTAAATGCACTTCAACCCTCTTTGGCTTCCTCCGCTGTCCGTGTTAGGGGTTGTAAAAACGTAATGGATCCACCAGAAGCGCCTCCGCAGCTAATCGATTTCCCATTTCTCGCAGCAGGTACATAATGACTTGGTATAATAAGCTGATGATGGTGGTTTTATATTGGTTTCCTTCCTTGATAATACTTTTATTATTTGATTAAATTTAATAATTTTACATCGATAAATCCACGTTATTAAAATGAAAAATAGATTTTTCATAACGTGTCAGTAATTTTTTTCGATTGATCAACTATTTATACGTAGGTAGGTTACTTAATTGAAACGCTACGTATGTTGATGTTGTTGAATGAAAAAGTTTGATCATCGTCAGTAACAAACGATAACTTATATCGGCAAATAACTCAGTATAGTATTATTGGAACTACTGTATTGACTTATTGGAAATGCAGAACGTTTTCAAACTTTCAGACTTCTGTATTCTTTTTTGAAATGGGTTTTCTCAACTATATCGCGAATAATTATTTGGTATAGAATGAATGGCCAACTTTCGTTTGGTTTTCACAACTTTGTCGCGAATAATTGATTTGGTATAGAATGAATGGCCAACTTTTTCAATTGAATTTCTCATTATAGACCTAATATTCGAATTCTGCGCCCTTGAAAACCCCCCGATTACTAATGTTCAGCTCAAAACTCCAAATGTTTTGGACAGAAACCCGATAGATAGAAAAGGTCAACGTCGTCATAGGTGGACGACGCTGAGCGCCCCCCCCCCTCCCCCTCCTTCCCCAGGCGGATGCAGTTGTGAGTCGTTCCGCTATAAAGCCATTGAGCTTTCTTTACATTCCTGTTTCGACCACTTCCAACCATTCGATATCCATCTTAATTAACCTTTTTTCAAAGCTTTCGGCACGATTTTTCAGCTCGTGGAATAAAGTAAAATAGGTGAATTAAGTCCAACTCCTGATTTTAAAATATTGTAATTATATTATAAGAAATTATATTTTATAATATCTAGGTATATTCTGAAATATTAAGAAATTTCATTCTATGATTTTTTAATTTCCTGGGCTGGTGACGTCACACTAGACAGGAGGGTTACTTTGACGTCACCAGTCCGCGAAACTTTAAAAAATCATAGAAAGAAAAGCTCTCGTCGTAGCAGAGTGCGATTGATGTTAAATTCCTTACGATGTAATCTTTTTCCATTTAGAAAACGCTGTAAATTATTACACAGAGGTTTATTGTTTCTGCATTGGATAACCCTTCTAGGTAGATCATTTGTCTATAATAAATTATTATTAAACCCCGTTTATAGTAAATGATAAAAACATCATTTGAGGAAAATAAAATTGGTAGGGGACAATCCACAGCCCAATCCGCTCATTCCCTGAAAATTTCATAAAATTGTTGAAGTTAGGCTTTTAAATGAAAGAATACACATTTGCGCATACGCAGTAACTACTCTCGATAAAACTATGTTGAACTTGCTAGGGAATGTCCAAATTAATCTCTTCCATATCCTCCGAATCGGAGCGAGCTCGGACGACGGGAGCGTGAGAAAATAATGCTTGATGGAATTTACGTTTGCACATATGCACTGAGTGAATTATATTGATTTGACAACGAATTGATAGGGGACCATCTACACCCTAACCCACACGTTCCATGAATATTTCATAAAAATCTGTTTAAAATTATGGTTGTTACAAGGATTTGCGGATACGCGACAGACATACACACAGAAAGACACGGAACGAAAGTTGTTCAGAATGGTCTAAAACGTAAAACGCGAGAGGAAATTTTACTACTGTAAAAAACAACAACCTTTTTGGAGTCCAAAATTTTTGTATATCTCAAAAGCGAAAACAATGCTTCTACTTCCTCTAGGTTGACTTGGAAGCAATTTATGAGACGAAATAAGCATCTACTAATGATTTACTAGTACATCTGCACGAAAAACAGTTAATAAACTCGATTTCGCAAAGTAAACAAAAATTCCATTGGAACTATATCAGCATATAATTTTATTGGAATTATATCAGTAGATATTTTACAATGCAATTTCTATGTCTTTCAATCCCACTCCCAAGCGATCATTATTGAAAATTTGTTTTCCCCTTGGTCGATTACAAAGGTCCATTATTGATAATAATAAACCAAAAATCTGGAGATGTTGCTGTAACGGTACCAATTGTGTCCACAACTCATTTGATCCTCAACAGTGAGGATAATGTCACGGTTAATCTGTGTACTTAACCGCCTATCCAACTTTTTGCACTTCTCAACCACACGTAATACGTATTTGTGACCATCCCTGTATATGAACTTGTCAATTTTTACCGCTAACACGGAAAAAAATCGTGGCATGGATACGTCTATTTGATTTTCAATACATAATTCAAATGACAGATGCGAAATGAACCATGACCGGTGACAAAATACAGGCTACAGATGCGAAACGACCCATGACAGTGATAAATATCCATGTGACAATGTCTCAATTAAATTAGCTCAGTCAGCTGTTCAGAAAAGACCCTATCATTTCAATCGTTTCTTAGTGTCCCAGAGATTCTCCATGTCTAATTTCACTTCCTAGGATGAACAGGAGATATTTTAGCTCGCTCAGCTGAGTAGGAATGAGCCAATCATTTCAATCGTTTCATAATTTCAGCTTCAGAGATTAAATACGATAGAAATCATCAGCTTTAGGAGCCCGTTAGCTGATCAGAGGTCTATGTACAGTGTATAGTACCTTCTGCTTACAAGTACCTACTACTCAATAGTATACCTCCCATTTACCTAGTGCCATCTTTTCACATTATTAGTTCATTGTCTTTACTTAGCAATATTAGTTTATAACTTTGCGTAATAAATCAGCTTTCCTTGACTACAATGGCTTAGGATAAAATGGGAGCATCCCAAGTAGTGGCGAACGATTTTCCTATTATGAAAACTAGGGAGTTGACCTTCCCTAGTAACGCATTGGTTGTACGTGAAATCAATAGAAAAAGAAAAAACCCGTTGCATTTTTCTTAATTTTCGTACTCACATATCCATGTAAAAAAAAAAAAAAAAAAAAAAAAAAAAAGCTTTAGATAAATTAAAAGCATCTTCTCTTAAAATATGTGGGGCTTCATTATCAGTATGTACCTAATCAAAAAATGTGTAAATTAATTGGTTACATTTCTGGAGAGAGGGGGGGGGGGGGGGGGGGGGGGCTCATTTTTCCTACTTTTACGATGACTTTTATAATATCTTTCTTGTTGCTTCCTCTTTCTACCAAATTATTCTTTATATGGGTTGGCTGATTATTGCCTAGGTAAATTAAATTATTCAGTCGCTATCTTGAACTTCAAGTATTTGCATGTGCAATAACTTATAAGCACGTGGGCTCTCATTTTGAAATGGTATCTACTCGCAGTTGACCAGCGAAAGGACCTAACCAGTTGCCCCGAGCTGACCTAAGAGTATTGCCATTTGAAAACCGCTCGCCTACTGAATATGGTAGGTTGAGCTAGATTTTTAAAACTCATGGCTCTCATGCTCTTTCTTAACAGTCGAAGGCCGATTTCTCCCCCGGTTCGAGCTCTTGGCGTCCGTCGGTTTTGTAACAGTATTAGAATCCGTTGATTGATTACGTTTCTGGTCTGCTTAACAGTTGCTATTTTGCAGGCAACATTACCGTTGATCTCCGTCGGCAGTGAAACGAGTAAATTAAAGAACTACCAGCTCATCAATAAATATGGTTCAAAATGTTTCACACAGCTAAGCACAATGTTAGTGTTTGTTTTGGTTGGCCTAGACCTGTTAAATTTGTAATTTGTCACCAATTGTTTACTCTTGGCTTCACTCTCATATTCGCAATGATTATTGATGATAATAATTTTAAAAAATTTCTAGTCATGCAGCATGATCGTATGAGCGAATTTTCGTAAAAAAACCGTATTATATTATGTGATGAAACATATTGTTTTAGAATACATTGTTTTGCAGTTTGTTCAATTGCTTTGAAACTCTAGTATTTTGAGTGCATATAACATAGTTAACTTAAGATAATATAGTCAACTACTAATTTTATGGCAGCAAACTTCTTTAAAAATAATATTCTGCAATTCAAAGAAGATTCAGAAATTTTAGCTCTTTTTGGGAGTTTTTATAGATTTTTCAGCAAATATTAATGCAATTTGAGTACAATTTTCTGCATAATTTTGTGCGTAAACTTTATAATGTTCGGTTTCGTTGTTGATCAACATTTTGTTGGCTAAAATCCTGCTAAAAAAATATAAATTTTACAATATTTAGCAGTTTTTAGCTATTTTTAGTGATTTTTTTAAAATACGTTTTTCTGAAATTTGACCAATTTAATGTGCTTAAAAAATGTTCGCCTTCGAACTCATCTTGTGAACTACTTATGCAATAAATTCACTAAAGAAATTATTAAACTAAATTATAGCGGAGCGGGACAAAAGACCAAGCGAGTTCGAGTTGTATAATGAACTTGTATTTTGGAGTAACGTGAGATACAGGAGTCACGTTAAGACGTGACGTCATTCCCAAACAATTTCCTTTTTTTTTTTTTTTTTTTTTTATTTCAACGACAGGAATATTGTGTTCAAAATTGAACCTTTTCAGACTAGATAGTTATTTGATTTACGTTTCAGTCTTTTGAATTTCGATCTCATTATAAATACTCCTAGCTTAGATTCAAATTCAATAAATTACAAGCATAAATATAATCAAGCATAATGATTTTAAATTTCAAGTAGGTATCAAAACATTCAAATAAACAACATTATTAACAATAGACATTAATTATTTCAAATATCAAGACTAGAACCTCATGCAAATAAATTCATAACATTTCTATAACCTATTTCACAAATTTTGAATTATTTCTCTTTTCACTTCTTTCCTTGTTTTGAGCTTTTTGAGCTTTTGTCACTTGCACCAGAATCATCACTATCAAATGAGAATTTACGAGTGGGTTTGTAGCGTCGACCAAAACGTGAAGCTATCGTTTCGAAATCTTTAGAGCCACCAGGGAGAGTATCTTTGGATTGTCCATCTTCTCTGAGAGATTTTCTTGGTTCGGGTTTCGGAGATAAGCGTTTTTTGGTATTCGTTTTCAGTTTTGGAGACAAGTTGAATTTGATGGGCGATGTTCCGACTGAGCTGGTTTGAATTTTCTGTGGTGACCGTGATTTTTCTGGAGACTTCGGGATGACTACGGATTTGCGAGGTTGTGCTGCTCCTGACGTTGAGGGTCTTAACCAGGTACGGTCACGACGATAAGTTCGACCATCATCAGTGCTGACGTCATACGAATTTCCATGGCTCTTCTCGACAACACCTTTGTTCCATACTTTCCCCATTTGAGGTTTGATGAAAACTTCCTGGCCAATGTCGAGATTGGGTAGAATTTTGGCGGTCTTGTCATGATGAAATTTGGCGATTTTTCGTTTGGTGATTATCATCTCCTGGACTTCTGGGACGACTTCGGGAATCAGAAGTTTATTTGACGATGGAATCAGCGTTCTAGTTCTTCTTGACATCAATTTCTGTACAGGGCTGAAATCCATTCCTACTGTTGGCGTGTTCCTCCATTCCAACAATGCTGCATGGAAATCTGTGCCATCACGAGAGCATTTCCGAAGCATGTTTTTAGCAATTTTCACAGTGGCTTCAGCTTTTCCATTCCCGCGGCTGTGTAGTGGCGCTGATGTTGAATGCAAGAACTCCCAATCGCTTGCAAATTTCCTGAACTCATTCCCAATCAGCTGTGTGTGCGTTGTCAGTGATGAGAACCTGTGGTGTTCCATGCCTGGCGAAATTCGTCTTACAAAATTCGATTATCGTAGAACTTTTGATGTCGGGGACTTGTTCGACTTCGAAAAAATCCGAGTATGAATCTACCATTAGGATATACTGGCGTTTTTCAAATTCAAATGCATCCAGTGAAACACGTTCCCACGGCAGTGAAGGGATTCTGTGAGTCTGCATTGGCGTCTTAGGTTGATTCGGAGCCAATTCTTGACACGTTTCACAATTCTTGAGGGTGTCTCTGATCTGAGAACTCATGAAAGGCCAAAATAGAGTGTCTCTTGCCCGTCGAAGTGATGCATTTTGTCCGGTATGGCAGAGATGAATCTTGCGAATAAACTCGGGTCGCAAAGATTGCGGGACGACTATTTGATCTCCTTTGTAGATTATTCCATCTTGAATGCTCAACTCATCACGGAAATCCCAGTAGACGTGCAGGCAAGAAGGTAGTCGCTCCTTGTGAGGCCAACCATCTTTGATGACAGATGCGAGTAACGGTAAGACATCATCTTTGGCGGTCTCAATCTTCACCTTTTCAAGGCTTTCCTGAAGAATATTAATATTCGCAGAGGTCTTGATTGATTCCAATTCTTCGTAGATCTTGTCCATTTGGTATAGACTTCTTCTAAAAGAGGATCTTCCGTTGATACGAGTTGTAGCCGTGAAAAGAGCATCAGCGATGTACATTTTCGAACCTTTGAGAAATTTGACATCCAAGTTGAAGCGCTGTAGGCGTAAAATCATTCGCTGTAACCTGATTGGTGCTTCAATGAGAGGTTTTTTAAAGATATTCACAAGTGGGCTATGATCGGTCTGCGCAATCAGTTTTTTACATCCAATGATGTACCCTGAGTACCTAGAACAAGCAAAAACGAGACTTAGGCATTCTTTCTCAATCTGTGCGTAGCTCTGTTCGGTATCAGTGAGGCTTCTTGATGCGTATGCAATCGGGCGATCTGACTGAAGTAATACACAACCGAGACCTTTTTGTGACGCATCTGATTGGATCGTAATTGGCTTATTCGGATCAAAGTACGCAAGTACTGGGGCTTTCACGATACATTCTTTGACTGTGTCAACTGCCTTTTTTCTGCTTGTCAGATCCACAAACGTTCTCCGTGTGGTTGTACTTGGAACAGATTTGGCACTGATGTCTATAGGCGGGACATGACTTTCGATCATGCTTATGAACAGTACCACAGTACTTACATGGAGGTGGTTCGGACTTGCGATGACTTCGTGAATTATTTTTGCGGTTATGACGCCAACTAAGCTTATTTACCTGTTCGGAGGCGGTAGAACCATGTATCTGCTTCATCTGGTTACTAGCTAGCTCGTTCACTCGACAGGTATTGATTGCTGTTTCTAGGGTAAGCTTAGGGTCACAGATCAACTGCTTTTTGGTATCGTCATCTCGTATACCAAGCACTAATCTATCACGAATCATTTCGTCCTCCAAGTACTTATAATCACACGTTGAGGATAACTGACGCAAACGACCGACGTAAGAATCAATGGACTCGGGACGGATTCTGTACAGCTGAACCGAAAATATAACGCTCGTAAATCACGTTTACGGAGGGCAAAAAGTGTCCATCGAGTGCCTTGATAATTTCGTCTATTTTGTTCGCTTTGTCCTCGGCAAGCTTTAGGTTTCTTAAAATCTGACTTGTCTCACGCCCAAGCAAGCATTTCAGAGTCGCAATGCGGATCGGCTCTTCCTTTTTGTCAAGTCCGGAGGCAATCAAATAGTTAGCCCATTCGTCTTTGAAAAAACTTCCAATTTTCAACTGCATTACCTTCCAGCGACATCCGGGACGGCAGCGGGATATTTGTCGACATTTCTTGGCAACGTTCAGGATGTTCTGCTTACTAAACTTACCGAAATTCGATCCGAAATTGTGCTGATAAGCGAACGTAAACAACACCACGTTGCGCCGGAAACAAAAATTGCGCTGACGGCGAGAAAACTGAACGGCGAACGAAACAAACTACCTTAACGGCACGCGGAAACACCTGACACCATGTTTTGTGAACTACTTTTGCAATAAATTCACTAAATAAATTAATAAACTAAAATATAGCGGAGCGGGACAAAAGACCAAGCGAGTTCAAGTTGTATAATGAACTTGTATTTTGGAGTAACGTGAGATACAGGAGTCACGTTAAGACGTGACGTCATTCCCAAACATCATCCTTTCGATCGAAAAGCTTGATTTTTTGGCGCAAGAACAATTCTTTCATGAAGAAATTTTTCTTTTCGAAAAGTTGGATTTTAAAATTTTGTGGACCCATTGCAATAGCTTCATTTTCTACGAAAATTCGCTTGGTAAATATAATAATATTGATTGCCTTCTGACCGCAAAGAATTTTGTACCTTATCCCTATATCATTTATTTTTTTCGACGACTAACTGAATAATTTATTGTATTATAGTATATAAGAACGAATAAAATAGGAGTAATTTAAGGGAAATATTTATAGAAAACCAAGAATTTATAAATTCTGTTTTTGATTCATTATTCTATGTTAGTCCTCCTCAAATTGAATTAATACATGAAAGTTGTTTTGTCTGTCTTGTGTCGGTTTCCTGTAAATGTAATACACGTACACGACCGAATTTTGTGAAAGCAACAATTTTCAAATAGGTAGGCATGTCCGCGATTCTTTTCACTCGACTATGTGGGATCGTTCCTCCTGTTCCATTTGCTCCCTTTCAGAGAAAAAAATAAGTATCGTGGAACTTTTTTTGATCTTGAGTATGATCTAATTTCTTTCCTTCTTGATCTATGATGCTGGAATTTGAGCATATAATGAGTGAGAGAGACGTTGTGCCAATCTGCTGAGTGGGGTCTTTAGCTAACGATATCTATCTGCTGTACTTTTAACAGAGGCCTCTTCCTGTCTGCTGGCCTACGATTCCGGAGTGCCGAGCAGCCCTGATCAATGGAGTAGCAGAGGATTGCGGAGCCACTCTGACCACATGTGTAAGGCCCAATTCACACAGGACGGGCGTGTGGCGAAGACGTGGCACTGACCAGGCACGGACGTGGCGGTGACGTGACCCATGCTATGCACACAGAAGGGGCGGGACAGTGGCGAGAAAGGATAAGTAATCAAAAGGTTTCGTGAAGTACAACATGGATTTTTCATCAAGCAGTGACGAAGATGATCAAGATGTGCTGAATTTGGTGTACTTGGCTGATCTGAACCAAAAAGAGGAGATATTGGGTTCATCCATTGTGGCTGAAGAAGGGGAAAACCGGTGGAAACGTTTGATGTTATGGAAAGAGCTGAATATGTACCCAGAACGGTTTTTTCAGGCACAGTTTTCTGCCAGGCCTGGTCTTGGGCGTTCCTGTTGCAATAATCCGCACGATTGTAATCAAATAAACACGGATTCTTCACTAAATTCAATGTTGAATTCAACATCATCCCGCATTTTATAGAAGTGACGAGTGGCACGGAACTGGCGCGCCCCTTCTCGAACGCCACTAGAGACGGCAAACGGACGTGGCAGGGGCGAACGGGCGGCTGCCTGCGCCACGTCCCTTCTGTTTACATTGAGCCATTTGTTTACATGGAAAGATGCGGAAGTGACAAAAGTCGGCGCCACGTCTTCGCCACACGCCCGTTCTGTGTGAATTGGGCCTAACATTTTCTCCCCATTCAGCCAACGACACCGATATTTGAAATATAGCCTCTTTGAGGTTCCATGACTCTCCTGCGAGAGCGTATATAGACCGACCTATTTCATGTATTACTGAAAAGTAGTTGTAGATATCAGGAGTTTGAGTGTTTGAGGCAAAGTAATTTTTTTTGTCCCCCCTGTTAGGATCCTTTCTCCGAAATTTTGTGGGAATTCGCTTATTCTTTCTTGACAACTAATGAAATATTATACTGTGTAATTTGAAGTCTATTCTTTCACCAAGACCAATTTTCCAAACGACTGTCCGGCCAGTGTTTTAGTCCCGACTTGGCCGGTTACGAGAACTTCCACTGTCATACCTTAAAAACTAAGGTAACGTCTTAATATATTTACAAAGCTGAATATTCCACTTCAACTGTTGCCTGGTGCTGTTGATACTCTCTTGAGTCCTATGAAAATTCCTACCCTAGAACGTACCTAGCTAATATTAATATAAATCTTCATAAACGTGCAGTACTACCGTTTTAATGTGTTTCCTTGATAAATGTGTAATATTACCCATAAAATGTGTTAGTTCAGTTGTGTGCGAGTATGTACTCAATTTTCTCTGTATTGAACTCTATTACATTTACTTTTTGTCACATTTACTCTTTGAATGCATCATTTTAAAAATTACGGATAAATTCTCGATACAGTGACAGCAAGCTCACTACGCAATGTCCGGTTGGCGTTGTGTTGTCGAAAATCCACTGAAAAAGGAAAAGTTATCAAGTGCACGCATGAGATGAAAGGGGAGTAGTGCAGTACAGTGGGCAGTGTCGATACTATCGATCCACCGTTTAGACCACAACCCTCCAGACGTTGCACGCTACGCGCGTTCTTCCTGCCGCCATCCGCTGACGCTATCGCCTGTCGATTCCTCGTCCTGCGCTGGGATTACCAAACTCACCCCCTGGGATTACCTGAGGACTGAGTGGAAGGGGAGAAGGTTCATTAAGTTCTCCTTGTCCCCATTTATCGACTGATGCATCAGGTGTTTTGTTAGATATAAACTAATTTATCATCTACCTTTTAATGAGGAATTACGAAAAAAGTTAGAATGAAAAACAACCCTTGTTCATTGCTTAGATTTACCTACCTGGGGTGTAGTTCCGTGTGTGTCACCACTTTCAAACCAATGTGAATCTATCATTAACCTATCAAAAAATGAATTTTACGACTGTTGCGGAAACCTCCGAATCTTCTCTTTCCAGTGGGCTCATGATAAATCAACTTTCTTTTCTTCGTGTAGGTGAATAATAGGAGATTGAAAAAGGGGACGGACGGAAGAATTTGCATTTCCAAAAAGTTTCTTATTTCAGTATTCAGTAAGTTGAGCAATGAATCCTAAAACCCTTTTGTTGTTGCTATCTGAATAAAAAAAGTTGATGTTTATATTGTGTAGGATGGCACAGACTCTTGAATAAACAACCTATCAACAGACTAGGGACCCGCGACGGAGAACCGGGCTCACCTGAACTGGGTACCAACGGCAACTAAACCACCAGAACGGCAGGGCAGTTTCCATATCTTAGGTAGACAGGGTCTGCTCCAGATTTTTACTAACTAAGGGATTGATTACTTGATGTTATGTACTTTTGAAATGCGAGCATGCGAGCATCCAGACCACCAAACTATTATACATCATTCCTACCTATACGCCCAAATAATCTGAATTTTTAATACAGGATTGACTACTTGATGTTATAATTATGTTTTTTGAGAAACGAGCTTGCGAGCATCCAGACCACTACATTATATGCATGCTTCTAATGTATTTACACGCTAGATGGATTTGAATATAGCGAGGGGACACATACGGAACTTTTGACTAGACAAATAGTTCCGTGTGTCCCCACTTTTTTCAATTCCATATTTCTGATGTACGCGAAGGAGAAAGTTGGTCTATCATGAAAACATGGGAAAGAGAGATTTTGAGGTTTCCGAAACAGTCGTCAAATTCATGTTTTGATAGGGAAATGGCAGATTTACATTGGTTTGAAAGTGTGGACACATACGGAACTACACCCCGTACCTGAGCACACAGTTTCGTTCACTAAAGAAGTAACGCGTTCCTATGTAGTTCAGATAAGTAATAGGTATGTTGTTTCTTGCGCTAATCTCTTGTTTTCATGAAACCATGTAAGGTGACAGAGTCTTGACAACCAAAAAATACTCAGTACTAATAGAGCGAATTTTTGACATGGATATGTCTTTGCTCTGGGGGGTCAACCAAAAATTTCCGTCACGCAAAATTTGTGTCACAATTTCAGTGTTTTTCACGTACAACCCAGTTGTTGCTAGGGGAATGGAACTTCCGCAGTTTTCATCGCACAGAAATCATTCGCCACTCGTTGGAAAGTGCTTGATTTATGTGATAAATGTTCACATCTCAAGCTACCAATTTCCCCTCCTTACGTACCTGGCTACATTCCTAAACTAAGTTGATTGGACTAAAAACAATTTTAATAAGCCGGTTACAATATTCTTAACGTAAAGCAATAGCATCATTTACTCCACTCCATAGGAAACATTTTCATCCTCTTGACTACACTCGAAGTCGACTGTTAACAACAACTCATTGTAAGTAGTGGCTTCTCTCCACAGTTATTTTCAACATTTCTATAAGTAAACCATTGTTTTGTTGGAATTAGTCGGGATGCGGCCCTGGGATTTGTTTAAAGTTAAAGGATTTGTTTACAACTCTCGAGGACAACCGTTATGAAATCCCCAATCAAAGACATATCCATGTAACATGGTATCTGCTTGTAAAGCAGATAGTGGAACTCGTTTACATATATATATACATATACTTTGGCAGAGATATGCGGAGACAAATAGCACAAATATATAGAGAAATTACAAGGAAAAACTTACAGGATATTTCGGCTTTTGCCTTTGTCAAATAGAAGAGTAGAAGTCTGGCCAAACTTTGATTGTAGTAACAATCAAAGTGATAAAGAAAAAATTTCCCTTCATCACTCTTATAACTAATAATTTGACTCTCATAGCTTGCCGATAAATCTATATCGAAATTATCGAAGGGATCCCCACTCCCACATTGCTAAGCTGTGTTACCGTCAGGCAAACCTATTAATTTTTACAGTAATTACCTGCACGCACTCAAGTCCTCACATTATTCTGTAAAGTTACAGATATATTCCGATGTTTCAGTTGAATATTAAAGTGCACATTTTCTCTTTAATTTAGTCGTACCCCCATCATCTTCAGTTCTGTTTTATGTCAATGAGTTACGACAGTCACCAAATCAGACACCTTGTGTGATACAAACTTAAAAGGTACATAAGGAAATTGTTAT
>CM061042.1:87976866-88133490 GCA_030762985.1 Adelphocoris suturalis
TCTTGTTGCTTCCTCTTTCTACCAAATTATTCTTTATATGGGTTGGCTGATTATTGCCTAGGTAAATTAAATTATTTCAGTCGCTATCTTGAACTTCAAGTATTTGCATGTGCAATAACTTATAAGCACGTGGGCTCTCATTTTGAAAATGGTATCTACTCGCAGTTGACCAGCGAAAGGACCTAACCAGTTGCCCCGAGCTGACCTAAGAGTATTGCCATTTGAAAACCGCTCGCCTACTGAATATGGTAGGTTGAGCTAGATTTTTAAAACTCATGGCTCTCATGCTCTTTCTTAACAGTTGAAGGCCGATTTCTCCCCCGGTTCGAGCTCTTGGCGTCCGTCGGTTTTGTAACAGTATTAGAATCCGTTGATTGATTACGTTTCTGGTCTGCTTAACAGTTGCTATTTTGCAGGCAACATTACCGTTGATCTCCGTCGGCAGTGAAACGAGTAAATTAAAGAACTACCAGCTCATCAATAAATATGGTTCAAAATGTTTCACACAGCTAAGCACAATGTTAGTGTTTGTTTTGGTTGGCCTAGACCTGTTAAATTTGTAATTTGTCACCAATTGTTTACTCTTGGCTTCACTCTCATATTCGCAATGATTATTGATGATAATAATTTTTAAAAATTTCTAGTCATGCAGCATGATCGTATGAGCGAATTTTCGTAAAAAAACCGTATTATATTATGTGATGAAACATATTGTTTTAGAATACATTGTTTTGCAGTTTGTTCAATTGCTTTGAAACTCTAGTATTTTGAGTGCATATAACATAGTTAACTTAAGATAATACAGTTAACTACCAATTTTATGGCAGCAAAACTCTTTAAAAATAATATTCTGCAATTCAAAGAAGATTCAGAAATTTTAGCTCTTTTTGGGAGTTTTTATAGATTTTTCAGCAAATATTAATGCAATTTGAGAACAATTTTCTGCATAATTTTGTGCGTACATTTTATAATGTTCAATTTCGTTGTTGATCAAATTTTATGGCTAAAATTCTGCTAAAAAAATATAAATTTGACAATTGTTAGCAGTTTTTAGTTATTTCTAGTGATTTTTTTAAAATACGTTTTTCTGAAATTTGACCAATTTAATGTGCTTAAAAAATGTTCGCCTTCGAACTCATCTGTTTTGTGAACTACTTATGCAATAAATTCACTAAAGAAATTAATAAACTAAATTATAGCGGAGCGGGACAAAAGACCAAGCGAGTTCGAGTTGTATAATGAACTTGTATTTTGGAGTAACGTGAGATACAGGAGTCACGTTAAGACGTGACGTCATTCCCAAACAATTTCCTTTTTTTTTTTTTTTTTTTATTTCAACGACAGGAATATTGTGTTCAAAATTGAACCTTTTCAGACTAGATAGTTATTTGATTTACGTTTCAGTCTTTTGAATTTCGATCTCATTATAAATACTCCTAGCTTAGATTCAAATTCAATAAATTACAAGCATAAATATAATCAAGCATAATGATTTTAAATTTCAAGTAGGTATCAAAACATTCAAATAAACAACATTATTAACAATAGACATTAATTATTTCAAATATCATGACTAGAACCTCATGCAAATAAATTCATAACATTTCTATAACCTATTTCACAAATTTTGAATTATTTCTCTTTTCACTTCTTTCCTTGTTTTGAGCTCTTTGAGCTTTTGTCACTTGCACCAGAATCATCACTATCAAATGAGAATTTACGAGTGGGTTTGTAGCGTCTACCAAAACGTGAAGCTATCGTTTCGAAATCTTTAGAGCCACCAGGGAGAGTATCTTTGGATTGTCCATCTTCTCTGAGAGATTTTCTTGGTTCGGGTTTCGGAGATAAGCGTTTTTTGGTATTCGTTTTCAGTTTTGGAGACAAGTTGAATTTGATGGGCGATGTTCCGACTGAGCTGGTTTGAATTTTCTGTGGTGACCGTGATTTTTCTGGAGACTTCGGGATGACTACGGATTTGCGAGGTTGTGCTGCTCCTGACGTTGAGGGTCTTAACCAGGTACGGTCACGACGATAAGTTCGACCATCATCAGTGCTGACGTCATACGAATTTCCATGGCTCTTCTCGACAACACCTTTGTTCCATACTTTCCCCATTTGAGGTTTGATGAAAACTTCCTGGCCAATGTCGAGATTGGGTAGAATTTTGGCGGTCTTGTCATGATGAAATTTGGCGATTTTTCGTTTGGTGATTATCATCTCCTGGACTTCTGGGACGACTTCGGGAATCAGAAGTTTATTTGACGATGGAATCAGCGTTCTAGTTCTTCTTGACATCAATTTCTGTACAGGGCTGAAATCCATTCCTACTGTTGGCGTGTTCCTCCATTCCAACAATGCTGCATGGAAATCTGTGCCATCACGAGAGCATTTCCGAAGCATGTTTTTAGCAATTTTCACAGTGGCTTCAGCTTTTTCCATTCCCGCGGCTGTGTAGTGGCGCTGATGTTGAATGCAAGAACTCCCAATCGCTTGCAAATTTCCTGAACTCATTCCCAATCAGCTGTGGTGCGTTGTCAGTGATGAGAACCTGTGGTGTTCCATGCCTGGCGAAATTCGTCTTACAAAATTCGATTATCGTAGAACTTTTGATGTCGGGGACTTGTTCGACTTCGAAAAAATCCGAGTATGAATCTACCATTAGGATATACTGGCGTTTTTCAAATTCAAATGCATCCAGTGAAACACGTTCCCACGGCAGTGAAGGGATTCTGTGAGTCTGCATTGGCGTCTTAGGTTGATTCGGAGCCAATTCTTGACACGTTTCACAATTCTTGAGGGTGTCTCTGATCTGAGAACTCATGAAAGGCCAAAATAGAGTGTCTCTTGCCCGTCGAAGTGATGCATTTTGTCCGGTATGGCAGAGATGAATCTTGCGAATAAACTCGGGTCGCAAAGATTGCGGGACGACTATTTGATCTCCTTTGTAGATTATTCCATCTTGAATGCTCAACTCATCACGGAAATCCCAGTAGACGTGCAGGCAAGAAGGTAGTCGCTCCTTGTGAGGCCAACCATCTTTGATGACAGATGCGAGTAACGGTAAGACATCATCTTTGGCGGTCTCAATCTTCACCTTTTCAAGGCTTTCCTGAAGAATATTAATATTCGCAGAGGTCTTGATTGATTCCAATTCTTCGTAGATCTTGTCCATTTGGTAGACTTCTTCTAAAAGAGGATCTTCCGTTGATACGAGTTGTAGCCGTGAAAGAGCATCAGCGATGTACATTTTCGAACCTTTGAGAAATTTGACATCCAAGTTGAAGCGCTGTAGGCGTAACATCATTCGCTGTAACCTGATTGGTGCTTCAATGAGAGGTTTTTTAAAGATATTCACAAGTGGGCTATGATCGGTCTGCGCAATCAGTTTTTTACATCCAATGATGTACCCTGAGTACCTAGAACAAGCAAAAACGAGACTTAGGCATTCTTTCTCAATCTGTGCGTAGCTCTGTTCGGTATCAGTGAGGCTTCTTGATGCGTATGCAATCGGGCGATCTGACTGAAGTAATACACAACCGAGACCTTTTTGTGACGCATCTGATTGGATCGTAATTGGCTTATTCGGATCAAAGTACGCAAGTACTGGGGCTTTCACGATACATTCTTTGACTGTGTCAACTGCCTTTTTTCTGCTTGTCAGATCCACAAACGTTCTCCGTGTGGTTGTACTTGGAACAGATTTGGCACTGATGTCTATAGGCGGGACATGACTTTCGATCATGCTTATGAACAGTACCACAGTACTTACATGGAGGTGGTTCGGACTTGCGATGACTTCGTGAATTATTTTTGCGGTTATGACGCCAACTAAGCTTATTTACCTGTTCGGAGGCGGTAGAACCATGTATCTGCTTCATCTGGTTACTAGCTAGCTCGTTCACTCGACAGGTATTGATTGCTGTTTCTAGGGTAAGCTTAGGGTCACAGATCAACTGCTTTTTGGTATCGTCATCTCGTATACCAAGCACTAATCTATCACGAATCATTTCGTCCTCCAAGTACTTATAATCACACGTTGAGGATAACTGACGCAACCGACCGACGTAAGAATCAATGGACTCGGACGGATTCTGTACAGCTGAACCGAAAATATAACGCTCGTAAATCACGTTTACGGAGGGCAAAAAGTGTCCATCGAGTGCCTTGATAATTTCGTCTATTTTGTTCGCTTTGTCCTCGGCAAGCTTTAGGTTTCTTAAAATCTGACTTGTCTCACGCCCAAGCAAGCATTTCAGAGTCGCAATGCGGATCGGCTCTTCCTTTTTGTCAAGTCCGGAGGCAATCAAATAGTTAGCCCATTCGTCTTTGAAAAACTTCCAATTTTCAACTGCATTACCTTCCAGCGACATCCGGGACGGCAGCGGGATATTTGTCGACATTTCTTGGCAACGTTCAGGATGTTCTGCTTACTAAACTTACCGAAATTTGATCCGAAATTGTGCTGATAAGCGAACGTAAACAACACCACGTTGCGCCGGAAACAAAAAATGCTGCGCTGACGGCGAGAAAACTGAACGGCGAACGAAAACAAACTACCTTAACGGCACGCGGAAAACCCTGACACCATGTTTTGTGAACTACTTTTGCAATAAATTCACTAAATAAATTAATAAACTAAAATATAGCGGAGCGGGACAAAAGACCAAGCGAGTTCAAGTTGTATAATGAACTTGTATTTTGGAGTAACGTGAGATACAGGAGTCACGTTAAGACGTGACGTCATTCCCAAACATCATCCTTTCGATCGAAAAGCTTGATTTTTTGGCGCAAGAACAATTCTTTCATGAAGAAATTTTTCTTTTCGAAAAGTTGGATTTTAAAATTTGTGGACCCATTGCAATAGCTTCATTTTCTACGAAAATTCGCTTGGTAAATATAATAATATTGATTGCCTTCTGACCGCAAAGAATTTTGTACCTTATCCCTATATCATTTATTTTTTTCGACGAATAACTGAATAATTTATTGTATTATAGTATATAAGAACGAATAAAATAGGAGTAATTTAAGGGAAATATTTATAGAAAACCAAGAATTTATAAATTCTGTTTTTGATTCATTATTCTATGTTAGTCCCTCCTCAAATTGAATTAATACATGAAAGTTGTTTTGTCTGTCTTGTGTCGGTTTCCTGTAAATGTAATACACGTACACGACCGAATTTTGTGAAAGCAACAATTTTCAAATAGGTAGGCATGTCCGCGATTCTTTTCACTCGACTATGTGGGATCGTTCCTCCTGTTCCATTTGCTCCCTTTCAGAGAAAAAAATAAGTATCGTGGAACTTTTTTTGATCTTGAGTATGATCTAATTTCTTTCCTTCTTGATCTATGATGCTGGAATTTGAGCATATAATGAGTGAGAGAGACGTTGTGCCAATCTGCTGAGTGGGGTCTTTAGCTAACGATATCTATCTGCTGTACTTTTAACAGAGGCCTCTTCCTGTCTGCTGGCCTACGATTCCGGAGTGCCGAGCAGCCCTGATCAATGGAGTAGCAGAGGATTGCGGAGCCACTCTGACCACATGTGTAAGGCCCAATTCACACAGGACGGGCGTGTGGCGAAGACGTGGCACTGACCAGGCACGGACGTGGCGGTGACGTGACCCATGCTATGCACACAGAAGGGGCGGGACAGTGGCGAGAAAGGATAAGTAATCAAAAGGTTTCGTGAAGTACAACATGGATTTTTCATCAAGCAGTGACGAAGATGATCAAGATGTGCTGAATTTGGTGTACTTGGCTGATCTGAACCAAAAAGAGGAGATATTGGGTTCATCCATTGTGGCTGAAGAAGGGGAAAACCGGTGGAACGTTTGATGTTATGGAAAGAGCTGAATATGTACCCAGAACGGTTTTTCAGGCACAGTTTTCTGCCAGGCCTGGTCTTGGGCGTTCCTGTTGCAATAATCCGCACGATTGTAATCAAATAAACACGGATTCTTCACTAAATTCAATGTTGAATTCAACATCATCCCGCATTTTATAGAAGTGACGAGTGGCACGGAACTGGCGCGCCCCTTCTCGAACGCCACTAGAGACGGCAAACGGACGTGGCAGGGGCGAACGGGCGGCTGCCTGCGCCACGTCCCTTCTGTTTACATTGAGCCATTTGTTTACATGGAAAGATGCGGAAGTGACAAAAGTCGGCGCCACGTCTTCGCCACACGCCCGTTCTGTGTGAATTGGGCCTAACATTTTCTCCCCATTCAGCCAACGACACCGATATTTGAAATATAGCCTCTTTGAGGTTCCATGACTCTCCTGCGAGAGCGTATATAGACCGACCTATTTCATGTATTACTGAAAAGTAGTTGTAGATATCAGGAGTTTGAGTGTTTGAGGCAAAGTAATTTTTTTGTCCCCCCTGTTAGGATCCTTTCTCCGAATTTTGTGGGAATTCGCTTATTCTTTCTTGACAACTAATGAAATATTATACTGTGTAATTTGAAGTCTATTCTTTCACCAAGACCAATTTTCCAAACGACTGTCCGGCCAGTGTTTTAGTCCCGACTTGGCCGGTTACGAGAACTTCCACTGTCATACCTTAAAACTAAGGTACGTCTTAATATATTTACAAAGCTGAATATTCCACTTCAACTGTTGCCTGGTGCTGTTGATACTCTCTTGAGTCCTATGAAAATTCCTACCCTAGAACGTACCTAGCTAATATTAATATAAATCTTCATAAACGTGCAGTACTACCGTTTTAATGTGTTTCCTTGATAAATGTGTAATATTACCCATAAAATGTGTTAGTTCAGTTGTGTGCGAGTATGTACTCAATTTTCTATTTATTGAACTCTATTACATTTACTTTTTGTCGCATTTACTCTTTGAATGCACCATTTTAAAACTTACGGATAAATTCTCGATACAGTAACAGCAAGCTCACTACGCAATGACCGTTGGGCGTTGTGTTGTCGAAAATCCACTGAAAAAGGAAAAGTTATCAAGTGCACGCATGAGATGAAAGGGGAGTAGCAGTACAGTGGGCAGTGTCGATACTATCGATCCACCGTTCAGACCACAACCCTCCAGACGTTGCACGCTACGCGCGTTCTTCCTGCCGCCATCCGCTGACGCTATCGCCTGTCGATTCCTCGTCCTGCGCTGGGATTACCCAACTCACCCCCTGGGATTACCTGAGACTGAGTGGAAGGGGAGATAGTTCATTAAGTTCTCCTTGTCCCCATTTATCGACTGATGCATCAGGTGTTTTGTTAGATATAAACTAATTTATCATCTACCTTTTAATGAGGAATCACGAAAAAAGTTAGAATGAAAACAACCCTTGTTCATTGCTTAGATTTACCTACCTGCGGTGTAGTTCCGTATCTGTCCCCACTTTCAAACCAATGTGAATCTATCATTAACCTATCAAAAAATGAATTTGGCGACTGTTTCTGAAACCTCCGTATCTTCTCTTTCCAATGGGCTCATGATAAATCAACTTTCTTCTTCGTGTAGGTGAATAATAGGGCATTGAAAAAAGTGGGGACGGAAGAATTTGCATTTCCAAAAAGTTTCTTATTTCAGTATTCACTAAGTTGAGCAATGAACCCTAAAACCCTTCTTGTTGTTGATATCTGATTAAACAAAGTTGATGTTATATTGCGTAGTATGATACGAACTCTTGAATAAACATGCATACAACAAACTAGGGACCCGCGACGGAGAACCGGGCTCACCTGAACTGGGTACCAACGGCAACTAAACCACCAGAACGGGGCAGTTTCCATATCTTAGGTAGACAGGGTCTGCTCCAGAATTTTTATTAAGGGATTGATTACTTGATGTTATGTACTTTTGAAATGCGAGCATGCGAGCAACCAGACCACCAAAGTATATACATCATTCCTACCTACAGGCCCAAATAATCTGAATTTTTAATACAGGATTGACTACTTGATGTTATAATTATGTTTTTGAGAAACGAGCTTGCGAGCATCCAGACCACTACACTATATGCATCCTTCGAATGTATTTACACGCTAGATGGATTTAAATATAGCGTGGGGACACATACGGAACTTTTTGACTAGGCAAATAGTTCCTATATGTGTCCCCACTTTTTTCAATTCCATATTTCTCATGTATGCAAAGGAGAAAGTTAATCTATCATGAAAACATGGGAAAGACGAGATTTTGAGGTTTCCGAAACAGTCGTCATATTCCTTTCTTTAATAGGACAATGACAGATATAGATTGGTTTGAAAGTGTGGACACATACGGAACTACACCCCGTACCTGAGCACACAGTTTCGTTCACTAAAGAAGTAACGCGTTCCTATGTAGTTCAGATAAGTAATAGGTATGTTGTTTCTTGCGCTAATCTCTTGTTTTCATGAAACCATGTAAGGTGACAGAGTCTTGACAACCAAAAAATACTCAGTACTAATAGAGCGAATTTTTGACATGGATATGTCTTTGCTCTGGGGGGTCAACCAAAAATTTCCGTCACGCAAAATTTGTGTCACAATTTCAGTGTTTTTCACGTACAACCCAGTTGTTGCTAGGGGAATGGAACTTCCGCAGTTTTCATCGCACAGAAATCATTCGCCACTCGTTGGAAAGTGCTTGATTTATGTGATAAATGTTCACATCTCAAGCTACCAATTTCCCCTCCTTACGTACCTGGCTACATTCCTAAACTAAGTTGATTGGACTAAAAACAATTTTAATAAGCCGGTTACAATATTCTTAACGTAAAGCAATAGCATCATTTACTCCACTCCATAGGAAACATTTTCATCCTCTTGACTACACTCGAAGTCGACTGTTAACAACAACTCATTGTAAGTAGTGGCTTCTCTCCACAGTTATTTTCAACATTTCTATAAGTAAACCATTGTTTTGTTGGAATTAGTCGGGATGCGGCCCTGGGATTTGTTTAAAGTTAAAGGATTTGTTTACAACTCTCGAGGACAACCGTTATGAAATCCCCAATCAAAGACATATCCATGTAACATGGTATCTGCTTGTAAAGCAGATAGTGGAACTCGTTTACATATATATATATATACTTTGGCAGAGATATGCGGAGACAAATAGCACAAATATATAGAGAAATTACAAGGAAAAACTTACAGGATATTTCGGCTTTTGCCTTTGTCAAATAGTAGAGTAGAAGCTATATACCTATATATATATATATATATATATATATATATATATATATATATATATATATATATATATATATATAGCGGAAATAACTCTTTAGATTCTTAAAACAGTCTGGCCAAACTTTGATTGTAGTAACAATCAAAGTGATAAAGAAAAAATTTCCCTTCATCACTCTTATAACTAATAATTTGACTCTCATAGCTTGCCGATAAATCTATATCGAAATTATCGAAGGGATCCCCACTCCCACATTGCTAATTTTTTCCTTTTATTGTTTCTTTCTTTGTTTTAGCTAAGATGGGAGTGTTGAATTATAAAGTGCATATAATCATTGTACTTTTTTTTACCTTGTCAAACCTTTTGGATTTTGAAATTGAAACGGTGTTGGGATTGATTGAGAAATTTTATCTCTGCTAAGGTTCTGTTAAATCACTTCAGACTCGAGGGGCGTGGGCTTCTTTTAGCGTTTCCACACCCGCAAATGATGGCGACGCTGTGTTACCGTCAGGCAAACCTATTAATTTTTACAGTAATTACCTGCACGCACTCAAGTCCTCACATTATTCTGTAAAGTTACAGATATATTCCGATGTTTCAGTTGAATATTAAAGTGCACATTTTCTCTTTAATTTAGTCGTACCCCCATCATCTTCAGTTCTGTTTTATGTCAATGAGTTACGACAGTCACCAAATCAGACACCTTGTGTGATACAAACTTAAAAGGTACATAAGGAAATTGTTATAACCAAATCATAAAATGTACAACTATCGTGTGTTGGAATTTATCTATTTTTGTTCTAATAATTGGATTCTGCGCTCCAACTCCAGACTACGAATTTTCTGCTCAACACTCCAAATGGTTCGGACAAATCATAGGGGACCATTTTCACCCTAACCCACACATTCCATAAACATTTCATAAACTTCAAGTACATAACTAAACAACTCATAAACGAGTTCCACTATTTGCTTTACAAGCAGATACCATGTTACATGGATATGTCTTTGATTGGGGATTTCATAACGGTTGTCCTCGAGAGTTGTAAACAAATCCTTTAACTTTGAACAAATCCCTGGGCCGCATCCCGACTAATTCCAACAAAACAAAGGTTTACTAATAGAAATGTTGAAAATAACTGTGGAGGGAAGCCACTACAATAAGTTGTTGTTAACAGTCGACTGTTGTGAAGAGGATGACAATGTTTCCTATGGAATTGAGTAAATGATGCTATTGCTTTACGTTAAGAATATTGTACCTACCCGGCTTATTAAAATTGTTTATAGTCCAGTCAACTTAGTTTAGGAATGTAACTAGGAACGTAAGGAGGGGGAATCGGTAGCTTGAGATGTGAACATTTATCACATAAATCAAGCGCTTTCCAACGAGTGGCGAACGATTTCTGTGCGATGAAAACTGCGGAAGTTCCATTCCCCTAGCAACGGCTGGGTTGTACGTGTAAAACACTGAAATTGTGACACAAATTTTGCGTGATGGAAATTTTTGGTTGACCCCCCTAAGACATACCTAGAGCAAAGACATATCTATGTCAAAAGCTGATGAAAATAATCTGAATTCACGCCGAGTAGGGTCGTTTTCCTGTCACGTCATTCAGCTTCCTTTACACCGCTGTTTCGGCCAATTCCAATCATTCGATACCCTACGTATTGTACCTTTTCGGAATTCTCTGCATGGTCTTTTAGCTGATAGAATCGGCTAAATTCTATCATCGAGAGGTTACAAAGTAGGTTTTAAAACTAAAAATAGTCTTAAAGCATTACTAGGATCCGTTAAGGACAAAATCAATGTTTAGGATGAAAGTGGGGTTTATAAACTAAAATGTTCTTGTGGCTACGTATTGCGGTCAAACTGGTAGGAAATTCAGTGAAAAAATAGACGAGCATCAGGAGGATTTCAAGGAAAATAAGGGTAAGTCTGCATTTGAGAAACATCTTAAGGAATCCAATCATAGTTACAATTTTGTAGACAGACAGATAGACAGTTTGTAGAATTTTTTTCATTTTTGATCAAAGGGAGGTATGTTTAATGTACTTGAAAAATTCGAAATTATCAAAAGTGACAGATCTGGTAAATGATTAAATGAGGATATCCCTCAATATATTTCACCACTGATAAGTCCATTTCTGTAAAGCTTGGAATTATCCTTCAAACTGTTGAAACCTGTAATTCTTCCCCTCCTTTAACTTCATCAGATTAGCTATAATCCCCCTTCACTTTACTTGCACTTTATTGGTTGTACTTCCTGCCCCCTTTCCTTTCTCTTGACCAATGGGATTCAATCTCCCTTCACCTGTGACTGTAAAAGCTGTGTCCTTTCTAATGTGTCTTCAGTTATTGTTTGCTACTGACGATGGCCTAACCGTCGAAATTGATTTAACGTTGTTAACTATTTATTTTTCGTGGAAATAGGCAACGTTATTTTCACTAACTTCCGTTTCTTACCGCTAATTTCTATACAATTTATCCTACTGAGCTGAAATTTAGAACGCAGTCTCAGTGGGACAGGTAGAATATGATTTTCGCTTGCCGAACCACCGTAATCAGCCGAGTGAGATATCAACACTAATTTCTATGATATTTGTCCTACTTAGCAGATGAACTTTTTAAAATTTTATTTAAGAATAAACAGAAATTCAGAACGTAATCATTTTATTATTTGCACAAACTTTACCTAAAAGAAGTTAAAAAAAACGTGGCATTTACAAAACGTGTTTCAAATACACTGTCAACAAAGTGAGAACGACCCCTCTCACATACACTGAGGTGGACTTGGGTAAAACTACAATTTGCGGCTTAGGGGGACTCGCAAGAAGTTTAGGAGACTAGGGTTAGATGACGGAGGGAGCCTCTCTTCCACTTCTAGAAAATTAGAAAAATCGGAAGAAACAAGATGGAATACGGAAAAACATGTAACTACTTATGAATGTCTAACATCTAAATGTAATAACTATAATATAATACGATAAATAAATGGAAAAATAAATAAATAACCACCCTGTTCAAGAGTTGGACGGCCCCCCGGAATTCTTAGTTCATCATTCCTTGTGAAACACTAATCTACTTGAAAGAAAATGTGCTTAACCTGTTTCTCACAACGTGAGTACTGATCTATATTTTTTGTATCTTTTGTATTAATTTTGATGGTTCTATTGCCTTACACCGGTGGATAAGTAAGGTAAGACTCTTGCCCGTTGGAGAGCATGAAGCAAGACGAAGTGGATACCTATGATCGAGGACCGCGGAGGCTCATGAGAAGAACAGGTGGACTCGTCATTCTGCCACGAACTAATAACAGATCCGTGTAACATAATGGCCTCTTGCCTTTGAAAAATACTTTAACCACCACCTCCTTTTTTTTCTTCCTCTAGCCTGCACGATCAGCTCCTCCCGAATGAGCCCTCCAGTAAAGGGCGTTCAACTTTTGCTTTTGAAATAAACAGACTGGTTCCGTGTCTTTCGCGCTGCATCATTGTCCTGCGTGCATTGAGCATTTTCCGGTTTCATCTTACGCTTTAATTCCTTACATTACTGCTCCGTCACTTTAATATTTACTCAGCAATAACTGAGCTGCCTGGCGATAGCCGTGATTAAACGCACATACAGCAATTTGCTTATCATTAAACCCTTGGGTAATAGTGGAATTAACTTTTCTTCGTCCGTTCGGTTCGTAAATCAATAAACCTTGGAACTCCATCCTGTATTATACCTCTTGATGCATTATATGTACGTAGTTGAAAATCGTAATGAGCCTGCATCTAGTGAGGCGAGATATAAATGGAGATATTTAATTTTATGGTAGCGAAGTTATATTAGTAGCCAGTAAGTTATATTAGTGGTGGCAAGACCTGAATGAAGATCACCATCATATAATATTTCTAATCAATGGTGACCACACAGCTAGGAAAATATAAACTGCTATTATATTCTATAGCACCCAGAGTGGCTTTGTTGCAAATCTTAAGTATGTCTACTGACTCAATTGATTTCAATTGCCCATAGTTAGATTGGCTAAATAGAGTTCATTTTCGTAACTTATATCCAATAAAACATACTAATATAGATAGTCCACGCGATTATTTCTACACTGCATATACTGAGCATACATTCAATAATTGGTGATGTTTCCAGAAAGAAAAAATAATAATGTTTATTCAAATGTTTGTGCAAAACTACAGGTGGCTGGTTGGATTATTCCGACCTCGAACCGTAGCGCGGCGGGGTGCCTTGTTTCACCGTTATTTATCACCTCCGCTCCATATGGACATGTGAACGTACATGGGAGAAAAAGGAGACGCATAGGGTTCCTGACCCAGTATGCTCCAGAATAAATAATTGTGGATTTACGATGCGTACCACTCGCCTATCCATATAGAGGAAGGTAACTGCGGGGTTAAAAAAGTTAACCTCTCTTTTTTAAAAACTCCTCGCCAAGTCGTCGAACTTCTTTTCGGCGGTCCGTTCGGTAGCTGGTTTTGAAACCTGTTCCAGTAAAGAGGAGGTGCTTCCAAAAGTAAGATGTAAATAATGTAATCTTGCGACGCGTTTATCTCGGATTGGTACGTTTCAAATTATAGGTACGAATTACCTTGGTTACCTTAGCTTCGTAAAACGTTCGTGCTCAATTGAGGAATGGTTAGTTTGATCTCACGGTGCTAGGAAGCTTTTCGTGAGAAGATGAATTATGCAATTTATTTACTTTTATAGAAAAATGTTAATGGACAGGAAAAAAATTGTCGCCGTTCCTCGTAAACGATGAAAATTTGATGAGAAGGCCTCCCCGTCTTGATAAATGCTTCTGCTCATTAGTTTTGAATAAATTAAGGAAACCGTGAGTGTTTGAGCGAGGAAGTCCGTGTTCTGAAGTTTATAATCGTTAACAAATTAACGGAAGAATTAAAAATGACAATTTTTATTTCATTTTTGTCATCCGCTTCGATTTATCCTTTACAGGAAACCATTTTACTACTGAGCCTAATTCGTCCATACGAATCCATTTTATTTAAAACAATCGAGAGAGTGGCGACGATTTTAATGTGGAACTAGTGGAGCCTTGGTCTGATTGCGATGAAATTTATAGCACAATACTAGACAATTTCATCAAAATCGTTCCATTAGCCTCGGTTGTCAACCAATTATAGTATGTAGCATACGCAAAATTCGTTAATAGTTAGTAACCAAACGCTCTAAATTTACGTATCCACACTGTATGTTGTCAAAATTCGTTAATAGTTAGTAACCAAACGCTCTAAATTTCATAGTACCATCCTTGGATTAAACCTAAACTCATCTACCCTGCCACTAAGAGGCATGTGGACTGACTCGCCATTATTGGTCCGACAGCAATACGGTCCATTTAATCTCGGATTTTCGGATGACAACCGATCGTAGTTTTCAACCAATTATAGTCTATCGCATGCGCAAAATTGGTTAGTATGTAGTTATTAACTAATCGCTTTAAAACTCTTAGCACGATCCCTAAAAATTTTCATCAAAATCAGACTAAAAATTGGCATAGTTTTGAGCTTGTCAAGAATTTGGTATTTCATCAATATAATAAGGAGCTTTAAGGGGGGGGGGGGGATGATTTTTTTGGAGAAAAAATATTTTTAAAAAGCATACTGGGAAACGGACAGAAGTTAAAAAATTGCGCAGGAGTTGTACTGCATTTTCTATGTAGTTTCACCCCAAAAATCGTTTCTCACTCATCCGTATCCACACTGCATATTTTCAAAGATAGATATTATATTATACTATATTCTTACGTGCAAATTGACTGCAGTTTTCTACCTGGACGAGTTGTCGCAAAATACACATTATTAATGTTCACGACTAACAGAATCCATATAGGGCTTCGCCTACAGATCAAAATACCTTTATAATACTCTTGCCTGTCAAGATACTAGGCAACCCACGTAATCAGCATAACTATAGAATAGTTCATGTATATCAATATTTATCCCCTTGACGATTTGACATGTGTACTTCGATGTTTTCTTTCGTACTCGTGATCAAATGAATGGAGATGCCTGTGTAAGATTAGCATTGAATCGAACGGTAGCGTAGCCCTCGTTCTGAGTTACCTCTTCTTCAACGCTACAACTAGCATTCAGGTTAGATCCTGTTGGGTTTCAGGAAACGAACGATTTCATCCGGGGCAATCCTACTAACCTCCACTCTTTCTTACGACCTAACGTTTTCAAGATTTCTTAGATAAAATCAAAAACGAAAAGAGTTTAAAACACTTCTACGGGACTTTATATTCGTTTAAGAAGCCCTTCTAATAAATTACCATAATATGCCATTATGCCTAACGTTCCAATTAGTTGCATCTGCTGTTCTATAAAATAGTGACATTTTCATCACTTTCTAGCACTGTATGTACAAAAGATGGTGTCCTTAAAACTCATATTTTTTTATTTAGCATGATATATGGCAAAATATATATTTATTTATATATTTATGTGTCATTCCATACGATAACTCCCCTTAGGATAGGATTGAGATAAAAATTCTGTTCTTGTGCCAAAAAATCAAGATTTCCAAGCGAAAGGATGAGTTCGTTGGCCTGCAGTTTTTGATCTCATTAAATTGGTCAAATTTCAAAAAATATACTAAAAAATTCACTAAAAACGGCTACAAATAGTTAAAGTTATATTTTTTAGCTGAATATTGTTCAAATAAAGTTTATTAGCTATAAAACAGAACATTGAAAAATGTGTGTACTAAATTATACTGAAAAATGTAACTTACATTTCATTAATATTTGCCAAAAAACTGCAATACAGCTAAAAGTCCAAAACCTCTTTTCGAATAGCAGATTATTATTTTGAAATCTTTTTTTCATACAATTATTAGTTTAAATTATCCTTACACCTAAAAAACTAAAATTTGAAAACAATTTAACATTATACAATGCGATCATTATACGAAAATTCGCTCATTCGAGCATGATGCATGACTGGAACTTTTTTAGCAATTTGTATTGAAATTTAATTACAGTTTTCAGCATTATTTTTTAAATAAATTTTTGAATGTTCCATTTTATAGTTGATACACTTCTTTTGAAGTTTATTAGTTTCTGCAAAAAAATATAAATTCAACTATTTTTGGCCGTTTTTAGCCAGTTTTAGTTTTTTTTTTTTTTTTTTTCCAACACTTTATTTGAAATGTGACTAATTTAATGTGGTCAAAAAGTGCTGGCATACGAACTCATCCTTTTATTTAGAAAGCTTGATTTTTTGGCGGAAGAACGGCATTTTTATTTCAGTCCTTAGGAGAGTTAACGTCTGGAATGACACACATACACACACATATATACATATATATAAATGCATTTCACTCTGGGATTTGTTTCAGAATACCTTAAAACGGATTTCAACTAAGAAATTTTTCGAAAATTTTTATTTAAAAAATTTTTGAAGCTATGGCAGTAGCTTCATTTTCTACGCAAATTCGCTGAAACTGTGGTTTTGAGGTGAACATGATGAGTAACAGAACCTGCTCACACTATTATACAGAATTTATATGAAGGGCTTATGTGTATCCAGGTGTCTATTCTGATATTTGATTTGAGGTCTGAATTTCCCTTGTATCCGTAACTGCTCAGGTCATTGGACTTGATCCTTGATAATTATATTGTCCTCCCCCATCTGGCTTGATGGGGTGAATTTATTGATCGATGAATGTTTGGTAAGTGCACCTCGTCTCCAGAGACGCCAGTGTGAAATGTGCTATCCTTTAATTTTATGAAATGTGCTATAATTTATAGTATTTCGTTTCGCAAGTTTACGCTCGATAGAGCTGCACTCTACTCTCATAAAAAATGTTGAGCTGGAAATCCATGTGGTTATACATCGAGGTCATACATTTGTGGTTATACGTCTAGAATCCTTAGGGAAATATTATTACTTTAACACATTCTCTAGCTACAAGTATCGTTTTGTCACGATGCGTCTACCATTGCTAAGCGCTGCTAAAAATGAGGTTAACTTTTTTTTTTTTTTTTTTTTCTTAAGAAATACGTTGTCAAATTTGCTTAAAATTTGTTTGTGTCGCATGCTAAACTATAACAATAGAACATTAATAAATTTCGTACTTTATCGGGTCTATTGCTATTGTATTTCGGAGTAAATTGCTTTGTGTGGGACTAGTAGGATTCGGAGGGTGGTGTTATGCAAGGTGAGGACCAGGACCGGGCGTACGTCCGCTGGAGGTTGGTAGTTCGTACGGACTGTAGCCCATTGTCGGGGGAGAGCGAACCTCGACGCCTCCTTGAGAGGCCCTTTTGCGGAGGAAGTAACCGGGTTTTACTGCCAAAGAGCTTCACGGAATGGTATTGGAAGAGGCGTCGAAGAAAGGACTTCGCCATGAACAACAGTGTTGCCACACGGCATTTCAGAGATACCTATCTCAGTTAGGCCTACATTTATGTACTCGTCAGTAGATTTCTCTCTATTCGAAAAATCACGAGGAACCAGTATGGTTGCTACAATGTTCATCAATTCACTAATTTTCTTAGTTTTTATGGTTTCAAGATGGCATCACTAGGTACTTATTTTTGTGTGGTTTGATCCTTTTTTCTTTAGGAAATTAATTGTTTTCAAGATGAATGGTTTTGATCTTTTCGTTCTGTTGCAATATTACTGTGGCCCTTTATTCTGAGATCGGGTGTATTGAGCCCACGTATCAAAAGGATTTTTATTGAGCGTTAAGGGCTTGGCCTGACAGGGTTTCAGATATTTCTCCTTTCCAACATTGGTTTACTTGTTCCCAAGTGTAAGCTCAACTGAGGTTTTGATTTCTGGATTATGTATTCGAAGAACTTGCTATACGAGTGGAATACGGAAGATGTGTTGATTGATGCCTTCTTGCCTACAATGATTGGATAAATAACGAGGGCTACTGAGCAAGTTGATCCACTATGGTTTTGTATTCTTCGACAATATTCAGTATACAGTCTGATTTTGTATTCTGTGGGTATGATTATTTTCCAAATCAACCAACCAGCTGAAAATATGAATGGAGCCTCATAGGGCAGATAGAATAGAATTACACCGTGTGAAACCACCATGATCTGCTGTGTGGGCCCTGAGGCCAATTTCTCTCTTAATGGTTGATGTTGAAATTCGAAGCGGAGCCTCTCTAGGACACGTGGAAAAGAATTGCAACCTGCCAGACTACTGTCTTCAGCTGAGTGAGGCGTGAGGTCAATTTTTTCCTAATCACGTTACGATGCTCAAATTTGAAACGGAACCTCTCTACGACACGTAGAATAGAATTACAACTTGCTAAACCACCCTTATCAGTGAGCCAAGGCTAATTTTTCTCCTAATCGCCCTGAGATGCTTGTGCTCAAAGTAGCTATACAATCGGTGGAAAATTGAAAATATCTTGGTTGACTCTTATAACTGGATTTATTCATACCAAATTGTGTGATGCCATACCACAGAACGTTGAAAATGACTTATAATATGTATGTACTCACTTACAAAGTTTGCTCAACAAATTTTGCTGAATTACTGATATTTTTAGTAATTTGAGCGAGGGAAGAAAATAGAATTTATACAATCTGTTACTCTGCTTGGAACGCTACTTATTGGACTTCTTTGAAAGAATACATCAACGGGTATTTGCACATTCTGGCAGAGTAAAGCGTTCCCCTTCACTTTTTAAAAAAGTCGGAAGCTACCCCCCACTGTCATCAGTTTTATGACTCGAAGATAACGAGGCACGTGAGATTTATCATCAACTCTCCCTCATTCCCGCATTTCCTTCCCGTAAGTAGGTACTTGAAATAACCCATCTATACGGATTTTTCTCTAAAACTGTCTCCCCGCCCCTTCTCCTTCCCTCACGGTGATGTCGGTTAACTCAAGGTGCAGAGGAATTTGTTTTGAATGAGGCTACTTTGCCGAGATCCCATAATACATTGTCGCCTTTAATTATATCTATGGGCACGGGGCAAAAGACCAACTCCCCTGCCAACCAGTTGCAACGAGCTCAAGTTCCATCCTACATTATTAGTTTCGAATTACTCTTAATCAAGTTGCTGGTTGACTAGACAGTGTTCGTTGGAGGTAGCATTAGAATGATTACAACCCACTCATACTCATTTTACTAACTGTTAATTGAGATTCATATTTTTCAATTACCTATTTATGAAATGGAATATAGCAGAAACGTGAAATGCCAACTGTTCGCCGGGTAGACATTCCCTATCTCTTAATTTGCCGTGTTCTCCTATAAGAAACAAGATACGTGTATCTTGATCAATTACACATTTTATATTATAAGACTTGATACTTTGAAGCAATCATCTGTAAGCAATCCTTATGTGCAGGATATTAGGTATTTAGAACCGGTTTCACCAAATACACCTTGACTCGTTTACCGGGAACCAAGTCCAATTGGTTGATAGAACGATTGGTTAACCTCAGAATCTCAGAAATTTGGGTTCACGAAGTTGAACTAGTCCCATCAAATTTATCGAAACCTAGGGTTATCGTAAATCGCAGTTCAACTGCAGTTAATCTTTAAATTAGACAGTTCTTACCGATCATCACTGATTTGGATTCGCAAAAGTTATACGAGCAGCTTAGAATTCAATGCTCGATCACAATCATTCATAATCGAGGGATCGATACGCTCGCGAGCATTCGTGGGTGTTCCCAGTTTTCCCTGTCTTCACAAAGTCCTCAGTTTCCAATGTTAGTGGTTCAGTTTTTGTATTTTTTTTAAGAGTTGAAGAGGGTGTTTTTTTTTTTTTTTTTTCTAAAGTCTCTCTCACACTCTCGCGCTCTCTCTCTCTCTTGGAAAATGGTACCTTCATGTCGTGAGTTCGCACATAATTTCAAGGTAGAAACGAGTGGAGGGAGATTCTGAAATTTTTGAAATGTACGAGAAATGATTTAAATTGAATGTGATCGTTCCATAGGTACACATTACACAGCTTATGGTAATAATTACCAGCATAGGGAATGTAAACTTGCTTTTTGCTTTATTATTCTCAATTATGAACCTTTTCAATCGAACCAGATCAATGGTCTGTAATGATTAAACCTAGTCTATAGCGCATTATCCAAACTCGACGCCATGCGCCTCGCAAGAAGGTTCGCGTAAAACTAAAGATGTTCTGGCGCTGTGAAGTTTAGATAGTGGTGTCGATTTTTGATTATGCACTATATACAAGGTATAATAATGGTAACCGTTGATTTGTGGAGAAGAATTAACTAATACAGAAATAATAAACCTATGTGTAATAATTTGCAGCGTTTTTCTGTCGAACGAAATTTGGAAAGACCCCGAGGCTGAGAGGGTTCTAATACATTTTTGATGTAGGTTTATCTGGAAAAAAATGTTCGACCATTATCCCCGTCCATCCTGCATCTACATTTATATGCACATGTACACATCTAAGTGTTATAATACAACCATTTTAGATTATTAAAATCGATGTATCACTGTTTGAAAAAAAAATAAGTAAATTCTTGCTCCTTATGATAAAAATTATTGGCAAACGTACGAAATGAAGTGGAGTGAAGGAAAACTTAGGGTTGGGAGGGTTAATCTCTTTACGGAAGAGGGGATGCGGAAAGGCACCAAGTAAACGTTCTATTCTACTTTCTACCTTCACTACACTAGCTGAAACATTCCAAACTCATTCATTGTGGTGAATAGAGGATATCTACTTCATTCCAACGATAATGCACGGGTGATTGCAGCACGTTTTCGAACATTTTGGAAGAGCTTTGACTTTTGATGGGTACCCAGGTTGTGCAGTTCTGGAGAACACAAAAAGTGCTGAACGCTATGGGTTCTATGCTGCCTTATCAGCTGATATCCTTTTCAAGGATCTACTCCAATCAAAATTCCTCAAAAAAAGTCCTATCTAATTATAGAAATAAGTACAGCTTAATTCGACTATTAGACTGAGTTGAAGAGGCAGGAGATTGAAATAGACCCGGCAGAAGAAGACTCAGAATTGTGGATGCTGCCCTCACAGAAAGCCCATCTTTCATCCAAGTTTTCATTATAAGGGAAGATGTGAATCCACTGATTCTTCTCAATCATACTTTCTTCTGTGGTTAACATTTTTTGATTGTTGACAGTAATAATTTTACGGGAATAATCCCTTTACGCAACTCATTCATTGATCTCTGATCTCCGATCTGTCGATGTGGAATTTCATATGACAAATATCAGTAATTTGAAATATTGATATCTTTCTTGTGTTGGTGTAATGTGGCTCAACCGCCACTCCAGCGTAAATTATTAATTTTAAATGACATCCAATATCTTAACGGCTCATCGATTTATACATTTCGTTCTTTATAGTCTCGTATCAGAATATGGGTTTACTTGGTATTCCAGTTTATTTTAAGGACTTACGATCGTTAGGATAACGTTACTTCCTATAGCCTGTACGTTTATTTAGGTGGCTTCTCTTTCACGAGTCGTTGGTTTACAATTGGAAGAGTTAGATGCCATTTCAGAGAAGACTTCTTGAGTAGAAGCTATCGTATTTCTGCCACGACCCTACTATCCTCCGACTGTGAGTTTAAAGTGCGAAACAAGAGACGAATGGAGCTAATTTTGTGTATTGACTATTTTACATTGTACGAATCTTTTTGGTTAAGATTGATTCTCTAATATAATATCCACTATGCCTATACCTATATAGATCCCACCTTCATTAGATCTAACAGAATTTGAAAATGGTGGTACTATTTTGGAAAGTAGTAGGTATTGGGTAACAAAAAATTATGTTAATACTTTCCCAATAAACGCTTTCCCGTCAGAAATGTACCATAGTAGGTAGGCTGCAACTAAGTTCCTCTAGAGGCGAACGGTCGAAGTTTATGAAGGTCATTGCGGGAACAAATTAACCTGACTGTAGGTCACCAGTGTGAGAACTGAAGTTGAAATGTTAACGACCTGAACACTCAGGGTCTCATGGTGGAATTCATAGTCCTTCCTCAAGGCACAGCTTTCCTCCACTCGACTCGAGCATTTCCTCCACTGGATGGCGAGTGGTTGTATTCATAGACAAACAGAACTCGACTCTCGAGGCCACCCTTGAGGAAGAATTGGCAGCGTTGCTTACATAACAGCTCAATAAATGTTTCTCAGACAATTTTTGGTTGTTGATTCATTTACGAGCTGTTTGGTTTTCGTGTTCTCTGTTTTTGATTCGCTAGTTAGACATTGTTGGATTGTCGGAAGGATGGAATGTAAGAAGAGGGCAATTTTCAGTGTGGAAGAGAAGGCACGATTGAGGACTGGTGATTGATAATAAGAAAACGTTGATTTATGGACATACATACATTTTTAGGCCTTAGTTTCATCTAATTTATTCAATGGTGCTTAATGAAAAAAAGTCTACTTTTTTTAACAGATGGATGAAATTGAATAATTTCAAGCCTCTTCAAATCATTGATGAACGTCAGTAGCATTTGCTGCTAGTAGGTATACCTATTCTCAACAAATTTTAAAATCAAAATTTTCGAAAAATTTCTTCATTCAAATCCGTTTTGAGGCATTATGAAACGATTTATGAAGTTTGCGCTTTATCATATCATCAGGGTGTCCCACCTATAAAGTACCAAGCTTGTAATCCACATTTAAATTAGCTTCAAAAAGGTTGAATTGTAACCCCCAATAAGTTTTTGAAAGAATCCAAAAATGACATTTTTGCGCGTTGTGCATGCGCACAAATGTGCGAATTGCACGCCAACTTTGTTTTTTCAAATGGGAACCCATATTTTTTATTGCAGATTCAGATTTTCTACATCAAATTTTATTTACAAAGCACCCCACTGAATTTTTTTGACGGCGCGCAACCCGGTCAACGCAGTGGTAATTTTTGGCGAAATGGACTGTGACCGTAAAGCCCAAGTGTGGCTTCCATAATGGGAATCAACGGACCACAAACAAATACCAAGTGAGCGGTTCGTTGTTCCGTTGCGATTTAGAGTGAAAATTGTCGGATTTCACCTAGAGTAGGTACTTTTGGTAATAATTTATGTACTTGAATTAGGGTCAATAGATTCGTTCACCACTCGACTCAGCGTTAAAAAATAGCGTTAAATCATGTACCACACTTGGGCTGTACGGTCATAGTCGATTTTGCCTAAAATCACCACTGCGCACAAATTCACTCACGCGGTGAACAAGATCAAGTGGGAGGGGGTTCCACAAAATTTGACGTAGAATCTGAATCTGCAATAAAAACGATAGGGGTTTCCATCTTAAAAAGCAAAGTTTGCGTGCGTTGCGTGCATTTGCGCGCATGCACGGCGGGCAAAAATGTCATATTTGGATTCCTCGCAATTAAAAATTACAGAGGGTTACGATTCAACCTTTTTCGTAAAGCTAATTAAAAAGTGGATTACAAGCTTGATTCATAATAGCTAGGACACGCTGTATATGTCATTCCAGACGATAAATCTCCTTAGGATTAAGATAAAAATTCCATTCTTGCGCCAAAAATCAAGCTTTCCAAGTGAAAGCATGAATTCGTTGGCCAGCACCTTTATAGAACATAAAATTGGTCAAATCTCAAAAATTATGCTTTAAAAAATCACTAGGAACGGCCACAAATTGTTAGATTAATAATTTTTAACCGGATTTCAGTCAAAACAAAATTAACAAACATTAACTAAAGAATTCGAATTTTTTTGCACAAAATCACTGAAGCCGTACTTAAATTTCATTAATCTTTGCTGTATTATATCAAATATTCACTGGTATTATCCAAAATATCCAATTCAGTTCACTATGCGGTGCACAACCTTCTTATAACAGGCAGATGATAACGGAAATGGCCACTTGAGGTACCTTTTTACCTACCTTGGGGTGAGAAAGCTTGAGAGCCCCCTCGAGTTGGAAAATTTCTCGACTTGACCGCCAAACTTGTTTATGAAAAACGTCCTTGGAGGACGCCCTTGATAGATTGCGACCATGAATAGCTTGAGGAGTCTTTCCACTTCTTCGAGTCCCTCCTCGACTCTAGGGCTGGAACAGCTTCATACATACATGGAGGTAGTCCTCCATCTCAAGTCACAACTATGAATTCCGCCCTCAAAGTCAAGAACATAAGGTCAATGGCATTACCTCAATAGGAGTGAGCTCCTCGAAATTCCGTGGTCTAAACCATACACATCGACAAGTCAAATTTAATTCTCAAGTGTTAGGAAAGTAGTTAGATGCCTCGTTCCTGATATCTGCTGATATCTACTGTATTGCTATCGGATGTTTTATTCAATTATTCAAAGCATATCTCGTAAATACTGGCGTAAAATGGCATTCCTCGTACTGGTACTTAATCGAGGCCCGTTGAAAGAATCATAGGGTACTGTAGCATACAAAACTCTATAAATATCGGACACTCTACTTCCTTGTAATATGCAAATTGAGTTTCTGATTAAAAAAGTTTCATTTTTGTGTTGTTTGAAACTCCCTGTGAACTATCTATTGGGAAACGGGAGGTTGACCTAACATGGAACACGAACGCACGATAGAAGAGACGCCTAATGCAATCTCATCTCCACGCCAACCTTAGTATGTTAATGCTATAGTGGAATGAATCTAACCAACTTCTTCTGGATATTAGACTGATATTCAATGTTCCGGTTGTGAGTGTGGGATATTTCTTATTCAACTGGAAGAAGAAAGTTGTGGGAGCGTTCGTGTTATGATCTTTGTTGAAAGGACAACCGAAAATCCCACACCTTATTCTTGCTATCTTCAATTCAGAACTAAAATCATTTCCTCTGTAGGGAGAAAAAAGCAGTAATGGTTACTATTTCGCATCATGTTTGTAATAGACGCGTGATTATCTGTGTCATATTATGCGACCATTTCTATTGGTTACCATTAGTGTAAGTAGGATAATATCTTTCTAAATATCTATCTTTTCATTCTTGATAACTGTCTATTTTGAACTATCCTTACGAAACACATGGTTTCTAGAAATGCGTCGAACTTATGGTACTATGTACGCTGGACAAACAAAATCAACTACACCCGGGAAGCTTCATATGTTCTCTTGCGGTAACATCCTCCCTCCACATACTCCATTAGTTCATCTCATGAACATAATATTATTCATGCGTCACGATCATCCGCTCAGGAAGCAAATCAAATCTACTGTGCATGTTTGTTTAGAAAAAAGAAAAAGAAAAAATCAAAAAATCTTTGTTTTAATTTTCCAATTATTTTTTGTTAAATTATGTATCAGTTGAGTAATAACATAATTAAAATCATACGATTACAACAATTTATTCATTTATTTCGGTTTATTATTTTTAATAATTAACCTTTGTACCTAGTCGACCAAAAAAACAAAAATTGTAACCCGCCTGAAAATGTTTTAGTTTACGCTTCAAGATCCGTAGAATCCAAAAATCGATTTAAAAAAAAAATCTCCGAAATTAATGGACCAAACTTCATGAAACTTGCGTCCTAGAAGTCCTAAAAGGTCCTAGAAGCTCGGCATCAATTTTTATCAACCCTAAACGGTAGCATCAAAGGGCTAAACATTCAAAAATCGAGATCTCAAAAACTTTCAAGGTAACATAACAGTAATGATTTTTCGCTTGCCAATAATAAATATAATCTCAAAGAATCGATTAAAACCTACCGTATCGCTGTACGTTGAGTGGTTCATTTTCCCTAAGGGCTCGAACATCGAAGAACACCTTCGAATTTCTAATCGCAATTTTTAATGCGCTGCAAGCGGATCTATTGACTTTTTTATACGTTTGAAAACATAGTTTGCCGATTTTTCAATTTGACTAAGATGGGCAAAATTTTTGCCAGATATAAGTACTAGGATATTTATGGAGAACATTACTGTGAAATTTCGAATTATTAGTACAGAATTGTTGGAGCTGTGGAGGTAGAACGAACATCTCATCCCCGTGAATGAGATGAGTATTGTTATCCCCCTAAAGTTTTTACGCTCGTCAGATTTTCCCTGCTGTTCATTCCCGCTTGAATAGTGATTTCAACGTGACGGGGAAGAAGACCAAAGCTATTACGGGAATGCCACACGCAGCAACAGGTTTGACGCATTGACGCAGAATTTTCCTGTACAATGTCAGTGCTGCAGACTTGGAACCACTCGTCTTGAGCTGTCCGCAATTATATGCTGAACATGGCTGACTGATGAGGAGAGTGATGTTGCAGCACCTAAGTTAAAATGCCGCCATGGTGGAAACATCAATTGGGAGATTCTCTCTTCAATCTATAATTCTGTTCTATAATTTCGTTGTGATGGATTTATTCTAGTTCTTTTTTCATCGAGCAGCCTACTTTACGTATGTTTGAAAGTAATATGTTCTTTTTTTTTTTTTTTTTAAATCTTTCATTTATTTCACTCGACAATGAAATGTACCACTACCTATGTTTTTGTGTTCAAGCTATAGGTTATTTTACATGTCTAATTGACGTGTGACTGAAAAACACCATTTTACCTATCGGAATTTCTTCACAATTAGGCAAGACAAGGAAACAAACACACTAAGGAGAATCCGTAACATCCATTGAACTTGGTAGACGTTTTTCTTATTTTGATCAAGTAGGTACGTATATACAATTGGAGAGAAGGTGCTTATTTGAAAAGCCAATTTCATAAATGATACCTCAGCGTCATTAAATCGAATTATGCATTTATAGTTGTGAAGACGGGGAGCCAACGGTAATGAGGCTGCCGAACCTGACTATTGAACAACCGCTTTGAGAGTGAGACGTGAACTCGGTAGAAAATAAGACAAAAAAATAAACCCTCAAAAATAAAAGGGGAAAAAAAAACTTGAGAATCAAGTATTTGAAAACCAAGCTCCTTGTCGTCCGAACTCCACAACTCCCGTTTTATGATGGAGCGAGCGTAGATGCGATTAACGGTTCTGCAGCTCTCCGCTGAATCTAAACGGCCGATTACGTACCTCCTCTAGAGAAAAGAAAAAATAATAACGCAAGCCCCTTATTATCGTCGTGGAATATCCTAGACGAAAAATGTCACGTGTTTGTGATTTATTGAGCGTCTTTAAGGTTGTATTAATAAATGCAAAAGGTAAACTAATAATAGAGCCTCGACGTTTTATGATATAGTAAAAGTCAATTTCCCGCTCCATTCATCGGTAATTATTTATGTAAGTATACATTCACTATCTAAACGAAGGACCTTCTTTATTAGTTCAACGATGTACTCTTCGGCGACTAACTACGTACCCAACCGATCAACTCTTCCTAGCCGATTTTAATGAGGATCCTTGAGCATTTTATTACATAAAACTTGGAAAGTATGAAGACATAGGTAATTCGAATCCAACCTACTGCCGCTGCCTTATTATTGCTGTTTTTTTTTTTTGGTTTCCTTTCCGGAGTCTTAATATTTGTCCTTAATGATGTACGTACAATTTTTCTGCTTCCTGGACCATAAAAATTTTCAGTGACTTCTGGAAAGATATCTTTTTTCCCTAAAAATTTGAGAGGGGACATTTTCAAAGTGAAATGTTAATTTAAAGGGCAGAATGACCTACCTATTTTTCGTAAAGTTACTTAATAATAAAATTATTTTTTATGAAATTCTTTCATTCCCCCAATTCAGTTCTAACTAATTACCTACTTGTTACTTGATTTTTCTTCAAATGCACTAGCATAGAATTACTGAATTAAACGGATTTACCGGTCACAAGTAACAGGGTTGCTGCTGAGATCAAGGGTCGAATCGCCGCAGGAAGCAGATGTTTCTGGGCCATTAAAAAAGCATTGAAATTTTGTGGTCTATCTCATTAAGCCAACTTATTTTTATTATTCGCCTGGTGACCGGAAAATATTTCCCCAAAACTGTGACCCCCAGAAAAAATTTCTCCAAGCGTTGTTCAGACCCGGAAAAAATGTCCCCTAACAAAATGTTATGAAACAACTGAATTGTTGAAAAAATTATATTTTTCGCTGTATACATGCAATACAGGTACATACATACATGCTGCACTAGACCAAAAAGTTCAAAAAAGGGGGGTCAATCGATGCGCTGCTTTTTACGGGCAATCCCTCGCAGAAAGGCCTTCTTCATCTCGTGGGGAAATAAAAAAGTTTGAGTATGTATATATATGTGTATATATATATATATTTTTATATATTTTTTTCCTGCTACCACGTAGTCTGTGGGCGTTGCCCAGGACAGAGGAGAGTGGAAGGCTATTGTTGAGAGGGCCCTGGTTTTACAAGGACCGTAGTGCTAATAAATAAATAGCTTTACCAATAGTCGTAGGGTTTAGAAAAGAAGCAGAATTAAATTAATGACGAATGGCATTCCCACAATTCCCATGAAATTATCCTGTACAAGTCAGTCGGAGGAATCCAAGGGTACATGGGGTGATCTGACCATGTTCGCTGTACATGGTCAATGGAAATCAGCTTTACTTGTTATTATCTACGATTCTAATTTAACGTACTTCTACGGTCATGTGTGTATCTACTTAGGTACAGCGCTTTACACGCTAGTAGCCAGGTTCAAATTAATTTTTAGTACACTTCAACTGCTCGGATTTCAAAAATTCTTTTTGCGAAATGACTGTAAATAGATGCAGTTTAGAAAGAAAAAATAAAAATGTTCCTCCGACTCCGAAATCGACTTGTGGAGTCCCCTTAATAGACTTGAATACTTAAAGAGTTTCAAAACTCTCTTGAGGGGGGGGGGGGGGGGGTGTCTTCTTTATTTCGGCCATCTGAATATCGTAACCATTACTCTATGCGACGATGCTGAAGTGTTCAGTAACTCTCCAGAACAATTTTCGCTTCTCATGATGAATGTGGGCCAGTCCAATTTCAATAATTGGTATTATAGAGAAGAGGCCATGGCGTGTAAAACGCTCTCCGAGACTTAGCATTTCAAAAGGAATCGCCGCACACGTTTCGCGCCCGGCTGTTATAATTATATTTACTATTCATCTCTTTTCAGCCGCACCCGCGTTAGGGGAAGGAGAAGCACCCTAACGATCCTCTTCGCTTGAATATGAAAACGCATTCAGGAGTAAAGAATTCCGTATTAAATCTTCATCCATGCCGGGGCATAACTTTGTTGGATCTGAGTTCCCAATTGTATTAAGTTTTCCGGAGGAGTAACGGAATTTTCATTTAAAATTATTATCCATTGGACCTACTTCTTAGCTCAGCATCTTTATCATCTTAATGATATTTACCAGAATGACCGAATAGGTACAAATATAAGTACCTTTTGCTGCAATGCATTATCGAGTCTTTCACTAATCAGGTTTATTTGGGGATTCATCCTAACCGTTTCACACACATACAATTTCACCTGTGCTGTGTTCTAATTGAAACCGTTGTGATTTGCTGTGACTAATTGTCTCCATAAACGAATAGTGCGAGAGTAGGCGATGAAATAACTAGGTACCTACTTTAACTAGGACTGAATTTTTCACTTCCTATTACGAGTATATTTGTTGGCTTGTTGGATAAATCTCCTTAGGTTGACAGAAAAACTCCTTGCTTGCGCCAAAAACATCATGCTTTCCAAATGAAAGAATTATTTCGTTGGCCATAACTTTTTGAGCTCAATAAATTGGTAAAGTTTTAAAATAATATTCTCAAAAAAATCGCTAAAAATGCTAAAAACTATTAAATGTGTTCCTATTAGCAGAATTTTAGTCAAAAGAAGTTTATCAACGATACAACGTTCATTTATTTAGAAGTTTAGATTAACGAAACTTAAAAAAAAAAAAAAAAAAAAAAAAAGTTTTTCTGTCCTTAAATCGGTTTTTTATCAATCTCCTACGTTTCTCCCTACGAACTGGGGCTCATTTAGGGAGACGAAAATTAAATTTAAAGTTATAAAATATCTTCTTATAGTTTTCTTTTTGTGATAAAATGTCGAATTTCAAGTTGTCAGTACTAGAAAATCAATACTAGTTAATGAAAATCAAATTTAAAATTGTTTTCCTGCATGTAGGTAACAAATTTTTTTCCGTATGTTTTACCTTGTTCGCTGGTGACGGTAATCATACATTTAGAGTCCCTCAATCAAATGCCTGTAAATTTTGCTCAAGTTTCAAGTGCCTTTTCGGATTTTCATAAACTGATAATTTTAAATTCGATTTTTTATAACAAAAAGGAAACAATAATTAGGTATTTTAAGTTAGGAATTTGATATTTTGAGTATTATTTTCGTCTCCCTGAAGAAGCCCCAGTTCCTGGGGAGAAACGTTCGAGAATAATAAACAACTAATTTAAAGATAGAGAGGTCTTTTTTCTTCATTTTATCAACGAGGAACAAGAACAGTAAAACTTTTATGCGCTGAGTTTGGCTGGAAAATGTAGGTAGGTATTTAAATTTCATTAATATTTTCTAAAAACTTTATTTAAAAAATTCCGAAAATATAAAAATTTAAATTTTTTTGAATCGCAGATTATTATTTAGGACGAGTTTTCTTGCTGTAAAATTGGTAGTGAAGAATTTCGTTGCTCATGATGTGCCCAAATTTCAAACAAAAATGTAACCTAATATTCCTAATACAATAAATTACGAAAATTCGCTCATACTATCACGCTGCATGACTGGAACATTTTCTGTTGTGGTATAGGTTTGTTCGGCTGGTTGTAATTTATAATAATTCATTGGCATCTTATTATAATCAAATCCGTTATTTTTTGGATCGTCTGCTCATTTTATTGTTGTTGCTTAAGTGCCTTCAACCTTAAGGGGAAGTCTCAAGGGTCTCGAGTCTTGAGGAGCCACCCAGTGAAATCTCGTCGGAGTCTTATTTGAGCCTCTCAACTGGCGCCCGTAAAGGACAAACCATAAACGCTCTAACTGCTTTCAGCTCTCCCATTAGCGATATCTTATTAATAAATGATATTCCATTCAAAACACGCAGCCCACCTACCACAGGCTGGATGCTTATACAACTGCTGAGGTATTCATTATTATCTAACCGCTCATTTAGGAATTTAGGATGGTTGAAGTAAAGAATTGATTAACATGTGTAGGTCTTGGTGAGTTTGAATCTTCCTACGCTAGAAATAATATACGTATTTAATGCATCATAAATCAATCAATTCGTCTAAAACGGCACGGAAAATAGTTTTGAATGCGTTGACATGAGAATGGGAGCTGTTGTTATGCAAAGGTCACATCCCAATAGTCGAACCGTGAAAGCTGTGACGGAGATCGTTGTTAACGAATGAATAGCCGCGCAATCCCTGCGAATTTCACCGAAATCAAATGGAAACCAAGAGTTCTCCTTACAAAAAAGATAAGATTGCGCATGCGCAAAAGCAGTCATTATTGTAAGAACAACGAAATTCTCTCGGGAGTTTAGGGCTCCGACAATCCTTGGGAAGACCAATGAGAAAACACACCAAAACTGTAGGAATCTTGGTGTACCCATGTCTATCACGTCCGTACATGCACGTAGGATACCATTGATCCAGCATTGATGAAATGCGTAGAGGGCTATTTAGGGTCGAAGCTGTATGAACCCTGACAATTCTCATCCTATGGCAAGTCTCGCTAAATTGACCACAATTTTACTTTATATATATTCCCACAAAAAATATTGCATCCGAGTTCACCTATTAGATACTGAAGCATTGTTTTCATGTAGGGAGACTATTTCTTCAGATAATTCAGAGAATAATCGGAAAAAGTCAATTTAATCATCTAAATTTAGTCACTATCATACCATTAGTAGCTGGTGAGCTTTCCCTAATGTGAAATGCTTGTCTCACATCTACCCCACTCGCTTTCGATGTTGATGCGATGTTCTGGGAATTTTCGGGTTAGGCTGGGGAGGTCCCCTATTAATTTCATCACTCAGAAATTGATCGTTGTACTGTGCGTGCGCAAACGTAAAATCCACCAAGCTTCATTTTTTCATGGCCTATTCGTCTGTACTCGCTCAAAGTCGGATGGTAGTTGGGAATTGACGATTTGACTACCCCATATGAGTTTCATCACAATCGTACAAGTAACTGTTGCGCATGCGCAAACCTTAAATCCTTGTAACAAGCCTGTCTTCTACAGTTTTCATATATCCATTCTATCTTCTTCTCATTGCATACCTAATTGACCGATTTTTCTTTTAACTCCAAAGGAACCCTACGTCGATTCTTTTCAGGTCATTTTAAAACATTTAAGCTATGTGTCACACCCGACTTGGCAGACTTTTTTTGATCGATCCCACTAGTCTGTTTAACGATGAGTAGGTAAAACGATGGTAGATGAGTTCTACATAAATACCACAAAATCGAGTTTTCCACGATATTAGGCAATATGAAAATTGGAAACTGCTTTTTCGTAAGACGATGTATGACATTTTCTGAATCAGCGTGATAGATTTCATTTACAAATTATCGTTCGAACTTTTTCCCAATGATACATTATTGGGGACACTCCTTCCTTGACGGATAATTGAAAAATTGGTCAAGTGAGATTATCCCTTCAAAGTTCATATTGTGAACTTCGTCATATTTCGTGTGTTCTCAATCTATCGCCGTTTTCGATTGGCCGATGCGGCTTCGTTCAGCAAACATGGAAAATAAACGTACTTCTCAAACATGGGGTCCCACAACCACTTTCCCAACTTCCCCTCGAAACTCCGAATCTTCATATTGTAATAACTTGAAGGGTCTTGACCCCCAACAAACTCCAATTTATATTGGTTTGAGCCCTAAAAGTCAATTTCCGATGACGTTCCTGCCCCAGGGCGTACGTCGCCCCTTTCAACAAACACTCCCTACATGCGAAGGAAAACTTCGAATGCTTTTTCACGAAACATCTTCACGAATAGAAATCAAAAACACTTCTTCATCGTGTAAGTTACTAGAAAAAGTAAATAAAAAATAATTAATTCGGACTATATTATAAATAATGCATGGACTGAAACTACTTTATAAACATAGTCAACGCTCGCAAATAACTTGATGAACTTTGCTAGTTTTCCTTCCTTTTTCACCATTCAGAATTTTCACCTTTGTGTATTACAAGCTAGCTTGGTAGGATTGGCTGGGATAAGATCCCGCCTGGGGGGAGGGGGTCGTACGTGACCCCGCCCAAGGATTTACAAGCCTCTACTTGTTTCTACTCATTCGAGAATTGAGGTATGAGCTCCATTAGTTTTCATGAAACTTGATAATATAAAACTTGATGATATAAATAAGGCTCACTTGATAATTTTTCAACTATGTGACAATTTAAGTGATTGTCGTGATTAAATTTCGTATTCTCCACAATTTAAATCTATATATTTATTGAAGTTGAGGGATTATGAAAGGAGATATACTAAATTAATCACTTGAAATCTTTCAATACCAATTTCTTTAAATGGTACTCCAAGGAAGAGATAATGTGGTAGGGTTCCCTGACTAATATAATTCAATGATAGGAAAGGAAATACCGCACGGAGGTGAGGGTAGGTGAGAATAGCTATTGGGTTATAGATATAAATCAGTGGGGTGTGAATAATAGTTAATCGCTGTAAGTACATGAGAGATTGTATAAAGATTTTTTGCATGTAAATGATAAATATGATCCCAAAGAAACGAAGTACGTTGAATAGTTCACTTTCCGTTATAGCTTGAACATCGAAAAAAAACCTTCGAATTTCTTAGCGCGAGAAGATAGAGAAATCACACGCTGCCAGCGGATCTATTGAATAGATGATCAAGCTCGAAATTCCATCAAAAATCGCTGGATAGGGATTCTGGAGTACATAAAAATCGCCTTGTATATATAATGCCAATATTGGAATTATCAGGTGATATATTTCCAATGGAATTTATGATAACGTTACGAAATCGAGTTTATTAACTACTACCCGTGCGATGTACTTACTAGTGAAGCATTGGTACCTAAATGCTAAATTTCATCTTTTAAATTGCTCCCAAGTCAACCTATATCTAGGTAGCAGAAGCATTGTTTTCACTTTCGAGAGATTTACAAGTTGTGGTCTCCACTGTAATTTCCCAGCGGTAAAATGTCCACTTGCATTTTACGTTTTAGACTATTCTAAACAACTTTCGTTTCGTGCCTTTCTCTCTGTCTCTGTGTGTGTATGTCCGCAAATCCTTGTAATAAGCTTTAATTTCCACAATATTCAACCGGTTCTCATGACATTTTCATGGTACGAGTATGTGCGACTTAGGGTGAAGATGGTCCCCTATGAGTTTCGTTGTTCCCAAATCAATACTTCACTCGGCGCATGCGCAAACATAAATTCCATCAACCATTATTTTCTCACGCCCCCGTTGTCCGATCTCGCTCATATTTGGAGGATAGGTGAAAGAGATTAATTTGAGCATTCCCTGGCAATTTCAACATAGTCCTATTATTAGTAGCTATTGCGCATGCGCGAATATGTATTTATTTTTAAACGAGCATAATTTCAACATTTTTCATCTGATTTTGATGAAATTATCAGAGAATGTACGGGTTAGGCTGTGAATGGTCTACTAATAATTCCATACTTCTCAAATCATCACTCCAATTGTCGAATGCGCTAACGTAAATTCCTTCAAGCATAATTTTCCCTTTGTTTTTTCTCTCTTTTTAAACATCCTTACTGTAAAGCGTAAAAGTGTGAACCCTTCTTAGAGGCACAATGTGCCATTTTCTGATCATATATTACATGCAGGGTATAATAATTATAGAGCAATGATCAGCGTAGAAGGGCTATCTGACACAGGAATATTAAATCATTGTGTTATAATTTGCAGCTTTTTTTTCTTCTTTAGTGATTTTTTTCACATTTTTTGAAATTTGACAAATTTATGGTGATCAAAAAGTGCAGTCCAACGAACTTATTCTGTGATTTGGAATGACGTATATAAATGAATAGTATTAAAGCTCAGAAATCGTTTCAGAATGCCTCAAAACGGATTTCTATGGAACAAATTTTAGAAAATTTGGAGTCATCGGTACAGGATCAGGTCATACCGATTGGCTCGGTTTTTTAGGGGATTCCTCAAATTATTAAACTGGTCGAAACAAAAATTATTTTGGTTGACTGAATTTTGAAAATTATATTAAACAAATGTATAATCGATTTAAGGAAATGGTGGTATTGGTTGAAACTTTTTTTTCCACAGATATTCTAGATAGATTAAAATCATTATTAAATGCATTTAGAAAACTACGAAATTGACTGACAATTTATGGAATTCACTTATTGTAAAATTACTAAAAACAGTATAATACTACGAAATTATACAGTACATACTGACCCGTTACAAATTTACAACTAACTAGATTACGTCCCACACGCACCATCACATTTGAAACAAGTTCACTACACCTAGAATTCGGAAAAAAACCAACTAATCACAGTGATCAGTTTATTTTTCATAAATCAGCACTAATTACGTTCGTTAACAGGTATTGGAACAAATTCTGATGTCAATAATTACGACTTCGCGTTAATTATCCATCTTACTTGGTGGGGGAAAAAAAATCCGTTTTTCCCGGTCGACTGTCGCATTTCCGTGTTCGAGTCCTTTTTCGGTACCCCAGGCCTCTCCTGACAACCCCGTCTTTATCGCGGGCTATCTCAGGCGTCAGAATTTTTGTCCGTCTCCCGTACAAGATTCATCAACCGCGATAACCGGTCCCCCCTAATTACTCTTCCCTTCCAGTTTTCCCTCCTTGTTCCACAACATCTAAGATCTTTTTCCTTGCGTCAAACCAACGACGGTTTTCATCTTTATAATTCTATGATCCCCTTCCATAGATCCGAACGGAGCTACACTTTAATCATTATAATCCGCCGTTTCTCGATTGACTTGTTAATAGCTTGTCTAATATCAATTTCTGTTTTTCGAAACTGGAAATCCTAATTAACGCTTTTTTTCTGATTTTCAGGTAAGTTGGATTGGGGTGCGATCCTAGCATTTGGCTAAACCGGTAAATCCACTTGTTCATTACGTAAGTACTCAAGTGAAATTTTGTTCAAAAATACTACAAAATATTTCCCCATTATGAGAAAACGATTAGGTACTCATAAATTGTTTACGTTTTTCGCATTGAATTTTCCTATCTATAGCGGATACTTGCCTTGAAGTGGAGAAAATTGTATACGGTCGTTTAAATCGTGGGATCGAAAGTGAAATTTTGAGAGATTTAGGTCAATTTGACCTGTACCTATACCTATGCTAAGTCGGACCTTGTGTGCTATGAGTGTGACGTTTTGTTTTCAATCGATTTATCGGCTAGGGTAAATAAAGATCATTAGTAGCAAAATTCATTTCAGTACGTATAGAAACTTGATAGAATTATCTGTAAACACCTCCTGGTCGGCTTGGTAATTTGAGTTAATGCATGTGGTTAGTACTGGCGTTTATTCTCATTCTCCATGTCTCACTGATCATAGATCTTAATATGTATACGGAAAAAATAGCCTCAAGGGTCCCCTCAGGTGATCAGGGCGCTTCTTGTAATAAATTGTATTCTGAATTTTCCGAAGGAGCTCCACTTCAGATTTTTATTACCCTAGGTTGATTGGGAAAGAGATTAGCCTCAGATGTCCCTCAGGCAATAAGTGTGCCCCCGACCTTGCTATTGAATTCTAGGTGCCTCATAGAAATTCTATTCTTCATACGATTACGAATGAAATCAATCTGAGGGATCCCTCAGATGACCATGTGTAACGCGATTTTGTAAGAAGACTTCTTGATATAGATTCGCATTACACAATTTTGTAGTGGTCGGGCGAAAGGATGACTTAGGTCATCGATGTGAAGAAGTGTTATACCAGTTTCGGAATTCCCGAAACTGATCTACGTGAAGGAAATTTTGGAGTTTTGTTTTTAACATTTTTGGAGCCACCGCAATAACTTAATTTTTTCTCGAAAATTTAAAAAGCCTACTAAACTCATCGAACTTTTTTGAATGTCACGGAGTAATCGTTTCATTTTTACTGCGTTACGGGCGTAGCTACGTGTATAACCTGACTTTGGTTTCTTAGAAACTAAGTTGTTATTAAATAGTAAGTAGGTAGGTACAGTTTTAGAGTACTACCTATCTATATTACTAAATGATAACTACTGTAACATGTTCTAGTTCTTTAGTAATACAACCGATAGTGCATACGATTACTTAGATCGCCAAAAGTTGCCATTTACTACTGAGGATCTTGGGAGAATCAGACTAAATTATCCCTGCATTGCCATCAATGCGTGATTTTTACGCAGAGGAACCTTCTGCTACATTGTGCAGCCCCTGGGTGGCTTTCTGTGACCTCGGCTCCCTGGTGGTACTTATAACTAATTACCATCCAGATGCCACCGAGGCAAGTCAGGCCCTTTTTCTCCCTAACTTTAGTGGGTCAAAATACGCATTGTCGACTGAGAGAACCTTCTTACTGCGTGGAAACGTTGCATGGTGTGTTTTTGTAAATTACGTATGGCTGGTTTCCAAGTTATGAGTCAAAATAACGCATAGGTGGCCAAAGTTTAATCTTTCCAACGTCAGAAAACCACACGTTGTAGCTGGCGTGAGAACTTCGTATTGTGGATGGTAATTTATGTACTTTTTATTAAATGATATGAACCGTAAACGGCGAGCTATAATTTCTGATGAATTCGAGCTAAACTGCAGCAGTATTGCAAATTGGGAGGATTGGGTGATCTCAACGAAGATTAAATTATTACCTGAGGCGAATATATGGAAGAAACACAGTTAGGGATCCCAGGGCTAGTTGATGACTGTGACGCTAGGCCAAATTATCAGCCTGAATTTAATGAGTGCTCCAGTGACGTTGAAGAGGAAGATATCATTACTGATTCAGCTCCACCTCCCAAAAGCGCTCTTTTCATGACACTCACGTGGTATTCCAAGTTTTATTTTGAGATTTAAAATATATAATATTGTTCTATTAGATTGTTCAAATATTGTTCTCATTGTTTTTCTACTTAACCACATTTTAAGGCGTTTTTTCCCACAGATGTGTGAAAAACACGCATTGTTGGCAATAACGGGGGTGAAAAGCATGTTCGCAATGCAGGGTTATACAAGTTTAGTTTCTTCTATCCGTATCTGCTTGATAGGATTCCTTACTTTGTATGTCGTGGACTCTAGACTTCTTTAGTGGATAACCTCCCACAAATTTGCCTCTCGTTTCAAATTCAAAGGCCGGAGGTTTTGTATAGCCTCTTCTCTATCCCCTCAGTTCATGCTAGACGCAAATTTATTCAGGGGGCCCTCCCGAGTCTCGTAGAGTTATTCTTATTGGTTTGGTTCTTATATGGAGGCGGGCGGTGGGACTGACTAGTAGATTCCTATAACGTATGAAGACTCAGTGGTAGTCACAATGCGGCCGTTTGTCTCGACGGGGTTGACCCTGGGCTGAGGCTGGAGACCCCGGCTCGACCATTGTTACCTTTATCGCTGTTAGCGGGGGACTGCGGAGCTGGTCACTATTGATGAGCATCCTCTACTATACGAGTTGTAACGTACCCACTCAGTCGATGCTCGATCAACTCATGCATAACTAAATCCTGACCAATCGTCTTATGTTTGGCTGTATGTCAAATCCCCTCATTGGTGATGTGCATCACCATTCTAGATTCATGCATTCGTTTATTATACTTGCTGACCGTAAGGACCTACGTCTCCATGGTATATGGCACAGTGTGAATAGATTCAAATAAATTTATAGGACTCCTAAGATATACAGTTTTGAAACGATTAACTCATGCATAACTAAACTCTGACCAATCGTCTCATGTTTGGCTGTATGTCAAATCCCTTTATTGGTGATGTGCATCACCATTTCAGATGCATGTATTTGTCTTCTATATAGACTGACCGTGTGTACCTACGTCCCTATGATATATGAATAGTGTGAGTAGATTCAAATAAATTTATGGGACTCCTAAGATATAGGGTTTTGAAACGATTAACTTATGCGTACTAGATGTGTCCTTACCAATCGTCTCATGTTTGGCTGTATGTCAAGTCCCCCCATTGTTTATGTGCATCACTATTTCAGATGCATGCATTTGTATTTATACAGACTGACCGTATGTAACTACGTCCCTTCGTTGAAATGTTAATTTCAAAGCTTGGGCTCTAGTCCAGGTACATATACAATTTATTCAAGTAGAAGATTGTGATGGATTGTGTGAGAACATTGTTGACTCTTTCAAGCACTTTGTGACGATGAAAACTTGAATTTTTACCGTACATCAAACATGTATACATTTATAGTAACAAACAGCGTTCGGTTTTTCTACTATACGAAAAGAAGAACTATAGGAAGTTCGATCCCCTCCCTTCGAGCACAATCGTTCGTCTCCTACAATCTTGTCTTACGTTCCTACGTCAGCCACCGGTACGCTTACAGCTTCCTTGGATTAAGACCAATTATTCACCTCCGCCGCCCAAATCAGTTCAGTAATCGATTCGATTCCCACAATGTCAGACTCTATCAAACTTATAACCTCTCAACCTATCCTTCCATAAAATGTATTTCTTTATGTTCAATTTTATACTACCCTCCGGATTTGATCCATGCGCAGTATAAATTGTTAGTTTGATGTGTGATATTAATAAAGGCCCATGCTCAGCCTAACCAGCATATTCCCAGAAAAGTTCATCCGAATTGAGTGATAACTGTGGAAGTAATTTGTGTTAGGTACAAGAATTTCACACAAATTGAGTCTATTTTCTTACAAACAACACTTTCTGCATGATCGTATGTATTTCAAATATTTTTCAATTCACTATATTTTCAATTCATCCATCACTCCAACGCTCAGCGGAGTTGCAATACGCTTTTGCAGGTACCTGCTACTAAATTGACCGGCGGAGTTGCAAAGTATTTTCTCAGCTTCTACTTGAAAGTACCCCACTGAGCGTTGGAGTGAGCCAGTGGTGTTTTAGTAGTTTTTGGTGGAATTTCATCAACCCCCGAACCTCTACTAGAAACCCTAACCTAGCTATTGAAGCGTGTGGGCATTGCTAATATCACCAAATCTGTTGATCTAAACTGGTTTATTACCCCACCCACTCTCCCCTAATCGCTCAATGCGTACTGTTTACAATATTGGGTTTTTAATTAGGTTACTAGTGATCCGCATACTTTAATCACAGAATAAATTAACCAGTAACCCGCTACGTTGGCATCTATGAATCAGTCACTTTTTTTATTAACAATATTTCTTCAGAATCTTACAATTAACAATCTATTCTATAAAAGAGTAATATCAGCACCTTCACGCTCAAACTCATAGACGGATTTGAACTTTTTTTTTTGCAAAATGATCGACATGGTACGGGGAAGTTTTATGGCAAACAGAATTTTTAAAAAACGTCCAACCAGATCAGCTAACTCATCTAAATTCTCTCCTATTCCCCCTAGGGATTTGAAATTTTATAGGGTGCCTCTCAGGAACATTGAGAAACGAATAAAATGATGGGCTCTTTCCTGATTAGCTGAGTGAGCCAAATTCACTCCTTTTCAACATAGGAATGTGAAATTTGACAGGGAGCCTCACTAGAACATTAAAAGACGAATCATATGACGGGTTCCAACGAGATCAGCTGACTTAGTTAAATTCTCTCCTATTCACTACTTAGTTAAATTCTCTCCTATTCACCCTAGAAATTTAAAATTTGATGGAGAGCCTCTCTGGGGCGTCGGGAAACGAATAAAATTATGGGCACTTTCCTACATGTGCATGTGGGTCCGTGCAACGCACGGGTAACCGGCTTCACAACCCGATTGTTTGGTTTCTAGGGATCGCAGAGCAACACGACTGCAACTGTTCAACATGACACCGATTGTTTTGTTGATTATTGGTAAACAGGTGCAACTCAACCAAAAATTAGTTGCTGTTGAATTTGAACGGAGTTTTGTGCAAAAGTACAATATGCCTAAGGTTAAAAAACCTGATATTGTCAGAAGAAAAAGACGTAATGTCTTGACAACTGTCTGCACGAAGAAACGAAGAGTTAAGCTGCCTATACTTACGACGTCATCTACTGAGACGGATAATGCACAACGACATCATAGCGTCCATCAAAAGAGAATTGGAGGCCACTAATAGGGAAGAGGAACCGATGAAAATTAAGAAGCATCGCTTAATTTTTGAATTGAAGCATTATGAATCAAAATCCCCTGTTTGTTTACCCCTATTATAATTATCATCCTTCATACCCTCCCGCACCTTTTACATTTTTTCATTTTCATTACCATTTTCTTGCCTTCAGTTTATTTTATTAAATTAATTTAATACAACTAATACGGCTAAAAACTTCTTCCTCTAAGCATCACGCATCTATACACCGATCATTTTCTCGCCCATCGGGAGGGTAATGCTGCTAGTTTTAAATAAAATGCGAAGCCTAACGAAGTTTGCCTGCAGAGAAAATATTAGCATAATCGATTAAAACTTAATGCTCATGACGTCGTTTTTATGGACACAATCACAAAATTAAAAATCAAATCAATAAGTGAAATAACTTATACATTCTTCTCATCATGAAAAATGACACTGATAATACTTGTGAAATCAACTAAATACTTTTGGACACTACTTGTGGTTTTTATCAACTACTTGTGGTATTCATATGGTAGTTACAATGTAATGAGGTGACTTGAAAATACAGTTTTACGTGTTCTGACAAATTTCGTGAACTTTATAACAAAAACATATGGGGCAAAAGGGTACATCAATCAAATGTATCAACTATTATAAATTATAATATGGCGTAATATCCAAAGAAAGAAGCTAAGAAAATAATTTGGGTTATTTATGGTTGTCTCCAGCCAACCTTCTATGTGTCTGTCTTCTCTATAATGTGTTTAGTGAATGGGATGACTTTTCAATATTATTCCTTCATTTACCCCACTTTGTATAATGGCATCTGCATCAACTAGAAAACCTGGGAAAACCAAGGAATTCTGTGAAACGCCTGAGAATATCTTCAGTTTGACCTTTTCGTAAAAGTTTCTGTGTTTTAGTATCAAAATCCGTTTATAAATACACGGGAGTACATTAATGAAAACATGTACCTATCAAACTAAACTTTTACAAATTGTGACCCTTGTATGAAGGGATGATGTACGTTTACATGTTTCAATATTGTGATCAGAAACAGAAAAATGAAGATAAAGATGATAAAGCTACAAATTTCATAAAGTGATGATATTATTTTCTTCTGGTTTTGTTGAGATGCCACTCAAAAGGTTGAGGAAACCGCCGACAGCGTGTGCTGTTGCCGACCTACTTTTGGTCTCTCCTACAACAATAGTTTCTTTTGATTCTACTCGTAACACGGAAACCATGAACCGTACTCAGAAGTGATCAATGAATGATTTGTTCATTTTTATAACTTTTGATGAATTAATAATAAATTACAGCACCGAGGTCCCATGAAGTTCTTGGTCAGTCCTTAGTCGTATACAGTATCGGCCGCCAAGCCTTGGGGCATCATCGATGGATTTGGTTTCTTATTTTTCAAAAGCGTCCTTCCTCCTTCTTGCTCTTATTGGTGAGCCCCAGCCCCGCCATTACAATACAATAGCCGCTTGTTCCACGGCCTCGTCTCTTCTGACTCAACCCTTCTCCAGATTCAATCCGCCTCATCTTCATCCACCTCCGCTCTCCGAGGCTCGTTTGGTGATCCACACATTGTATTACAAGTTTCCTTTCTTATCCGTTCATCATCTCTTCACCGAAATCCCCTTGTTGGTCACTTCCAGCTAATGGAACTGTCGAAAGATAAGAGCTCCCTATGTCCATACAGCTTCAGTTGTGGTGAAATCTACTCACAACTCGGAGCAAACAATAGCTTGATTCTTTGTAGTTCCGAGGTTTCTCACAATTTCGCAGCTTCTCCATAGTGAAAGTACTCTTGACAGCGTTGCTTTTTGGAGCCTTTGTTTCTGGCATAGTTTTCCACAAATTTTATTGGTCTTTCTTGGTCAAAGTGAGAAACTAAAACTAGGGAGAAAAACATTCCGCTCTGATACCAAATTATAGTGGTGCGGCAACATAATAACAAAAAGTTGAAATTGTGGTCCGAGAATGAGAAGATGAGGAAGGGTCAAGAAGAATGCGTGACGATGGCAGGGGCTTATTACTGCCAGTTGAAGAGCTTTAATGACAGGTGAAGATGTGTTGTAGACGAGGTGACGGAGTAGATGGGAGGGTCTAGTTCTGGAAAGGCCGATCTGAATTCACCCTACTTCATTAGGCTCAAAACCCGCTACTTGTAAAGTATGGTGGGTGAAGTTTCATCTAAAGAATCATCGTTTCACGTGTTTTTCCAATCAAGGTATTCATCACCCATCAGTGAAACCATCAACAGGATCAACTGAATATCTATCTTTTGACATCTTCAAACTCATTTTCTGACTATCTTATATATGCATTCATTAATCATATGTATATAATCTGTCAACTTTGAAATTGGCCCTTATTTGCATGAAAAGGGATTATGGATAATTTTGGAACTTCTAGTTGGATTCCTAATAAAGTTCATATCGCAAATCGAACGCCGACAGATCGATACATCATTGATATATATATTAATTTTCTTTGTAAAGGCCTTGAAGAAGTAGGTAATACAAAAGTTAAGTTTAAAACATTTAGTAAAACATTAAGTCAAAATAGGGATGAAATAATTCATGAATGAGTGTAACACTTGAACAACAGCAATTCAAACGTATACAACAACATATGCATCAAACAGGTACTTAATGCACGTATTTAAAATACAACTTGAGACCTCATAGAGTCATAGACTTTTGGCTTTAATGGTAAGATATTGCTGATGTACATGATGTATTTTTCAATTTGAATTGCTCATTTCAACCCACAAACCCTTTGAAGCCACGAAAAGCTATATTTTTCTGAAACAATGAAAAGTGTTACATTTAATATTTCATCAGTACTTTCTGTCATACGATCAAGGAGTCTCTATTGCTGTAAAACACATTCTCTTTTCAAAATCTAAATCTTCTGTGTTTTAATTAATTAATCGTACGCTTCTTTAAAAAATTTATTTCGTTTCTGACGCTGAATAGGTTAAGAAATTTTATTGATGATTGAAAACTATTGAACGTACCTATCCTTATAAGTATAAAAATAAATCTATATAGAGTATAATACACACCTACCGGCTGTGTAATTTTCCAGTAATATACGAGTGCCATAGATTGCATAAAATATGAAATTCCGTAGGATTAATACGCCGTAATTTAGGGATAGATTAAATTTACTTAATTGAACACGTACGATTATACTGTTACAATAATTATCTCTTTCACGGTAGACTATCTGTTGGTGCATGAAATACCAGGTAACATGCGATCTGTATGTGAAGATAATCTAGTACTGAAATAGTGAATGGATATTTTTACATAATGTGGCTGTGCTTTTTTCCATCAATTACTGACGCTCTTCATACTGATGAAATCTAGATTTAATACTGTCAGTGTATTGCCTGAAGAAGCAGCGGTGGTGTATTTTGAACGTTTTTTCACTACTTAATGGGTTTGTTTTTGTCTATTAGGTATATAAATGGGTCGTATTAATGAACATAGGTTACTGGGAAAAATATTAAGATGCAAAAAATGCCCTGGTCTATTTCTAGAGTTTTGTGAAACTTGCTCTTCACAGGCCGTGCGAAGCAGGTGCGTCACGAACGGTTGACCGTCTTTCACATCACAGTAAATAAAAGGAAACCTGCGATCGAGGTCGTTGACAGATGTGTGGGTACGAGCGCGAGCTCCCAGTCCGCGCGTTAGCGTCGTCCAGAAGTTATTGGTGCAGTCCCGCATCCAATGGGTTATTTCCTTAAAGGTGACGCCAATGATGGGGCCGCAGCACTTGGGTTTATGTACGGTCGTGCCACGCTGACGACGAAAAAAGATGCTGTCGCAATTTGCTCGGTTTTATATCTGCTCTAATTCTTGTACCTCCATGTTGTTTTTTTCCGCAGGTTGATGAGTGTGATAAACTATTAGCTTTTTCATGGTGGGTGACTTTACACTTCATAGACTACGCAATTCATTCTTGTTTCATTCGTGTAATGGTAAACCTTTTGGTATAGTATTTACACATGTAATTCGATCATTTACAAACTTATTTCAACCTGTAATTACACACCCTTAAGTGAATCTTTAGGGTTATGAGATCGCTGAATCCAAAAATACTAATAGTTTTAACTGATTTCTGAGTACTCAATTGAGTACGAGTGACAGGAGCCAACTACCTTCCCCACACTCCTACTGCTTAGTGTGAATTGAGACTCACAAACAGTTGATCTACCTTCCCCAAATGAATGTTTTGGCGTCATTTCGTCCCTCGTTCCCATTCCCCAAAACTGAGGTGTTACAGGCTACAAAGTGTCACACCCAAGAGAGGAATGGTGGGACACATATAGTGCCAATTAATCCATCTTCCTAAAACTCCTACTAGAGTGAGTTGAGACACTCAAAAAACAGCTGATCTATCTTCTTTTCAGCAAATGATACTTCGCAAACATTCTACAAAATAAGTTTTACTTGATGGAGTAGTACTTACTGCAAGCTGCTGAAAAAAACTTACAGAGATTATTCCTATAACGAAGACTGATTTCACCGAATCTTAATTGGAATATATATATATATATATATATATATATATATATATATATATATATATATATATATATATATATATATATATATATGTTTTATAATGATGCATACATGCAGCGTTGCTCCGCGACCTCGAAGCAGCAAAGGCGCGGTTAAACCACAAACATTATGTACGCAATCATTCGGTGTTTTTGGGAACTAATTCTTACAAATCCCTATTCGCCTTTTCACAACGGCCGTTGTTCCATCAACAACGAATTTTCCCAAAAAGTTGCTCCAGTTAGTTATTTAGTTGCTTGTGCACGTATTTTGGATTATTTAAAACTGTGAAATTTAAACTTCTCATATCCATGGTATGTGTTTCAGCTTGAAACCATAGTTCTTGGTGGTGCTGATTACAAATGTGAAATAGGATTGCGATTAACTAATTCTGTGACCAATGGAGTGGGCTGAGAAACAGTTGAGGGTACTCAAAACTCGTGATTGAATTTATCATTCCAATCATAATTACCTTTCTTCTTACCTTTCTACTTATTCCATCCCCATTTCATTAAAATATGCACAGTTGGTTGGCAATTGCCCTTAAAGATATTAAGCATGATAGTTGCCAGTGAAAATTCGTAGCATAGATGTTAATCGTTTGAATGTAATAGTTCGTCTATAATACGTTTAGAGAGCTGTTAGGTATTCAGAAATATGAGCCAAATCAGAAAAACTGCTGGCATTTACAGATTCGGCCACTTAAAAAAAAAAAAACTAACAGATTCACTGCCACTTTCCTAAAGTAAATTGACCTTCCATATCTGCGTTATTGTTTCGTTTGCTCAAGCGAGGTTTGTTTCTCATTGCTCGGAGGTTTCCATCCGAGTGTGATGAAATTCATAGAGGATCTTCAAGGCCCGATCACGATTTCATCGGACTTGGATGGCAACAGCCGCCTTATTGTCTCAAGGATTACACGCCTGTGCATGCTCAGTGGTTATCGTTGATCCTGTTGTTATTAAAATTTCATCGGAACGGGGCTATAACTTGGGACAGTTAAGCCGATCCATTGAATCGGAGGACTCGTTCATACCACTGTTTAAGTGATAGACAGACATGAAGTTGCATGGCGGGTTTTCGTTACGTGACAAATGTCGAGTTTATGTGCCTCAAAAACGGTATGAAAATGTCGAAAGTTCTTAATTAGTAGGGTTTTTTTTCGTCTGAAGTTATCTAAATGCTTCTGATACTCTATGAAGGAACGATTACGGTTGTCAGCAAGACCACCGAATGACTTAGCTGTATAAGCCTATTGTAACTCACCTATTGTAACCGGCATTTCCCCATTGTGTATGAAGGGAAAATCAGTTGAGCGCCCTAGTTGCACTAAATCAACCAGCCAATCTTGACTCTCATTGTCTTGGCGACCCCTTTTATTATGCCTACCTGAAGATGACACATCGCTAATAAACCGTCCTAAGCTCCCCGATATAAAGCGACTGCCTACTTCTTATCTCTTAATCGTTGCTGCATTCAAGAGTCAAAAGACACCCCTTGCTTGGTTCTCTTCTATCTACATTATGATGGGGGGGGGGGGGGGAGGCTTGCCTGTCTCCCCGTCTTCGCGTGTCATCCATTGTCGTTCCCGGTCCCCGAATTTCCACGCGCCCGTATCCCATTGCTTTCGTCAAGGTTCATTAGGGCTCCCTCTTGGGTAAACTCCCGTCCCCTTCATTCGCTTAATGCATCCCGGCATCGTTTCACGTACTTCGGCGAATATTACGGGGATATGTCCACCAATGAAGGCTAGTCAAGATGAGAGTATGCGGAACGAAATGGCGAGGCTGAAGTAGCGGTCCTGTTTGATGATTATATTGACCTGCAAGCTGCTGACCGTGGCTGGCTCATTTGTTTGACCGAACGCAACGGAAACAGACTATTCCAGACCAATTATAAAGTTTCAGTCATGCGTATCTTAATTTTATCGTAAGTGAAAAAGCGTTGAAGTCTTGTTAAAGAATTGTTTCATAATGCTTTAAACATTTTAGAATCGATTTTGAAAATTCGTTCTAATATAAGATTTTCCAAGCTCTTCAGTTATTTTGAAAGCATCTTCCCCGTAAACATAATATACTTGATTGTACAGATCACTCAAATAATATGAATGTTGATTACGAGGATTTAAGACTACTAATTTATAAATCGTTACTTACAACACTTGAAGGTACTGTAGAAAAAACATTTATTAAGAAATATCTTGAAATTTAATTCTTAGTGATTTCAGAATGCGTTTACGCATCCCACATCACTGAAATTCATAACATACCATCTCGACACCACCTTAGAAAGGTCACCAAAATAAGATGAAATCTGTATCATATGCCTTGAAAGTTACAAAGAGTTTACGTTTTTGCATCTGCGTAGGCTCATTTTGATCCAGCAAGGATTAATTGTACCGGGATCGTCTACATGCCAACCCGAACATACTCTTAAAATTTCATTGAAATCGGACTTAGTGGAAACACGAACGGGACAAAAGCATTGTTCAGTTACAACTACTTGCAGTGCCCATTATTTCCAAAAACGGCACAGAGGTGTGTAGGCCTACCTACCAAATAATTAGGATAGTCTCGAAATAATCAATAATTGATTTAGTCAGATTTCATTATTTAATTCTGAGTTATTAATAATATTTTGAGCATTTAGCTCATTCTATGATCAGATGAGAGGCTTACGAAAAGTTTATTAATAGATATCCGTTCTGAGGAGCGCAGTATGAATCATAAAACATTTTTTAATGTTCGTCTACATACCTAGCATACGTCCACGTACATACATAATTTTGGGTGGACAATAAATACAAAGAATAGCGGCACTATATGAATGATGATTTCCAGAATTATTCTTTGTTTAATTTGTGGGTGTTCTCAATTCTAGTTTTCAGTTTCGTTTTGTAGAACAAAATTTAGCGCATTTTTCAAATTTGACGATTCGCTTTTGGGTTTTTATTATCAATAATGAACCTTTGTAATCGACCAAAAAAAAAAGTTTAACCCCCATCAAAATTTTTTGGTTTACGTTTCAAGATGCGTTGAATCCAAAAATCGAATTAAAGAAATCCGTCCGTCCGCCGTATGCCGTCCGAAGCTTTTCTCAAAAAGTATTGGACCAAACTCTAAGAAATTTGGCTTAAAAATCATTTATTGAAAGGGGATGTGCCAGTAACATCGACATCGCGTTCGATCAACACTTAAGGGTAGAACCTAAGGGCTGACATATTCAAAAATCGAGATCTTGAAATCTTTCTATGTAACAGTAATAATTTTTTTTATTTTCATGTACAGGTATCCACCCCAAGAATCGAACGAAAGCACCCCGGTCCTTATGCGTTTATTCGTTTGCTTTCCCTAAGGGCTAAAGCATCGACAAGAAAAAAATACATCAACTTGGGAGCGGATCGTAACAAGTAAAACATATCAAAAATCGCCTTGAAAAATATGACAATTGTATTAGCTGATCATATAATTCTAATGGAATTCTGACTTCCCGAAATCGAGTTTATTATAATATCCTATTGGGCTTGTGAAGCGTAGGTAGGTAATCACCTACATCAATTATATTAAATTATTGATTAGTAAATATTCAGGAATTACTCTTAATTAAATTATTATTTCTACTCCAACAGAAGGTTAATTACTTCCAAGTCTACCAAGGTCGGAACGTTATAGCCAATTTTCTAAGAAAATGAAACTATTGCAATTAATCCAAAATTTTCTTCATGGAAATTCGTTTTGAAATTCCTTGAGTTTAACGCTTTATGATATGTGTATGTAGAGTTTGATCAAAAAGTTCTGGTTCTTTTCAATTTGCGCACAAACAGAGGGTCGTTGATACTTCTCGGTGGTCTAAGCGTTACTCTTCCTGAGTCACCTGGTTATTTTATATTGCTGTAATATTCTCAGTTCTCGCGTTATTCTGATCAGCTTCGGAACCTTCGAGGCTAATTTCTTTCCTAATCGACTCACGTTGCTGAAATTTAATGGAGCTCGTTCTGGATACCTCAAAAACAATTACGAGGTTCGGAGGATCACTGAATAGCTGATGGGGCCTCTGAGGCTAATTTCCGTCCGTTTTCTAAGTTTTTTGTTTTGTTGTTTTGGCATTTTTAGAATATTTTTCAACATTCACCTACTATAAAACGTAAAATTGTGGGGTCCTGAGCTGTAAAGGTGTGAACCCTTGAACGATGCTCCAAGTTTTGGTCATTTACTAGATATATATGGGACTTAATAATAATTATTTTGCTCTGCGTAGAAGGGCTATCTAACGCAGAAATAATAAACCTTTGTGTAATAATTTGCAGCGTTTTTTATTCAGAATTTAGATTGCAGCCGTAATAATTGTTATCCAAAACCTCAGTTCAGCACTGTCGAAGTTGCTCTTGAACATAGAACTGTTTAGTCCACTTGATACGGGAACTTATATTTGATTTCGCTATCCGTATTTCATTTAAATTTAAATTTTTGGAACCAGTGATGTTATACGTTATGTTATTTTAAGGGGCGTTGAGGTGTACGTAGGTAGATTTCACTCACCTAACATGTCCTCCCGGCTTACATCATTCCTCACAAATCAACCCCTCGCTCTGCTCCCCTCCTGCGAAATATTCCTGGGACTCATAATCTTCTCTTAATGAACAGGAAGATGTTTAAGCTATTCTTAAAATAAAACTTGGCACATGGCTTGAGGAGGTTTGTCGTGTATTATAAGTTTTCCCTTGGCCCAACTTATTTACGGCCTTCAAGATTGACGAGCAGCGTTTTGAGTTGGAGAAGCCTCGGTGAAGTCCTATCTCCCTTGGCGATCCCAAAATAGTTCTCTTCCACATCGCTGTCCATTTCTTGTTTACCCTTCACTTCCTATTTAGGCTAAATACACAAACTCAGGGGCTTTTTTATGTTTGTGTTTCAGTTTTGTTCATACACATCATACATTTTTGTTTATTGTAGAAGATCAAATTGTTTACTCTCCTTCAAAATTTGTTGGTTTACGTTTCAAAGCTGTGAGACAAAAAAAAAAAAAAAAAAAAAACTCGGCCCTTCGGTTGCTTGTTACTTAAAGCCGTTGGCTTAAATTATTGGAAACACGCGAATGCTTTTTAGCCATCTGGCTAAACGCTGGTTTGCTCAATGCTATATCCCTGAATGCTGTTTTTCTGAGTGGTTTCAAAGTGTCGATGCTTTTGTATAAATCCAAGAATTACTAATCAATTACAGTTGATACTACTATTACATCACTAGGCTACCTACAACGATTATTTTAGGGAGAAAAACTAAACAAAAATCGCCATTATGTTTACGAAGCATAATTAGTTAGTAACTAGATAAATCAGCCTCCTTTGACACTACAGCGGCTTAGGAATTTAGCGGCTTTTAGCAAACATTTTGAGATAAATTGAGAGTTTTACAACAAGTGGAGAACGATTATCGTGGAACGATAACTAAGGGAGTTACATTTCCCTGGCAACGGAATGGTTGTACGTGGAAATCAATAGAAAACTCCGTGCTAATTTCGTGTCATATTTGCGTAACGCTTTTCCCTGTCGTTTTCGGATCGGGGGCCCATGGCTATAGTATGTGCATGCTAAAATTGATCCTACGATTTTTCCCACAACTACACTACAAATTGCATGAAATTCTTGCATTTTTCTCGTAAACTATGCCAGCGTAGCATGGCTGCTACCTACCAGCTCTGGAGGGTCCAGCAGATAGCTACCACTGGCATTTAACTATTATTTGGGAGGATCGTTCATACTCCGAATCAGGGCGTGTGTCTATGTGGGTGACATAATTTCTTCTCCTAATTGCAAAGGGAACAAGCAGGATCGTCTTTCGCTCCGATTCTTTTCAATAATCACAAATGGACTGGCTCTTGTACGTATGCGCTTTCCTTCGTTTACCTCTATGGTGAAGTGTGTCTATCGTAATGTAGCTACGATTTCCCCCTCGTCTAATTCGTATGTTTATTCAAAACGGCACTTCTACATCCCCTAATATGTATAATCAGTGACCACGTTAAAAAAAAACTCATTGGTATTCAGTACCTTAGCTAAGGGTAAATATAATACTAGTTTCAAACCAAACCAAATTTCCAGCTGAGCCAATGTATGTCAATCTAGTTTGTTCATAGTTCCACTGAACAACAACAACTTATAAGTAGCGGAAGAGACCACAAGCCTTTACATTTCTCAGTTCAACCCCCCACGGGTGGCAGCACTAGTTTCTTGCGCTCCTGTGTTAGTTCTTGTAAGTGCGGTCAATTCCCAGTTTGATATGGTAATTATTTCAACTTTAAATGAATATTGATTTTTCAAGTTTTGGTTAATTAAGTTATTATAATTTTTATTTAATTTCTTTAAGCATTATCATTTCGTTTTCGGAGAGTTTGCAAAAAAAAAAAAAAAAACATTGTTAGTTCAAGGAAAAGAACATAAGTGGAGATGCCTGAAAGACAAGACCACCTGTTGATAATAACAAAGTCCTGTTTGGAAAAGTTATGCTAATTATTATACAAGTATCTATTCTTTCAAGTTTGGATGTTCCTTATTTGCACGTCAGTGGGCTACGCTAGCTAATTAGTATGTATCGGCCTGTATCAAATGTACTACTCTCAAAATTAATTCATTAGATGGGCCTTAGGGACAGAGCCAAGCCTTAGAGTAGGGGGTGTAACCCAAGAATGAGGGTAACCTTCCTGGGGAGAAGTGTTATATAACAACTGAAACCTGCTCCTATGACTACCTTCCGCTGTTCAAACTCAACCAACAAACATACTTCTCTCTTACCACACCTAATTTCTCCAGTTTGCTTGAGTATTTATTTTCCTTCGTTTCGTTGTTCAATAGTTCCAATTTTAGTTAGTAATTTCTTGTTCATATTTTTACATTCTCTATAAAAAAATTTAAAAAAAAACCTATGGTGCCGATTGTTTTAGAGTTGATTAGAATGCATGTTGTGCAGCTTTAAGGTAGTCAGCGCTTTGATGATTAGAGTTAGTTGCGGCGTGATCCGGCTAATAGGGCTGCGGTATGCCTGGCTATTAGAATAGGAAGCTACGGTTCATAGAGATTCGGGTAAATGGGGTGAAACCTCAATTTAGGGTTTTATTTGGTTCAAAGGTAAGTACACTCTCCCAACATCTTATATTTCAAATTAGTCAAATTCATTTCACAAGTTTCAATTTCCACTAGCAAGCAGCCACAGCAGTATGCATCCATCTTCCGAATCTTTCAATCTGGTGAAAATTAAGGGACTGCTAACATTTCTGGCTTAACATTCCTAATCTTGGTTGTAATATACTTGTTGGCCTATATTTATAGCTTATTTCCAATTCCCCTTTGATACAGAACGGAATTATTTTGGTTTGATGTCGAGAGAGAGTCGGATTAGTTACTGAATAGTGCCACTGTTTTATGTGGGATAAACTACATCGCTTAATCCGGTCCACGTCCACGTTGCGTCGAGTGGAGTATCATATTTGGAAATGTACGGTCATTCCCACGGAATAACCCAAACGAGGTTCTTTTGTTCCGGATAAGGTCTGGAAATGGGGAGGTTCGGAGAACCTCAGACTTGGAGTAAATCTACCCGGGATGGTTGAACATTAAGAACGACGATCTACTCAGAAGCAGATGTGCGCCACATGGTCCCATCAAACCACCCCGCCCTAAGCACTTTAATACCTCCACCGTCTTCCGACAAAAACAACTTCAGAATGTTGAGAAAATTATCTGAAACACCTTCAATTCTAGATGTCTCATTACCCAGTGCACAAACTAAAACGACCAAAAATGTTATTACAACATGCATTTCCATCGTAAATTGCGATGAAATTAAAGGCATTCCCGCATTACATGAAATCCTGGAATTATAATGAAACGTGAGTAATAACAAATGTATAAGCTTGAAGCATTGCCTCGTTGTCGTCACTGATTGGTAATCTCCATCCTGCCGTCTGAAACAAAACTGCTTCAACTCTGCTGTTTACGAAGATGAAATTTTCTCATTCCCCCTCCACCACTTTTTACGTAGATTTTTCGATTATGATGTCAAATTTTTGAAATTTTTTTGGCTTACTTACTTATTTAGATTGTCTTTTATCCGAAGTTCATGAGGCGTTTCCCTCCAAATGTTGAATACCGCTGATCGAACCTGTGGCCTATTTTCATGCATTTAAAATCATGTTTCTTTAAATAATCCGAATTTGTAGATGTTGATGCGTTTAACTCCTTCAAAATGCTCTTTAGCGACACCGATTTATAGGGCTTAAAACATCACGAAAGCTGATTGAGGTATTTCATCTTCAGAAACATGCCTGTAAAAAAGTTCTAGTCATGCAGCCTGATCTTATGAGCAGATTTTCTAAGTTATCGAAGTATATTAGGTTACACTGTTTTGAAAATTCAGCACTTGAAGTATGTGACGGATAGGAGTAGTTCCTCCTTCTCGATTCTTGAATACGCTGCATCTGGGGATATGCCTGACGGTTTATACAACCGAAAAGGATACCTCTGGGTGTAGCAGGTTAATCGCCCCTTACCTTTGAATGAGGATTCTCTCTTTCCGTCACCTCTCGTTGTTTGATCTTATCAGAGCTCGGTTTCGAGCCACCCATCGCCCCCAACCAGCCCCTCTATCATTGAATGTCCTGGCCTAAATCCGGGGCTCTTTAGCCTCGAGTGCAATATACCTGCCTAGAAAGGCTAAATGAAATATTGCAAGGATGCCGATTTCCATGATTTCAGGGCAAGTTGTTGCAGGGACCGTCGCGTCGCCACTTTCTCCACTCCACAACAAGTGAGCTGGGCAGTTCGTGCCGGCCCACAAAGTCCGTTCACTGCCCTTCTGAAACGAAGTTAATTTTCTCTCGAGTCGTGTCTTTGATTTTTTAATAAACGAATGGAACTGAGTGTTACGAAACGGAAAAGGTTGCCGGCAGATCGAGAGAAACACCGGCAACGAGCGACAGTGACATCTCGCGGTTTGGATCGAGAGCGGCATGTGACCTAACTCCACGCTTCGGTTCCCTTTGGTACACCCCAGTGCTAGTTTGGCGTTGATGGAAAAACGTCGTTTTGGAGATGAAAGTGTGATACTGTTTTATCTTCAAGGTAGCACGCGGTACCTTAGGCTCACCGTGGCCAAGAATCGCTCAAACAAAACACAAATACTTTGTATTTTCCTTCTTCACTATTGAAAGTTGGAAAGTATTATTCGTACAGGACAAACTTTGTGTCGTCCAAAAACGAAATGAGCTAATTTTCATGTTTCATTTTATCCCATCAACTAGAAGATCCCTTCCGGAGCTTTCTTAAAGGTGCATTATAAAGGATATCGGATGATAAATAAGTGGCCTAACTGCCGCCTAAAGAAAACTTAATTTTCTTGTTTCATTTTATTCCATCAACTGGAAGATCCCGTCCGGAGCTTTCTTAAAGGTGCATTATAAAGGGTATCGGATGATAATAAGTGGCCTAACAGCCACCTAAAGACAACGGAATGATGTCATAAGGGAACGGTCTCACTCTCACGTACACTGGCGGGGGAATTTTATTTTGATCGATTTTTAGTCCAGACTATTTATAATTTCGAGCTGGAAATGCTAGTGTTGTTGGTGGGTGTCTGTTGTGGGGGATTATCAAGAGCATAGAATCCGATTCTTAGATCAAAAAGTGAATGTTCGAAAGCGTCCCGTTTTCTATGTCTGTCTGTCTGTGTCCGCATATGACCCCCACAATTTTCATCCAGTTTCGGTGCTATATTTAAGGATTATACTGGTTAGGTCCTTGATTCTCCCCAATGAAAATCACCCATCATGGAAAAGTACCCTACCTTGTAGGTTCTACACATGCGCAAACCTAAAATTCCCCAAAAGTGAATTTTTCGCTACTCATTGATACAAGTCCGCTAAAACGAAACGTTTTTGTATAATAACATTATTTTCTGAAAGTAAACTTTTTTTCCCTAATTTCTTCAGGGATAATCAGTCACAGCCACTACGTTTGTGTACATTTGAAATCCTGCAATACCTAACTGATTTCGGTATTAATTTTAAGGATTACGTGGGGTTAAGCCCTGAATAATCACAAATAATTGTCGTTGGTAGATAAATTATAGTATCGGCGTAAAAATAGAACCTTTAGTCAAGAGTTGCCGATTTATCTCATGATGAAGTCCCATTTATCATTCTTTGAGTTGTAATCCGGCGTAAAACAACGTATCATATTCTAAATCTGTATTCTAAATGATTCCCCAACAACACACTTCAATGCGTTTTTCATTCAATGCATTTATTACTTAACTTGTTTTTTAGGACTTGGTGATATTCATCATAACTCATTAGAAATTTGTTAGAACATCAGACTTTGAACAATAAATTTCATTATATATATAATTTTATTATATATATATAATTTTATTATATATATTTTTTTTTTCTCTCTCCTTTACCGACACCGTATAATGCAGAAATATTACGATGATTTGCTCATGTGGTGATGCTGTACAACTGGTACTTTTTTAAACTCTTTTCTGAATTGATATGATGTATGCATCAAAAATCATTTTATTCATAAATTCATTCCATTCTTCGACCCTAGAATATTCAGTAAATTGAATCTTCCGCAATTTAAATCATAACGTTTACTGGTGACTGGAATTAAAGACCTGTGCTAAAAATACGGGCCGGTGAGATCAATCCTGTTTTATGCATGAAGAGCCCAACGAGGTCTCCCTCGGAAAGAGGCTTACGCCCAGTTTAGTCCCATCCCACAGAAGTTTCTCGAACCTGAAATAATATTGTGCTTCTTCCACGGAAGGGTGGACATAAAAATACGGGTTTTCCCCTCTAAAGAAAAAACCATTGGTATGCCAGCCGCAGTATGTCATTTAGTATTCTTACATTTATCCGTAATGTGTGCTGATATAGGTATTCGAAACATATTTTGATCCTTTGAGATTATTCGCATTCGGAATTACGGACTTCATCCTGATTAGCTGTTTGAGTTCAATACTATACTGTTCATCCTGGGGATTTTAAATTTGGTAGGGAACCTTTCTGGTACTACAAGATAGTAATGAAAAGTGAAAAGACGAGCTTCACCATGATTAGCTGACTGAGAGTTTCTCCCATTAACTATAGGATGTTGAAATTTGGTGGGGAGCCTCTCTGGGACAACAAGAGAAAAATTAAGAGACGAGCCTTGCCATACTCAGCCGCCTGAGATAAGTTTTCTCCTATTCACTTTAGGATGTTAAAATTTAAGTTATAAATTTTCTCTTATTCAACATAGGATGTTGAAATTTGATAGTGATCCTCTCTGGGACTACTAGTTGACACGAATAAAAATACGAGCACCTCTCTGACCAGCTAAGTGGTCTAATTTTTTCTTGTTCACCCTAGAAAATTGAAATTTGATTGGGAGTCTAGGACAACAAAATACGAATGAAATTACGGACTTTGATCTGATCAGATATCGCGTGTCAGATCACCACTTAAGAATGTTCTGTTTTTGAATTTTAGTTGTAAGACTCAGTAATTCCAAAGAGGGGTCCAGAGGTCCACCTGCATATGTGGATGTGAAGGTAACATAATAAAATGAGACTAACCACGAATTTATAAAACAATTATAATTATATATACGCTCCTGACCCGCGCAACGACCAAATAATCTGCTAGTATCAGTAGAAATATTAAGATAATGAACAGATGGTTATCATCTCAATTAAAACCCAGTAATAAACAGCATTTCCTTCTATCCGAAGTTTACATCAAAATAATACCAATATAGGTAATTTAAAGTTTTTGTAAAGCCTTGAAACATCTTGTTTGACATTTAAACACCAAAAAATTATAAATTTTCTAATTTGAGTCACTTGAAAATTTTAAGGTTTAGCCAGCTTCACATTATTGTGCCCCCCCTCCCCCCTCTCCCGCACTGGTGGTCACGGGGGTAAGGTCGTCTCCCCATGCCGTTATTCAGCTTTCTTTGCACCGTTGCTTCGGCCACTTCCAAAATTCCAATCATCCGATACCCTCCTTATTACATCCTTTTGTAAAGCTCTCCACACGATCTTTCAGTCGGTGGAATAAGATAAAATTAATTGCTCATTATCATGACCTACGATTTTCAAATCATCAGATGGATAAAAACTGAAATCGCAATCATGCTAACGCCTAACTGAACCTTTTATTAACCAGAACCTTGGAAATATTCCTTGAGAAAATTTTAGTACCTATGGCTTTTTACCGAATACCGTATAAGTATAGCGAAATGATCTTATTATTCATAGAAAATTAGTTTCCGTTGTTATGGTGATAAAGTTCGTCAGATTAGGTACTTGGAGTACGAACAGTTACTTGTGAGATCAGATCTTTATAGCGCCAAGTCCATAGCTGTATCTGCTGCCTATGCCGTCTGACCGGTTTTTAGAGTTCTGATCTCGTCAGTCAGTCAGCTACAAGTCATAAACGAGAGCCAAGTATTATTTAAAACGAGCCCTCAAGGATATTCAGGGTATTGATCATTCCGAGTTTTCAGAATGTCTCATTTTCCTTTGCACTTAGAGTCATACACACACACACACTCCGTTCTTTCTCAGTCAATTGCGCGATCCTTTATGGATTCTGAGTGTAGGAATACTCGATAACAATATCTCCCAAGTGGGTGTGGCACGTCAATTCCCTCATTCTTACAACTGCGTTTTTAGAATCTCGAGAATCATAAATATTAATATAGCTTCCATGATATCAGACATTCCGTTTACGTATGCTTCTTGGAGTGGTGGTTATATTAGTTTCATGGTGTGCGCGTGTGCAGTGATTACTATTGATTCAAGGTCAATAAAATTTACTGTGACCCTCCCTATTAACTTTCGAATTCATCTTAGATGTTTCAAGTATTCCATTTACTGTATTTGCGATGGACATAATTGTTGCAAATTCATTATAAACCATTTAGAGTTACACCTAAACTAAACATACATTTTTGGGATCAAAAGTAGAAATCAACTCTCTTATGACATCCTTTAAGAAGTATAGATATAAAATCTACCCGTTTGGATATATATATATATATATCTTATAATCTATAGATACATTTATAGAGTTCTATATCTAAACTTGTAGAAGTTATATCTATACTTCTTAAAAGATTCCATGAAAATGTTGATTAAATATAAGAAAATGTGTTTATATATATATATATATATATATATATATATATATATATATATATATATATATATATATATATATATATATATAGGAACATTACGTTTTCGAAGAACTTTTTGAAAAAAAACCTGACATTTCTTTGTCCCAAAAAAACAATACATCTAAGTGGGCGCTGGATTTGAAGAAAAATTGATTTACTAGGATCGGAGTGGTTCTCGGTTACCCAGCGAGAGCGCAGCAACGCATGATTATTATTGACGTTGGTAGCTTGGAGATCTCGAGAAAAATAGCTATTCTGGTGTTCCGTCCGATAGCATTGATGACTGAGAGTTCGCGTAATGAAGTGTTTAATTAGAATGAACAATACTGTGTAGATTATTATGGTGCTACATGAGGACAACCAGGATCTAATATATATATAAATAACTATTCTCGGTAGTTTAGGTACATAATCTATTGCTCTGAATCGATATATGAGAAATAAAGTACCTATAATCAAAATATTTTTTAAATAAATTAATTGATTCATGACGGGGAAAAAATCACTTTTGCTCGATGACACCCTTAGTGCTGCTCAACAAAGAAGAAGTAGCACCACATTTTGTGTTTTGGAACCCTAGCAGAATATTTCCTTTGCTGAAAATGGGACACTGACTTCTCTGTGGACAAGTGGACAGGGTAGGCGAATAGGGGGCTGGTTAGTTGAAAACAGGACCTTTGTCATACTCCAATAATTCTTGTAAATTTTATTAAAATCCGAAGAAATTGTTCGAAATTTGTAGGTATTGCAATGATTTCACGTTTAGTCAAGTACAACTCGTAGTCGAGGAACCTACTTAACGTAGTGTAAAGCTATCGTTGATCTGAATGCTAGAAAATTCTTACGAACCGTCAAATCGCAAGGGAGATCAAATCTTAACCCGCATTCTGATGAAAAGTTCAAAACAATCCTCAATTATTCACCTAGTCTTGAATTGCGCATAAAAATTCCATTTTCGTACCATTCAGTTTTTTTTCCCTTCAAGTAATTGCACTGTTTCGTCGCATCCTTATTTAATTGTGGTGAAAAGATACAATTTCCTTCACATCACTTTCCAGAAATGTGTTTAACTTGCTTTTTCCATTAAATGTAACCCCTTGGAATTGGTTAAAAGTGATTTCGAGGCTTCAGGGCTATTGTCGGCCGATTTATGGTTTTTCCATGAACATTGGTCCGATAGTTTGGAAAAAAAATCTCCGGATGGCGGACGTACGGATTTCCTTTCTTTTCGATTCTTAAATTAACGAAGATGTTTGAAACTTGAACTAAGTATTGATGAGGAAGAGTGGACTAAGTACTGGAATAAATTAATTGGGTAACTTGAATCTAAATTACATAGTATTAAAAACAAATATTGTAAATAAAATGAATCAAAGTTCAAGCATAATACTATTATTACTCGTGAATTTATTTCATCTTAATCGGGCCAGGCCATTGCCTTTACGCTTCATTGAAACAACATCAATTTGGTAAATCGGATCGTGAAATGGTCTTAATAATGGTGTTAGGATTAATGGTCCACAGATTAGCAATAGCAAATTAGGCAACAACGAATTTGCTATATCACTAATCTGCGGATGCTATTTGGGCAAGATGTAGAGTCCTGTAACTTAAACAAGGAAATCCCATTAGACCCCTGGAGTCCAGATTGTTTGTTTAATTTATTTATATTGATTACGATAATGTTCACCATTATACATCCTAAGTCGCCTCAAGGTCCAATCCGGTTTTATCTACATGGCGTCATTTCAATGCAGAAGCCCCGATTCGGCGTGCCTCACTATCTCGGTTGCTGAAAGTTATTTTGGTAAAATTTGTTTATTATTCATTTTTTTCTATCGTTATTTTTTCAACGATGCTATTAGAGTTCATTATCAAATACTCAAGAGCAAGAAGAGACGGTGACAACTTGGGTGGTCCGGGGACTGACAAGTTTCGGACGCTCTGGATCTTTTCTATTTGTTTTCTATAACCCCCTAACTGCTCCACATTCCCGGCAGCGCCGCCAGTGACCGGAAGTATCGCAATCGGATCGTATCATAATCGTAAATCGAAAAGTCCAGTGATAGCTCCGAGTTGTACGCCTACTAGTCGATCGGGCTTGTATTAATTTTTCCTGCCAACACTTTAGTAATTTTGATTTATTATTCAATAATGAACCTCTGTAATAAACCAAGAAAACTCACTGAAAATGATTAGAAAAGTTTTATTATTTCTGTGTTGGATAGCCCTTCTGCGCAGAACCAGAGATAATAGAAAGAAATTTCATTCTATACTCTGGAAGAAATTTCATTCTATACTAACTGCGCAGAACAGGTGTCAGATAATTTTATCAAATGATGTTTATTATAGTCGTTATTTAGATATAACTGTGTAGCCGTAGACGCCTACTGAGGAGAAAATTTAAGAGGAGAAAATTAAATTAATTTAATTAAATAAAACACCTACTTTACTAGTCCTTCTGTATTTAACAAGAGCTGAATATCTAAGTGCAACTGTACCTCAGAATCCAAGTATATCGACATTGATTAGCCACACTAATATAGATACGTTTCGCCGGTTTATTATAGGTGGCAAAACTTATAATAAACTCAATTTCGTGAAGTGAGAATCATATCAGGTTATACGATCGTCGTAGTTTATAAGGCGATTTTTAGTATGTACCACCAGTTTTGATTCACACTCATGTTTGACAGTCAGTTATTGTTTGTTACTGAGGATGGCCTAACCGTCGAAATCGATTAAACTCAGTCGCGGTTTAAATCGATTTTTCGGTGTAACTCTTAATTTTTCGTGGAAATAGACAACTTTGTTTCACTCAATTCCGTTTTGAAATGGGTTTCCACAACTTCGTCGTGAGTGATTTAGTTCGTCTCATGTTGATGTTATTTTTGCCTGTAAAAGTTCTTAGGAAAGTTCTTAAGGGAAGTAAACGGATGACGTACAGCTATACGAGCAGTTTTTCGAGAAAGAAATTCTCTTGTTTCAAAATTTTTCGAGATCTCGATTTTGACATTTCAGCCCTTGAATTCTTCCCTTTTAGGTTAATCGAAATTGATGCCGAGTTTCTAGATTCAAAGTAAACCCCATAGTTGATGTTTTTTCCAAGTTTCCAGGCCCAGTAATTTCGGAGAAAAGCTCGGGACGGCGCGGCGGTTTTTGACGTGGACATGTCATTTAGAGTCAATGTATAAATTTCGTGAAATTTCTTTCAACCCAAAAAACGTAACGTTGGTAATGTTTAAATCGGTGTATAGAGGGAGGAATCGGCAGCGTGAGGTGCAGTGACGCGTGAGTTACATAGAGAGCTTTCCAACTAGTGGCTAACAATTTTTGTAGGACTCAAGGAATTTTAATCGACGATACATAGGACCCGAATCAGCTGAGCGGCTCATAAAGCTAATTTCTATGCTATTGACTCTATGCAGCTACAATTTCGTATGTAGCCTCCTTAGTACTCGTACTTGATGACGATCTCGACTTGGTGATGGTGATCTTGATAAATGATTGATGTTGAAATGTTGTTTATGGCGAACATTCGTTTGAAAATATGAATTGAGAAGCCACATGACATATCCATGCCATGATTTTGCTTCCTCACTACCGAAGGTAGGGAAGCTTTGTGTTCGTGATTGAAGTAAAAAAAATGTTTGTCCTCCAAAATCAAAATTTCCACTTGCTTTTTGCGTTCCAGAGCATGCTGATAAATTTTGGTTCCGTCTCTGTCTGTCGTGGTAAATCCTTGCCACGACCAAAACTATACCAAGTTTCAGTCCGATTCCGATGAAATTTTCATGGATTCTGCGAATTATCTCCTAGACGGTCCCCTATAATCTTTAATCCCGTCGAATCAAAACTCGGCAGGTAATGAGTATAGGTACGTTCTAGAAAAATGTCCTATAAATTATATTGCGATCGGTAGAGTAATAACTATTTTGCACGCGCGAAACTAATATCGACTGACACAGGCAAAACTCCGAGTCTGATGGAACTGTTTTGATGAGATTTCCAAGCATAGCTTCTAGACGATCCTCTATAACTTTCATTGCCGTCACATAAACGTCTGTGAGCATGTGCTCACGTTAATTTATTGTAACGTTGCCATTTCTTATCATCCATTGGTCCGATTTTGTTCAAACTCGAGGAGTAGATGGGTATATGTTCCACAAAAATTCCTCCGTATGAGTTATATCATATACGTTTTTGAAAACTTTTGAAAATCAAAAGTATAACCCTCCCTCAAAATTTGTTGGTTTATGTTTAAAGCCAAGAGCTTTTTTCGAAGTTTCTGTACCTATGTTTATGTATAAAACTTGAGTAAAAAATAACTTTTGAGGTCTAGTTGGTCCTGAACCGTCTGCATCACTTTCGATAACCCCAAAGGAAAGATTTTAAGAGGTGAAATATTAAAAAATCGGGATCTTAAAACTTTTAAAATATGATTTTGATCTCAATGATTGAAATACGTCCACCCGGATTGATGTACCTTCATTCGTACGCTATTCCTAAACAAGAGTGCGACCGAGAACTGGTGTGTACGTAGTAAAAACCCCCCGTATCAACTACGACGATGGCATCAACTGATACAATAAACATTTCAACTCTTAAATGAACCCTTCGAAATTACGCGACTGGAGCCGAGATTTTAGACACCTCTACAATTGGTAGTTAAATTTTTAAGAAAATTTTGCCAACTTAGAAAAGCTTCGGAAAGCGTTCGATGGATGAATTGGCAATTAGCTTTCTCGAACCTACGTATCTTGAAACGTAAACCAACAACTTGGGAAGAAAGGGGTTAACATTTTCTTTTTGTTGGTTGGTTACCGAAGATCATTGTTGAATATGATGAACCAGATCACCTTTCAATGTAATTAATCTTATTTTTCGTTCATTTTTTGGAAATTCAACGAAGTTTAAGTACAAGAATCACGGTCGGTAAAATTCAAAGATATGAGAAAAAAATGCATTCAACAACAATTTGCTACCGAGGGGGGCCATAGCAAAAACATTAAAATGTCAATAATATAGGATTGCTTAATAAAAAGTGAACCAGGGAGCATAATGAATCACATAAAGCTGTCTTGTGAGCCTTGAGACTCCGTGTTAACCTGTTCGTTAGTAATTCAAAGAACTCTTGGAACAACGGTCTCCATGATAAACCGATTAAAGAAACTTGTTGACGATGCGTGTATATTTTTTGGGTGATCGGATTAAGTTACGACCGCTGAAATATGGTGGGTCGTTCTTCAATCTTCACCTGTAGTCCTTAGCAACTGCACCTCCTTGTATAAGATGTGATGAAAATCAACTTTCGGGTTTCTAATTCCTATCCAAGTTTCCCTTTATGTTTATTAAAGGTATCGATGGCTCCGCCGTCTGAGATTCTGTACCTTCTCTACCTTAGGGATATTCCCAGCTCGCGTGATGTGACCAGCCTGCGTGAACGAGTGTTTTATCTTTTAGCTTCATTTTTCATGCTAACGAGAACCGACCGCGGGCCAACGGGCAAAGAGCGGGTCCTGTTGGTGTGGCAGTCACGTTTCTGCTCATCCTGCTTCTGTGGATACGCAGACAAGGCTCCCAAGTACCTGGCGGCTTCTATGCAATAAAATATCGGTTCTACAATAATCTGCTCTGGAAAATTCATTGAAATCATCCATTGCAGTTTATCAAATTACTTTGAATCATAAAGATGTCTAGAGACAGTACTTACCTCCAGGTCGGTACCTAAACCAAACCGTCGTGACACATAAAACTGAAAACAATTCATCGTTTTATGGACTAAAGGGTTGATGACCCGTAGAACTTTCAGACGGACACTTCTACGCGTCCTTGTCCGATCACAGGGACATTGACTTGGCGTCTCGAAAGATATCCGCACCTAAAGAAAAATATCTGCACCTTGAGTGGATTAGGAAAGAAATTAACCTCAGGGATATCCATCAGGTGATCAGTGCTCATCCATACCTTGTAATTGATTTGCAGATATCCCAATGAGTGCCTGTTCATTTAAAATCTCAGCACCTTAGTAGATCAATTATGAAAGATTGGTACCCACCAACTAACCAAAACATTAAAAAAAAAAAAAATTCAATTCATAACATTTATAACAATCAATCAATTTTTAATGTTTCTGTAAGATGACCATTTTCATATGAGAAGTAATCATAAGCAAATTAGATAACATCTCAGTTTATAGTAGAACCGCAGTATTAGTTTTAGATTAATACAATAATAAATGTGTGATTTGTCATTCGAAACCTGGAGACTGAATAAATGGAATGCCATGAAAGTCTGTTAAAAAATTCATTTTAGCATAATAATTAAAACAAAAATGGAAATTGTTGAGGAAACATAAACGAAATATGCCATTTTCATGCTCATTATAAAACGAACTTGAGTCTTTATACTTAGGCCAGTTGGGAAAATCACGATTTGATTAGGCTTAAACTTCCAAATCAGACTCTTCGAATTAAGGGTTTTATTGCTACCACACCTTTTCTCGTCTCCATCTCCTTCCAAGTCAGTTAAGGCTGGAGAAGGGGGGGGGGGGGGGCAGGAAGCTCCTGCGTAAAGTACTAAATCTTCTAAATTATGCGTTTACTTAGAAATAATTGTTGATGAAGTTTGCGCAGTGTAAGTAGGCAATCTTGAAACTCAGTCCCTCGTTTTTCCAGCTTTTCGTGGATCGAAATCCTCCCGCCTGTCTCATCCGAAGGCTTCGTCGGATGTTTCAACGGTTCGTGGGTCTGAGCTAAGTGCAGTCACTTGAGGGCGTGCGCTGCTTAGTGCTTAGTCGTTGAGTAGTAGGTAGGTACCACCACCACCTCCCCGTCTCTCCAGCTGAACAGACCGGTTCTTCTGCAGCGATTCTTCTTCGTGGCGTTGGATTGTTCTCGAGAGAACCCCGCGCGACCCTATTTTATCCTCTGCGGCGACTCGGGGCGTTTAGCGTCCATTTCTCGGATTTTTCGGCCCCTCCCATTCCATTTCGCCTCGACCTCTCGGATTCCCTTGCGGTACTTCTTGTGAAAAATATGAAGACGACTTCCTTTTTTCCGTAATTTTTTTCTTTTTACTCCTTGTGATGCCTCTTGGCATTTAGCTGTCTAGGGTTCTATTTTCCCCCACATCATTACTACTTATCTACGGCTGTTAGTTAGCTTTAATAGCTATGATGAATTGAAACTTGTCATCCCTGAAACCTCTAGTCTTATGTCATCATCCAGTGACGACGGATATTGTCTGAGATTCTGATCGAACAAATTTATGATAATCCTTCCTACTCACTCTTAGCTGACGACCCGCGCTTTGCAACTGAGAGCTAAACCTGTTGATTTAAAACAATTATTCGCTTGGATGGCACGTGCTTTGAAGATATTTTGATTTGATTATCTCAATAAGATTGGAAAGCTCTCGATTTAATAAACATTATCCTGTTCACTTTAACTATGTTACTGTACGACTAGCAGAGCTAATGGGCATAACAGTTCTCATGTTTTGTTTACAAATTAATGATCTTGTGTGTTGAAGCATCTAGTAATTATATCTATTGAAATTGAACCCATGGTACTAATTTCTCGGTTATTCAACCTAAGAAGCTAAATTTTGGAATGGAGAACCCTTGGGACATCTAGGAACGAATCATAAGGTCTGATGCCCCTTAAGTAGCTGCTTGAGCTTCGGAGCTAAATTCTTTGCTATTCTACCTATGAATAGCAAATTTTTACGTCGAAAACGTAAAAAACGTATTCTGCGCCCATCGCTCTTCAGCCTTCAGGCACAATGTGGTAGTTTTTTCCTTTTGCAGTTGTCGACGACTAGGTACTTAGTTGTATTGTATTATTTTCCAATCATGTGTTGAAGGTGGTTGGAGGAGTAGGCTCCAAATCATCATCATTGTTTTCATTGTTTAAACTGATCGCTATTTGTGTCTTGAACCCTCTCTTCCAAATCATTCTTCTCACCTGCATCATTGCTATCTGATTATTCACAAAAACTTTCGAAACGTTTTCGTTGTTTTCTCTACGTTGAAGGACATTATAAGTACATACGCTTGATATGTGGGGAGGTCTGAGAGAACCTCACGCACTTCAAAGTGAACGTGTGGTTAACATGGCTTAGGAAAAACACAACTGAGATTGGCGTACAAGAAAAAGGTGCTGAGATTGCCTGGTTCAAAGTTTAATTCTATCTCCAACCTACAGTTGTTTTTAAATGCCGGGGATTTCTCACCACCCCCTATTACGTACTTGAAGGGCAAAACTGCTTAGAAACTTCCTTTGTAGTCATCATTTTTCCTTCTCGCCATTGTTCGAATACGGTCCTCTGAGGCCCTTAGATAATGTGGTGTAACGTAATTCAATATTACTTATTCCGAATATTTGCAACTAAATAATTCAGTCATTATTTATTTGGATGGTAAATTCATGGCTTTATTTTTGCTATTCACCTACATTTTATGCTAATACAAAAAGTTTATAAGACGTACGTCTGAAAAAGTTGTGCATGAAGGGGTAAAGGTGAAAGGGGTGTTGAAATGAAAGTTAGGTAAACCAACTTTTCCACAGATTCGCCTTAAGAAAGGTCTCAGTGCTGGTGAAATCCTGGCAAAACTCCGGTGAGAACTTACCCTCACCGCCTCCAAACATACGGCATCATTCCACCTGGATGAAGTTTGTTTGTTCCCAAAGCCTCTGCTCAAACCACGTATTTTCTTTTGGTTATTCAATTTTCGCTCCTCCGTCGGAAGTTTGGATCTGCTATCTGTTTCTGTCTCGCATTCTGGGTTCATAAGACTCTTAGTTGTGTTTCCATTTTGTATTTATCCGATGGCTCGGGATGTTTTCGAGAAAAAGTAGATACAATATTATGTTATGCGCAGAATAGTATTCAGGAAAAATAATTGACTTGAAGTTTCAAAAAACTCTTACGATTTCCTACCCCTTGAAAGTCACTTTGAGTAATTACTTCTTGTAATAACTATGAATAGTTACCTATTCCACTGAGGTAGTATTCAAATTTACATCCTTGTTCCTCATACTCTAATAAATATTATGAGCGGAAGCGTTACATTCCAGTATTAGTTCCAACGATTCCGTTCTGGACTGGTAATAGATTCAAATAATCTGGTATATCATAATAGGCTATTTTTGGTAATTTCCTCTCATCTTGTAATTTTTTCTTGTGTTGGGTAGGTAAGTGGTACCCGACTGAAACATTAAAATTGGGTATGAATAAACATTATAAATTCCTTTCAAATTATATTGAAATAACTTGGTGGATTGAAGTGAAAATGTGTTCAAAAACTTTCTGTAGGATTATGAAGATAGTAAAAGCCGATGTAGGGGGATGGATTTATCACTTCCAAGGGAAATCATATTTTTGCTGAACGCACTTCATCAAACCTTTACTGAACATAATTTAAGAGGATATACATAGGTATACAACAAAGACCTACCTTGTGTAAAGTAACATCAACGTCAGCAGAAAACATTCCTTCAATCTGAATACAATAAAGTCTGATATTGAAGTGAAAAGTTTACAAAAGTGCCTTAATTTAAACAGAGAATAAAAACCTGTGAAACCATTTATCAAAAAACTCGTTTCAATAAAATACAAGTTTTATGACTTATTGTTCTAATTTCACTATGATTTCCTGATTTAAATCGTCGAGATGCCTTCAATGAGCCTATGTGCATGTACCTTTTAACAAACGTCACGTACGATTTGATGACTGTAATTTTAAAATACCTCCATTTTCGCTTGATTGAGCCTTGTTTTTAAATGGAAAATGAGATTAAACTAATTTTTACATCACCCATTATCAGGACGAGGTTTGGATTCAAATCTTACCTCTCCATTATAACATGTACTACCAAACCCCGTTTCTTATCAAATGGGTACCGTTATCGATTCAATTCAATAAGTTCGATCGGGACTTCTATTTAAACCAGCTTGTATAGAATTCGTAATTAAAAACAGTAAATAAAGAACGAATCGAATCGAGCAGAAAGACTGCGTGCGTTCACGGTGCGTGACTATTTCCTTTCCATCTTGACCAAGTTTATGAGTCAATTTAAATATAAAGAAAAAGAAGTAGGTACGGTTACTTAAATGAAAAATCCGAGTAAATTATCTTTTTAGTGGACTGAGCGTCGAGAGTTGGAGGGAAGAAGGCGGGTAGTAATCACCGCTTGCGAGAGAGCCTTGCACTAGTTGACGCCTCTACAAATGGATTTTAGGATTGACGTTTCGGGAACCGCCCTCCGTCGTGTTGAGGACTCAGAGAGGTGAGCGAAACGTCACGTATAAAGACAACCGACACCTTCTTGAGTGTGAGAAAACCTTAAGCTACCGTTAGATCAACGCGCGGTTTTTGCGAAAGATCAAGTAATTTGCCAACCAAACTGACTTACTTTGTGGATCTGATGACGGGTTTTATCACTTTCCTGTTCATAAGTTTCTTTTTGAAGTTGCCGCAGCGTTCTCTGGCCTCCAACATCAACTTAGGCCTACATTATCATAATGGATTTTGGAGACAATGAATAAATTACAATCGATAATGGGAGCTTGTTGCCTTCATTGATGGCCACACAGGAGATATTGACTAGGTAGTTGGTGTTTCCCTCCCCCTACTCACTCAATGAAGATTGGTGGGTTTGAATGAGCAATAACCATAGTTTCGGAAAAGGTACTTTTACTATTTTTGAATAAAAGTATATTCGATGCTAAGAAATTTGACACTAACCGCATTCTCTTGCGTTTAAGGGGAGTGTGTAACCCCAAGGTGCATTAAACATTTTTTTCTTCATATTTCATCTTCAAATTTTTCATATAAATAAACTAGAATAAATATCACGGTGGTGGGCGAAAATAATTAATATTTTCATAATAATATCAGGAGATGATTTTTTCCAATCCACCGGGTGTATAGGCTGGCTCGTCTTCAGCTTCTTCAAAATTCTCCTCCAAATATCTGTTACACTATTATTATGTTCTTCCACTTCTTATTTATATATTCACAAAAATAGAAATAGAGGATGGAGAAGAGTCGAGTCCGTTGAAACCAGGCGCCTGAAGATCAAGTCGGGAAGGCTGGCGCCAGTGACGGGATGTTGACCACGCTTACTTTCCCCAGAAGAAGCGCTCTCCTGAAAAGTTACTTTTTCCTACGTTTTCCCCTCTTCTGATACATTTTTCTCAAAAACTACTTTACCGATTTTGATGATTCTTTTTTTTATTCTGTTCATCTGGTTTTTATTAACAATTTCTGTTCATTTAGTTTTTTCGATATTTGGATAGATAATTCCTGGTAAAATCTTTTTTTAAATGGTAACTTCCGAACTCGTTTAAAAATTTCTGGCTTAGAAAATTTAAAAAACCAATTCAGCACGATTTTAATGCTTGGTGAGGTGTAACGAACAAAAAAGAATCATCCCGATAAGTTGAGTAGAACCCGAGGAAAGTGTACATAAAGTACTATGGAAAATGATAGGGTGACACTCTCCTTAAGTGTATGTTTTCTATGATTTTTATGCATTTTTCATGCTCACTCACATCCATTCAAAACCTCAAAAATAAGTCCACTGAAAAGAGTTGATAAATATTTTGGTCTCCACCAAATTAAACAGGATCTCACTGGGAGGTGAGTTTTGGTATTATAGAAAATACTAAATTTGTTTCATTTGAATGTGGGGCAACTTCTTGTACAATATGTTGCGACAAAGAGGCTCTGACTTTCAGAATTGAAATTATGGTACTTTTCCGCCGATGTCGGTGAGGATTTATTGAAACAAATTGGCGTGGTTGTGGTTCGATTGCCTCCACATGAATACGCACAAGTAGATCAGAATGCTGTGTATAGGTTGGCGGTCTGGATGCTCGCATCCCAAAAATACATAACCTAAGTAAGAAGTAATGCCTAGAAACATCGGGCGGGCGTGTTGAAGACAAATTGACCGGTGGGGGGATAACGGAAAAGTACCGAAATTATTTCGAGTTATGGTCGAGTCAAAACTAACACTCGTTAATAAACAAAGCATTCAGCAGTTGGAAAAGCTGAGCTGATATATATATATATATATATATATATATATATATATTTTGTTTTGTTTTAAAGATGTGGGAAATTTTGGAAATTATTTTCTGGTATGTCAATTACCCTAGCTTGATAATAATATGATGGACAGCCGGAACGTTTTATACCGTTTTGTTCTTATATATATATATATATATATATATATATATATATATATATATATATATATATATATATATATATATATACACCTATGTAGGTAAGTGAGTGGTCTCATTTCTATCATTATTTATTAAAAAACATTTTCCCATATTTATGAAATGAGACTACTTACCTAACGAGTAGGAGCCCGGCGAGTGAGATCGTGTTTATTCTGGTGCTTTCCTTGGACGACTTTAGGCTAGATTGAGAATTCTAGCAACGAATCATTGGTATGGCAGGAATGTCTCTAAACTTAATATTATTAATAGAACAGCGACTGAATGACATCTGATCTTGGATCCGCCTGTCATCGCAGCTGAATCTATCGGGGCACTCGCGCTACGATTAACAAGCCTGTAGTAAACAAGTTTGTCGGCCAACGTGACGGCCGAAAGAGAAATCAATTCCGATTCAATGGCTTGTGCAAACCAAGAGATCGGCCGATTAAAGGTACACTGGGCAGGATCACTGGATGCTTGCCAAAATATTTATGATGTCGAGTTTAAAATAATTTAGTACATGTATTATCAATTTTCAGTCAAATTGTGTAAATATAAAGAAACACAATTGACACAAATCAACTCAGTGTTCATTCTTCATAATTTGATAATGATCGGAGTTCATTCCCATTGGTCCTATAAAATCAATGTGCTCTTCTTTCCTCAATATTATTTAATTGCATACATGTTAATTATAGCTTCCATATTATGTATTCTATGGTTAAGGGTAGACATTGTTTAAAAAAATGATCTTAAGGATGTGTGGTTGATTTATTCAAATCTTTTCCTGCTATGTTGCCTAGAAAAATTCACCACGAGCTTTCATAGTAGTGTGGAATTTGGCACAACTTGGCAGTTCGAGCAGTTCGAGTATGGCGTCTAAAAATGCACACATAACTACTTCATTAGATAATTTAGTGAATAATTAATGCCACTCATTGAGTGGCTTACTCATATGTGGCTTTTAGGGTTGTTGTCTCACCTTTTCATTTCAATATAATAATCGCGAGGCGAAGTGATGTATGAAACTTAATTTAATTAGTATCATGTCTACCCAAACTAACCTGCAAGGGATTCAGGGAACGTTTGCAGGGGGAGTCGGACGTTGTTAATTAAATGACTCCTACAACTAAACAGTCGCTGGTAAAATTAATACCTACTGCACCTTGCATGTACCTCGCGTTGGAGCTGGTAGTTAGTGTACGGGATGTACGTAACTGAATGAAAAGCCTTGCCTATCTATCGGCAATCCTATCGACAAGCTGACAGCCCATAGATACATATCTTGAAAGAGAGAGGTTATCCCGAAGCTAATTGGAATTCCAGGAGGCAGGATTATCCGATCCCTAGAAGGAGCAGTGATATTTAGTTGCATAAAATTATGCACTCTTACACCTAGGAATATGTTGTTGGCACAATATAACACTATATTATTTATTCTGATTTGTACTGGCCAGTTGATTTTTTTCTTGTCTCTCGGTGGATTCACTCTTGTTTACCCTTCTACTTATTCTATCTGCTACACTTTTCTGTACTGCCATTGATAACATCAGTCAACACCCATAGAATAAGTATATATTCATTGAGAGAACGATATTTATTATAGTATGATTGCTGTTACTATACACTATTTCCTGAGCGTTGACACCATGAAATTTCATTTTCGCTGTTGAAAACCAAAAACGTGTGTATTTTAAACACACTTGCAAATTCTTTCGCAGAATGGTAAAGAATTGTGTTTAATCAATCCTCTTCCCACCATTACCATCAGGCTCTGTTCCGAATTTATCAATACGTAACTTAGCTGGCTGAAAAAATATATACCTATGCAATTATATTTTAACTTACTTTTTATTGGAAACGAAACTTTCTAGGTAAACAAGTTGTAACAGGTGTAATAGGATCAAAAATAAATAATAAAATCAACTGCAGAAACAGCTACATTTTTATGATTTGAAACTCATGCCCTGCCTTTTCATCAGCATTCACAATGATATTGATTAGCTTTGCCGAAAACTCTTTGAAATGAGAAACTAAGGCTGGTTGTTTTGTAAAAGAGATCTCATTCCCCTAACTAGTTTTTTAGCGGGTATTTCCAGGAAATACTTTCTCAACCGTACCCTGACGATGTATGTAAATCATTGCTTTTATAAGTTATGAGAAAAATATCCAGCAAATCAAACGTTTTTGAATCAACTCTGGAACTACGAGATAGTTGAATGCCAAAAAGGGAAACGTGCTTTTTCCTGACGGCCACGATTGTCTCTCCCTTACAAATTGAAACTCCCTAGATTCGACAGGAGAGAATTTAGTTCACTCAACTGATTAGGATCGAGCCAGTCATTTCATTCATCTCTTGTCGTCATAGAGGGACTCCCTTACAAAATAAAAATTTGTGATTCAGATTTTAAAAAAAAAAAACGGATCATGTTTCGTGCCTACAAAACTTGATAGTCTCTCCTCCTCATTTTATCAACTTTCCATATGTTACTTACTACTGACTACGATTACTCGTCTCGCGGTCCTGCAAAAATTCAAATTACAGGCCATCCTAAAAACATGAAACATTTCAAAAGGCATTTCATCTAAAAGGTTTTTTCCGCTTGTACTGATAGTAAAATTATCATCTACGTACCTTTCGGAGGAATCCATCGTCACTAGCAAGTCGAGTACCGGGGGCGAGCGCTTTCGATGAAAGACTTCATCATCAGGCTGTCGTCAAGTACCTACTGTGAAAAGGCAGTATTAAGCGTCATATTGCGGAATTCTCATGCAGAATCAATGTCACATTCGGAATACCACATGTTAATCAAATTCTGCGGTGAACAATAAACATTGATTCCAAACATTTTAAAATATTAATTGTTTTTCCTGTCTATATTATAGTTGTATTATAGTTTTAATATATTACGGTATTTAAGGTTACATTAACTTATGTTGTAATTTCACTCGCAACTGAATATTTCGTTTATTGAATATTTTGTAAGGTCCCTTGGGTTCTTAGGCTCGACGTTTTATAACATGGTGTTGTTTTGTTCCAGGTGACATTCTGACGGGAGTTTGCTACGTGGGAATGATGAACCCCGAGACCCTCCGCTCTTTCGTGCTGATCCCTCTGTTCGTGTACCTCGTGCTGGGCACCATCTTCCTCCTCGCCGGCTTCGTCTCGCTCTTCCGGATCCGGACCGTCATGAAACACGATGGAACGAAGACGGACAAGCTCGAGAAGCTGATGATACGCATAGGCGTCTTCAGCGTCATGTACACCGTGCCCGCCCTTGTCGTTCTCGCTTGCCTGTTTTATGAACAGGTAATATATCAGTAGGCGCAGCCTAACAAGTACTTGAGTACACGTGATATAATATAGGTATTTAGTTTCCATGACACCATATATGTATATATAGGGGTTGCTGCTCGTAGATGTAAAAAAAAAGAGTAAAACTACATCAAAAATTTAGTGAAATGCCGCCAGCCACATTTTACTCAAGGACCCAAAAATTTTAATTTGTTATGCATAATAAAAATTTTATGTTTTTAGGAGATATAAACTAGTTGAATAAAGTTAAAAACTCGGTTACGACGGAGTTGGAGGGATCTGCGTGTTACCATTCGATTCAGCATGAAAAAATAAGTAGAAACCGACCCCAGACTCGTAGTTTCGTATGGGGGGGGATCTCATTTTTTATCATTTAAACAAACTTTTCTCTCCCCTCAATAGCTAAGTAAAAGTAAAATTTACTATACCATTGAAAGAGCGATAGATAAGGCAGTTTTCATAAGATTTGCCAGTTTCCTAGAATTGTTTTGGAAGAGTTTTAACGTTTTCAAGATTTTCAGAAATTTTATTTATCCAAATTTCGCTGTTTGAGCTGCTGTTGTGGTCTATAAATGGGAGTTTTTCTGAATCAAATTGCACCACGCTTATAGAAAATTTAACGCTGATTCCAAAAATGTGATGAAAAGTTGATATTAAATTAATTAAAGTGGAGAACTTCAAGTTTAAGAGGAGAAACACCTTTTCCTTTCCTTATCCTAATTCCATTCTCCTTTTTAAAAACCGTTAAAAAATCATATCTCTAGAACGGATTCAGATAAAAATATGCGGTTGGCGGCATTTTACTCCATGTTTGATGTAGTTTGAGGCAAAAAATTATTTGCATCTACGAGCAGTTAACCCTGAATATATATATATAATATGTTTGTAGGATCATAAGAAAAATTAAAAACAGTTTGGTAGAACCTTTAAGGGATTCTCTTCTTTATAGAACCTATAAAGGGATTTTATAAAACCATTCAATTCTAACCTAAAAGAAGAAAATATTTTGAAATTTTGGAGAGCATTAACACCAAGGGTGGGTCGGTAGGCTGTATATGTCTTTAGGAATCCATGAAGTATGGCAGCTCTTAAAGTAGGGGCTGTTAAATAGTTTTGATCGAGGATTGAGGTTTGGGATTCAGTCTATGCTCCGCAGATCAAAACAAACTCAGAATGAAAAAGGCGTCTGATCGTGAAGGGTGGGAGGAGGGGGGATGAGAAGTACTTGTCTACTCTTTTGGCATGCTTAATGTAACGATAATTTTGTTATCTTTGTTCCTAATTGATTTTATTTTTTTCTACACTCCCTGGAGGGATTCGTACTGCCCACCCCCCTTGGCAGGTTTTATACTTCCTGGCACTCCCTTAGCAGGCTACATACTGCCATTATTTTGGCTGGTTTTGTACTATCGAACATCTTGATAGGCTTTTCACTGTCCACTCTTTTCACTGGCAAACAGTACACTACCAACCACCTTGACTTCCTTTAAAAAATATGTACCTACTTTTTTTCAATTCTTCAGTACCTACTTGATTTTAATCTAATCTCATTAAATAAAACTCTGGAATTTTCATTTCGTGAGCCGCACTAAAAGATTGACAATTTATGTTTCATGCCGGTATATTCTACTCAGTGTTTTTTTTTTTTTTTTTTTTTTTTTTTTCAATCATCTAGGTAAGTTATCAGCATCAACACTCACAATAATTGAAATCTCCCTTATGTTATTTATTCCTCACAAGAAGGAAAAACTATTTAATAGTTTCTTTCAATTTTTTTAGTTTAGTGGTTAGGTTTTTGGTCCTGAAATTGAGTGAAGAATCAGAATTTATGTTTTACGTCGCGGGTTCGTGAAACATGTATATAGTTGTAACTTTTATCATTTTATCAAACTAATTTGGATACTTGTATCAAGAAATTCACTATTTATGGTTCCTCTGACCAGGTCTATCCTAGAACTCAAAAAACGTTTTGTTTATGGGTCAACCGCTATTTAATATGTATTTGATTTATGAACCAACCTAGAGGTCTGCATTCGTAATATAATTCCGTTAAATTATGAACAGATTCGTTGACTGTAAACATACTTCATTTTACTACGTCCTTAATTTCATTGAACTTGAGGCAACAAAAGGTTGTCCCCCGTTTAACTGATCGCCCGTTCTAATCGTCTTGAAAAACTTGTTTCGAGAACATTTGGCTCGGACAACCACAAGTTTTTACTGTCCATCTTCACACTGAAACTGAGAGACCGCAAACGGCTTCGGAAGGAAAAAAAATTACGAACAAAAATGATTAGTGGTGCAGGGGAGAGGGCGATGCCCGGACACTAGATCTACAACTACCTGAGGGGGTTTTCAATAGCTGGCCGAAGAGGTGGAATAAGCACTCGTTTCCTAATAAGGTTGTGTCAGTTATGAGTTAGCCGGATATTCATTGATAATCTTGATATCAAACTGTTCCCGAGATATTTGTTATTGTTCTGGTTCAATTTAGTGAGTCACTTTATTGCTTCTAAGTCTATCAAAGTTGAGTAAGCCCTGTGAAAATATTCCAAAACATATTATCAATCATTATCCGCACCACATGTTTTGGTTTTTGGGATTTAGAGCCTATATACATAATTATGGTCTCGTGTGCCTTGCAAATCCATGCAACAAGTTTACCCTTTCAATGTTTTCCAAATACAGATGGATTTTCCAGGTATGGTCCTGTGCGGCCCTTCCTACTTCCCCCTTCCTAACCCCCTCATTCGGAACAATCGTAACCTTCCGCACGAATAATTTGGAATATTAGTGTCGCAACGGATTCGATATTGGTTATGTGGGTTTTCGACCTGAAACCTCATGTCGATGCTTTGATTAATTAATTAATTATCTTTAATTGGGAGAGTTCAAAGTTAAGAGGACGATAGATGCAGTAGAAAGTAATCAACAAAATCTACTGTACGGGCCGAAATTTACACAAAGAACTAAACTTATCAAAAACACTGAACATTATTACTCAAAGCTCCCTTCTACGCAGATCATTGGTCTGTAATTATTAAACCCCGTATATACTGCTGTTTGATTACACCTGATTTTTTCAACCCTACTTATCCTTGTTAATAATTTGTACTTATCACCTATATTAAACTAAGGTTTATAATTCAATTATAATGTACTTTTTCTACTTTTTTTATATCAGATTCTATTTGTAAAACAAAGGAGCTACATTTCAAATTGCTGCTCCGAAGGTTGGCACGCCGTATATGCCTCCGTACATATCGGCACCTACAGAGGGAAAACATTCAACAATTTTTAAGTTTTAATGTTTTAGTTTTACCTGGGACAAACACAGGCAGACAGACACGGAACAACTGTACAGAAAGCTGTGACACAAGAAAGTAGGACTTATGATTTAAGAAGAATATGACTTCCTCACTTTCGTTAGAGGGAATGCAAAACCATATGGACACGAGGACCACAATGTGCCACAATTAGCTTTGTAGGCTACTTTTTTAAAAAAAATTTCATTTATTTTTTTGCTAGTCCTTTAGTCTCATTTCTGTTTGCAAGAAAGGGAGAAACAATGCACTTCAGTGGGCCGGAACCGATCTTAGGAATAGCAAGGTACTCGTTAAAATCCGCTTTGTAGAATTGGATAAGGAAGGAACACAAATGGCATTGGGAAAATACGCCGAAACAGATACATGGAAAGCTGGTAATGAACGCACCCTGCCATGGCAGGAGCACTGCCGCTCTCGATCTCTCTAGAAGGAAAATGATACTCTTAGTGGGGATGGTGAGTAGGCATGGGTGCTTCAGAAAACATTTATACTAGATCGTGCTAGATTGGCGCCTACACAGGTGTACTAGTGTGCAGTTCGTGCGGAGAGGAGGAAGAAACAGCTTCTCGTCTGTTCTTCGGGTTGCCCAGCACTCGAAGCAAGACGTTCAGAATCTTTGGGACACTCGACCCAGGGAAGATCTTACCTGTAGACGACCTTGTAGGGGTATCCTCGGTCTGGCGGGGGAAGGGGATTGGCTCAAGAACTTATAAGTTGAAAACATGGGAAAGCTCTCAATAAACTACGGTTTCGGTGCAGTGGACTGCTGAAACCTTGAATAAAATAGTAATAATAATAATCTCTCCTAATATTGCGCCACTTTTATTCCACAGGCTTACATGGACTCGTGGATGCTAACTTGGAACCAGGAGATGTGCTCCAAGCCGGGACAGCACACGCCATACTCCATACCCTGCCCGATCGGCGAACGAGCTCGTGGTCTTGGACAGCGCCCCGAGTTCGAGGTCTTCATGATCAAATACCTCATGTACCTTGTGGTTGGACTCACATCTTCCCTGTGGGTCTGGTCGCCCAAGACTCTCGCGTCATGGAAAGGCTTCTTCCACCGACCCTCGCGCTCAAGGGAAGCCTATCTGTGACGAACACCCCTCCCGGACCCGGGCCTCGAAATGGTGGTCTCTCCACCGCCTACCACCGCTTAGTCATTTTTTATTATACCTTACTCTATTTGACTGATTTTTTTCTTGTTCGTCGTCGTTATAACTTGTATATATCCCCACAACAGAAGCTGAAAACGCCCTGCTGGATTTGGACCATTGACTGCATTTAAGGGGGTTCATGGGTCAAACTCAAAAAATATTTTAACAATTTAAAAAAATAAGATTCTGCATGTTTTTTTACAAACAATTTTGTATAAAACCCGAACCACACCATTTTTACGAACATTTGTACAGTTGAAAGCCACGGTATGATTTTCAGCTATTCAATGGCCCTACACAACAGAGTATACTTGATGCTCCAGTCTATCGGTTTTTCAGCACTATTTATGATGGATGCTATAGACTTCATATACCATTTATCATCACCTGTTCCCTAACAAACCAAACCGCGAGAAGAAGAACGCTTAAAAATTGTGGTTTTATCTCCCAATAACCGTTGCTTTCATCGTCTGTTTCTTGGCATTCAATGGCGATATCTGATTTTTATTTTGTCAAAGGACTCCTCGTATAAATTTACTGAACAAGTTTGTACGCGAAACTTCAAATCACAGCTATGATGAAAAATGTATCTAAAAAAATGGGTTTGCTGTGTTGTCTCCAGGTAAAATAGTACCTAGTAGTACGACGGAGTTGTAATTTCAATAGTCAAGAAGTAATTTTGTAATTGCATCAAACTCGTTCAGTTATTGCAGAGATGAAGAGAAGATGGCAAATTGGAAATATTAATTATGAAAAGAAAACCGCTAAGTTCACGAAAAAGTGTTGAAATGGAACCTTACTCAGGAATCCTCTTAAAATAATGGAGTTGATCGAGAAAAATAGCGATTATTATACCACTTCTATTACCTCATCTATTGACTCCAATAACATGCCATGAGGTTGTTGGTAGAATGAATAAAAAACTTTTTTTAATATTCAGAGATTATTTTGACAGTACGTCTTGCATTTTCTTGCGCCGCATGGCGTTATGATCCTCAGGGTGTTGACACCCACACTTTAGACTACAATGCGTATCGCGGTTCTGGTTCAACTATCCAATTGTGGAAACTCAAAGAAATGAGGTTAATAATAATAGCAGAACCATTTGAGGTGTAATCGTCTTTATTTTTGGAGTTAGCTAAAAAATAATAATAAGTCATCATAATCGAAGGTCGTTTGGCATTATTCAATTCGAATCCCTGAAACAGTGTAGGTATTCCAAGCTAGATATATTTGAAAACTTAAGAAGTATAAATGCCAGCGTCGCGTATATATTATATATATATTTTTTTTTTCTCCCAATAAAAAATAGGTTTGAAACATTATGCCATCGAGAGATTACCAATATGCCTATGCTGAGATTTTCTGGAAAAGAAGTAGGAAAATTCAAATTCATCATTTAATCTATGAAGAATACTTTTAATTTTTTAATAAACCGATACTTATAGTTTTTGTTTCCAACTATCAACCCCTTTTCAATGCCCGTTTTCAGGAGTCGAAATAAATGATTTAAAAATTAGTATTCAAAAATTAAGGATGAACAGTTTTTAAAACCTTCTGGGAAACATCCTTGTCTAACCGAACATAATCAGTGAACGCCTCTGGAGCGGTACAAATCTCTCTTGTTTGAACAGAGAGCTAACCAGTAAGTCATCCTGCGCACATATTACTCATTTCAGACCTTTACCTGCCACTCTTGATACGAAGAGGGTTTTCCAATAACTTCTTGAATTTTTCCCACTTGAAACACTTCAGTTTATACTCTCAGAATGCGGCGTTTTCACTCAAAACACACTCAATAGGTATTTCACATTTTGAGAAATTTTGGAATAATCAAAGCGTTTTTCGATCAACTCCGTTGTGCAGTCTGTTGTGTATCTAACGTATGTAAATAACTTTATAAAATTCGGAAGATAAGTGTGTAATTTTACGTTTATATATTTACCTACGGATTCGTGCCCTACATTTATTTTATTAATTAATGACATCGCAATGGTTTATTCTTAATGTTTGTCACACTAATTTCGTTTACGTTTGAAGAACGTGCAATAAGATCGAGGAGAAAAAACCGCACCTTTCTTGTGTCATCTTCCCACGAATTTGAATATCGAGAGGCAGATGAAGAAAATTACCACCAACTATGCGATGGTATTTATTATTACGTATATACATAGATTGTTGTATATATATTGGTCGGCTATGTCTTCCTAAAGTTATCAGCGCTAGTTATTATTTGAATCAAGTTGTTGATCGTTGGTTGACTGAAGTCTGCTTTGCTTCACGTTAGCACTTCTCTTTCAAGGAAGAACAAATCTACATCAAGTAGAACAAATTGAGTTTGAAAGTTCAAGACTTACTCCCTTGAAAGGCTAGAACTATGATCTGCTGTAACTCTATTATTAAAACTACTTACACTAGATTCGTTTAATACCTATGGCATTTTATGTTGATGCACATGTAGAAACAGGGCCCTTTCTAAAGAGGAAGCTGCGCCAGTTTCGATTTGTAAACTAAGTAGGTACCTGTCCATAAGTACTGTCACGCAAACACGAATTGACCAAATAGACTATTGAGAAACGAATACAAAATCAATTGGGATTGAACATTTTCTTAATGAAGAACGCGGATGCGGCGCACAGAGGGCAAAGCACCTAAATTAGCTGGAAAACATCAATAAATCTAACGACAATCACGTGTAAACCGACCTCAAATGCGTTTGTTTGGTATTAGAGGTGCTATAATATGAATGTGGAGAAAACCAGCCATCCAGTATGAGGTAATCAGAAACTGCCCAATGGCCATTTTAGTGACTTTTTGTTGTTTTAAAACAGTGAGAACTCGTTAGATTTGTGAGCGATTTTCGTAGAAAATGTTGAGGTATGTTCTGAACATACCTCGTGCATATGACTAGTTACGTTTAATGAAAATTCTTTGAGCCATTCGAGAGGTAAAAGGCAAATGTCCAAAAGATCTATTTTTTTTCATTGGGAGCCTTTGGTGATTTAAAATATGAAAATTCACAGTTGAAGACTAATTCAAGTTCACAGTTTCAACGTGGGTAGATCTATATATAGGGTTGGATATTACGATTTAGCGTTAAATGAATGGATGGACAAAAAGATTTTGCCCTGAAAGGAAATGAAACTTTCTTGTATAGCCTCTAATGCGCACTTTCTACAACGTTCTGATGGACGAATCATCCTGTATACATCTAAACTTGTATTTCCTTGAAGAATTTCGTATTTTTATGAACTTTGGATTTTTGCCTTTTCGTCTAGCTAATTTAGCTGTTTTGCCTACTGTGTAGCAGTTTTCTTTCCGAGGTTTTACAACATTACCTACATAATTAAGCAGTGCAAAGTTCTCTATATCGTGTCATGATGAACTCTAAACGTTTCTGAGCTGTGTTTTTACTTGATAAGATAGAGTTATTTTTTTCTTCTTTATTGTATGTTTTTAACAAGCTAAGCATTATAGGCATTTAACAATTAACTGTGTGTTTGGAAGTATTCAAATAAAATGTACCCCCTGATGTATTTTACATGTTTTAACTGTATGCGTTTAATATAAAATCCATTTCTTTATAATAGCGTCCAAGAATATGTGAGAATTTTTCTTATTTATTTTCATTGATTCATTAGTCAAATGCTTAGTTAATACCTATGTGTAGTTTAGGTTTGTTGATTTTGAGAATATCTTCAATTCGATTTTCTAAGTGAACATGTATCTGTTGGAAAACTTGTGATATATTGAATACTGCAAACGTGCCCATACATTAACATTCAACAGCGAGTTTAAAAAGAGGATTTGAACCTGAACATTGGATGAAGTAGGATAACACTGTACATCCTCATGCGTCACAGGTTAACTGTAGCTGGTACCTACGTCTTAACATAACTCTACCATGTAGATGTAACATACAATTAGTTGTTCTTGACTTTGGGTATCATGAAATAACAGATCAATTCAATTATTTGCCAAAATACTTGGTTTATTTGAAACACATCGTGCATGACATTTACTTTACCATTGCATCGGAAAGATAAACTGAGAAATTGGAAATCCACCAGCGTTCGCCTCTTCATGTACCTACCTTCTCATAAATTTGCTCAAATTATGTCATGAAAGAGTGGTAATTCGTTGTGAACATGAATCCATCTCTGTATTTGACAGTGCTGTTTTCAAAATGGCTGAAAAAGCTATTTCTTTCAAACTAATGTTTGAATATTTGTTTTCATTATTTTATTTTAAAAATATAATTACGTATATGTATATAGTCTGACCTGAACCAAAGGCTTGTATTTTTACTAGGTATGCTTTAGTTAAGTTTTGTTTGTGTTTCCCGTCAGTTCCTAAAAGTACGTACAAGTGCCTCCATATCTTCTTCTTATATATTTTACTTTTGGTACCAACTTAGTGTAATGACATACTGTGCTGGTCACTTCAAAACGCATCCGGTTGCTGTAATCCGCAAGCAAGTGTTGTCTAATGGGGGGGGGGGGGGGGGGGGGGGGCATACTAGGAAAACCGCACTGCTGTGACCGCGTCCGGTTTTTCTCTGCCGCAACCTGTCGCCGGTTTCCCCAAAAAGTCTGCATCCCCACAGGAGGGGAGAACCCAAACGAACAAGTTTCTAGTGACACATTGGCCGGCAGAACCGCACGCGAACCTGTTCACTTTTGATGTTTTGTGCACTGTTCGCATTTTTCTTTTGTTAAAACGACTACAGAAACACCCATTTCGCTGGTTGAGAGTCAACCAGCAGTACGGGACAAAGGAGCAGTGGTATGATGAGTGACAGATATGAGAAGGAGTCTCTTGCTATAGCAAGAAGGATGTACCTGGTTTGTAATGCATTCTCATCTGAAGATCAACAGAAGAAAAGTAAGTACGAAAAACGGCCGTTACCTATCCATAATCTGTCAATAATAAGAGACGCATCTCTCGCAATCCCCATACCCACCAACTACAACCCCATTCTGGTTTTCTGCACAGTATGTCATGTAGCTCCAAACGCAGTTTCCCCCCGCCATTTTGCGGCTGCAGAGAACCGTAAACCGGAGCCGCATCATATGGCATTACACATATAGCGATTCTATAAACCAGAAACTAAAGTTAATACTTAAATTCAGCAACAAAGGAAGGCTTGTCACGGTAGCTGGCGGGTGATCGCAGGTTATAATACCTTTCTATCGTTCTTCAAATAAGTCAATCGTTCAAAGATTTTATGTTTTGTGTATTGTCAGGAATTTAATATAATCTGTACATATCTGTTGTAGTAACTATTGGTTCGAAATACCGACATTATTTTGAACTTTTATTTTTTTGCGCCAGGTGATGAATTAGACTCATCCTTAGTTGATAGGGGAACACAATTCATACCTATTAGAGATTCTCCTAAGGTTGTTGCCTATTTCGTGGTTTATTACCCACAAGCGAATCTAAGACCATAATACATTGTAGGAAATTTTGTTGTTGGTCTCCTCAGCTTAGGGACAAGAATGGAATTAACCCTCGTTAAAGGATTTATCTTAACCGGGCAAATTCAATTTAATATGTCATAATTACTTTCTGAAAAGTACTTAATTACAAGAATGGTCACGAATTCATTCATCTTGACTTTAAATAGTTGGACCTCCACAATAGTGAAATACTTTTTGTTAACCTACTTTGAACGGTTTTATTAGTGCGTAACAAGAAAAAATATAAATTGTAAAAATTGTATAGCGCTCACTAAGTGCCTTTTTAGTCTTTGTACATAAATGTATATCTTGTGAATAAGTTATTTGTAAATATTATTTTAAGCCGTGATTGTATCTTATGTTGAAAGAAAAACGTAAGTAATTTTCTCACTCTACAACCTCTGACGGTTGAGTCCTTGTTTCATTGTTGCATGTCAGATGTTATTATAATGTACAATAACTATTTTGAGTTTTCTAATTGTATAGTTATTTTCTCCTCGAGAAAAACTGATTAATTGTATAAATGGAATGTTTTCATTGTAAAACTAAATTCTTCAATAAAAAAAAACCATTTTCATCTTATGTTGATTAAACTCCCAATTTTCACATAAATTTGTATGCGTCTTACACCGCCTGCTTTTTCAGAAACACGTAAATTGGACAAAGAAACCGTTGGTAATTTTTATGCTTTTAGAATTTTGTACTTTTGAAGAGCAAGCTATATACAGAAATGTGTGGGCCCGTGTGTGAGTGTTATTCAGGACGATGACTCTCCTTAGGATTGAGATAAAAGATCCTTTCTTTCACCAAAAAATCAACCATTCCAGAAGAATCACTTGAAACTGCAGAACCCGGCTAAAAATTATTAAATTTCTATTTTTAGTAGAATACTACTCAAAAGAAGTTAATCAACTGAATTTGAATCATTAAGAGATGTATGCATGCACAAAATTATGCTGATATCGTACCTACTTAAATATCATTAATATTTTCTGACAAATCTATAAAACTGCAACAAAAAAAAAGTTGAAAATCAAAAAAGTTTTTTGATATGTAGAGTAGGTTTGTATTATTTAGAACTAGAGATTTCTTTTCCTTTCTTTTTGTCCCATACAATTTATGGTTAAAAATTTCTTTGTCCTTAAAGTACTCAAATTTCAAAATAATTCAACAAATATAATACGACTAGTTGGTCCGCCAACCAGGTTCCTCTCGAAGTTTGAACGATACAGTGATGCCACCAAAGACAGCCAATTTTGGGTGTTTCAGAAGTCTACCTGCAAAATTTCAAGTCGATATTATGGAAATGGTACCATTTGATTGGGAAATGATGAAACGATTATAGGGAAATGGCTGAGTCTGGAGGAAACTAGGACGCTGTGGTGGGATATAATAGTTCTGAAGGCCAAAGAGACGAACTGAGAATTGGAAACAGAATAAGAGGAAAGCCAGAATAACAGGCTATCAAGAGAGCTGAACCGAAGGCCGATTTTCTTGTAATAGGTACAACAAAGTAGTCCCGGGACAGTTTTCCATAAGAAGAGAGGGGATGGGTGTTTTAGTCGGTATGCCACTTTGTGGTGAGCTCGACACAAAGGACGAGAAAGCCCAGCCTTGTCAATGTGTAAAGCATTTCAAGAACCAAAAAATTTTTTTTTAAATTATGTTTAATAAATCATAGAAATACTTACTTTGTTAGTTCACCTTGATGATGGAAAAGTACTTGATGAACATTAAGGTTATTTCTTCTCTTAATATTCCTTGAAAACTAAGCACCCCCTCTCATGGTTCTATATTGGTTTTTAGTTCCTAGAGTGAAGGGAAATGTCAAGAATGATTGGCAGTGTTATGTAGGTACTGGGTTTTTCACATTTTCATCAAAAAGCTTAAAGTATTCAAACTACGATAATTATACGGCCATTGACGATGAAAGAGCTTTTAGGGGAGTCATTTTAAAGAAAATGTAATGCCCTTTAACTTTGGTCCCAGCGTCATTTTCACCTCACATGCACCGTTCAAAAGCTAGAGGGGAAATTCATCGAAAAACAAGGTAAAAAACGACTTTTTAAATATCCACTTTTTAGAGTCCTGCAGCTCAAAACTGTTGCAATCAAAGTTGTAGGAAATTTAATAAGCTTTCATTTAAAAACAAAGAAAATATTGATACGATCAACCGTTTTGGAGTTACGAGTGGAAACCCGCGGAATTGGACCTTCGTATCCTACCCCACTCGCCTGTCCACCACCTAGGGTTGTGGACTTATAGAATGTTCATAAGCTAGCTTGAATAATAAAGGCAATCATGAAGAAATTAACTTGGATCCTGCCATTTGTGTATAGAATCCTCCATTGCCTGGACTAGGTGGTTCAGACCTGTAAAATTATATTGTACCTAAGTCTTGATTTTTCGTTATCTAGATGGAGGTCTAATGATGAATTGGAAGGGTCCGGAAATGTAGTCGGAGATAGTTCTGAAGCATTTATGACTGAACGGAATGTACCTGAACCTGAAGGGAGTGGCAAACGTCGCTCATCATCATTTATTTCACGATGCCAGTGAAGAAAAGAGTTATGACCGTTTCGAAAGACAGCTCGACGTTTACGGAATTAGGAAAATCAGGAATTGATTAGGATTAGACTTCCAAGTGGGTCTCTTTGAAGTAAGGGTGTTATTCCACAAATTTCCCCAGTACCTGCAACTACGAGCGGTACTTGGGTATCCACTCCAAGTCTTTCTGACCCTGCTTTGTTTTATGCCCTATTACTGAACACAATTCCATTCAATGTCCCCACTATCTTGAAAATCGAAAATAATTATAGTACCTGCCTCTCGCATGAAAGAAATCTTCAACATCTTATGTCTTCCGTACATTCTCAAAGGGCCCTTTATATTTTATTTAACACCCACCTGATTGGTGATGATTCGGCACTTTATTGGTGAAAGGATCGAGCAGGTAATAGTTTCTTTTGAACAATGAAACGATCTATTCTTCCTTCATGGTGCTGTTTGTTATTAGACCAGACCGTCGCTTTGCCTCGACGATTATTCAGGCGGGAAGCCGTTAACTTGGTCCTGTGGCGGCCGTGTATTCAGAGCAGGCCTTCTTTATGCGGTCAGCTTCATTCCCGGTTTTCCTTCGACAAGATAGTGGAGCGTGTAATCGACCCTTCCAGAATTCCTCCTTCAGGGTCCTTGGCAGACCGACCAACGCACTTCCCTGCGATTCAGTACCTACTTGAGGCGCCGTTACGTACACCAGGTGCTACCCAGCCGAGCTAAAAATATTATTTATTATATTCAATAATGAACCTTTGTAATCGACCAAGGATTTTTTTTAACTTTCAAAATTTGTTATTTTACGCTTTAAGATAAATACTTAGAATCTAAATAAATTTCCAGTAATGCCACATGATCGTATGAGCGAATTTTCGTAATATTATGTTATTTTTTGAATTTGAGCACTTTGAGTAGAAATAAATTGTTAACGAACAATTTTATGACAAAAACTCATTCTAATTAGTATCCTGCTATATCACAAATTTGCGTTCATTTGGTATGATAAATTTTATATGTTTTAGGGGTGAAACTAGTAAGCTGAAGGGTAAAACTAGGTTATAACGGGGTTAGAGAAATATACAAGTGTTATCATTCGCCATTCGAGTCAGCATTTTAAAAAAAACCTAGAAACCGACCCCAAATTCAAATTTTCATAGGTCATTTTTAAAGAAAACCCTTGATTTCATTGAAAAAACAATATTTTTCAACATTATAACATAGTTTTCTCCCCTAATTAGCGAAGTAAAATTAAAATTGGCTACACCGTTGAAAAGGTGAGCTTTTGTCACCGTTTTTACCGGTCTTGAAAAAATATTGGTTCTTATAGGAAAAATTTGGTAAAATTTGATTTTCAGAGGGCTATTTCATGTTTCAAACCCTAATTCTTGAAAGAGTTCAGGCATCTGATTGGAAATTTAAAATGCTTTTTCTAACGGTATCCTCAAATTTGAATTTACACAGAAAATTAAGGGAGTTACAATCGTTTTAGTGACGAAAGGTCAAAAACACGACAAAAATCTTAAAAATTAAATTACTCGAAAACTAAGCGTTTAAAAAATCTCTAGGAGGAACTTTCGATCAGAAATGAACTCTAGAATCGACTCGAATCGTGACTCGCTTGGCAGACCTGTTTTGTGTACACCCTGAACACTGGGATTAATAATTATAGGCCAATGATCTGCATAGAAGGACTAGCGAACACGTAAATAATAAACCTTTGTGTACCAATAATCTGCTGCGCTTTTAAAACTCAACCCAACAAATGTTGAGGAAGTGGTCATTTTGCTCGATCTAGCCCGAAATAATTCGGATGGTTGAAATTCGTTCACGGATATCTCAACCCTAGACGACGAGACTTCAATGGTAAAGCGAGAAAAACGACGTTCATAAAGTAACGACTATACAGAGTGTATCCGAAACAGGTGTCCCATAAAGAAGGAATCGGTGCTACAACTAATTTGCAACAAAAAATTCCTATAGAAATTTTTCGAAAACCCCCTTGTTTCTGGGGGTTAATTTTACTTTAAAGATTTTTTTTTTCGTGTTTTCAACCTCATATCACTAAAATAACCATAACTCCCTCGAATGGCAGTGAAAATTTAAAAAATAGCACACCGTTGGAAAGAAAGATAAATTTCCTACTACCCTAATACCAATTCAAAATTTCGTAAGCAGGTTTAATGGGAGAGAAACCCGGCTGAAAGTTGAAATTTGACGAATCTTGAGAAACCTGTTAAAATTCGGCGCGCTATCAAACCTGTCATAAGTCTTCTATCAGCTTTTACCCTCGGAGACGGGAAAAACTGTGCCAAGATCTCACTTTTCCAACGGTGTAGTGAATTTTACTTTTACTTTGCTAATTAGGGAAGAAACCCATATTTTAATGTTGAAAAATACGAGTTTGGGGTCGGTTTTTACGTATTTTTTACGCTGAATCGAATGGTAACATTTGCATAGGTATCTCCCAAACCACGTTGTAACAGAATTTTACACTTAAGCTAAACTTAGTTAAGCTAACAGCTTAACTAGTTTCACCGTTTAAAAAACATAAAGTTTATCATAGGTACCAAATGAAGTCAAATTTGTGTTTTACACTGAATTTCACGCTGAATCAATGGTAACACTTGCATATCTCCCCAACCCCGTTATAACCGGCGCTGTTATCAGCGTAAAAAAATACGTAGAAACCAACCCCAAAATCAAGTTTTCATAGAAGGTCATTTTTCAAGAAAACCATCCATTCCATTGAAAAAACAATGTTTTTCAAAATTAAAACATAGTTCTCTCCCCTAAGTAGCAAAGTAAAATTCACTACACCGTTGGAAAGGTGAGATATTGGCGCAGTTTTTCCCGTCTCCGGGGGTAAAATCTGATAGAGACTTTTGAGCTATAGCCGGATTTCTTTCTCATTAAACCTGCTTACAAAATTTTGAATTGGTATCAGGGTGGTAGGAAATTTAACGCTTTTCCCAACAGTTTACTATTTTTTTATTTTTTATTTATTTTTTTATTTTTTTTTCACTGCCATTCGAGGGAGTTATGGTTATTTTATGATATATAATTAATTTATTTTAATTATATGATATATTTTATGATATGATTAAGGTTGAAAACACGAAAAAATCTTTAAAGTAAAATAACTCCCGGAAACAAGGGGTTTTCCGAAAATTTTCTATAGGAACTTTTTGTTGCAAATTGGTTGTAGAATCGATTCCTTCTAGGTGGGACGCCTGTTTTGGAGACATCCTGTATGGTAACATCCTTTTGGAGACATCCTGTAATTCAATCTCAGCTGCCATGTATTTGTAAAATGTTATACCTACACTTTCAACTTCGGAGATCTGATCAGTCTCAAAATGATCCTTTCTCAGTCACCTTCAACTACAGTTGTTTTACAAGCACATGACTACTTAGAATCAAGCTGCCCATCCGTTTTTTGTTCAGTCCTGTCTTCTTCATCATTTGGAGAATTTTCGTTAAATAAAAACTATTGCAATAGCTCCACAAATTTTAAAACGTAAATTTTTCAAAAATTTCTCATGGAAATTCGTTTTGAGACATTTTGTAACAATTCCTGGAGTTTCACGCTTTCCCATTAAATTGGTCAAAATTGGCAGAGCATAATAAATCGGTCGACATCTGATTTTACATACAATATATCATGATTACTCATTTGCGAAAATTCACTCGTACGATCATGCTGAATGACTGGAACTTTCCGAGCAATCGTCTCTGGTGCTGTGAACTGATCCGTGAGAGGGTTCAGTTCTTTTGGCGTAGATGGACAGGAGTATGTTGGAGCACAGTGGACCAAAAGAACGCCTAATCTGTGTGTAGGAGATTAAGTGCTCATAACTGACTCAATCACTTCTGCAACACACTGGCCGATGGCAAGGATCATTAAGGCACACCCAGGTGCTGATGGTAATGTGTGCGTGGTGGCCCCTAAATGACTCGAGGAATTTACAAGCGCCAGGAGTCAAGTTATTACCACTTTATCTGGAACCTTTGTAAGCATCATACATGCTCCAGCCCTTTGTTGCAGATTGGGGGGAGCATGTTTGGAAAACGGGAATTGAATCAGCTACAATGAGCTGCCAAACTTAACTCACCAGTTTACAACATCTCCGAATATGCATAATTCCTTTCTTTTCACAGAACACCTTTACCACAACTCTTTATTCTCCCTTCACCTATCATAATTGCACCTCATATTGATCTCTACTCAGTTGTACCCGGGTTCCTATTTCTCTATTTCCATGGGCAAAGTTCCCGATTCCTTATTCCAGGGAAATGGTTCCCAGTTCTTAAAAGTCTCCAAAGAGGGCATCTTACTAATTGTATACCTTGTATTGTATATATTCTTGTATTTCTCTCATGTATGAAAGTCTCCAAAATTATCCTTTCTGATCTTGTTCCAATCTTTGATTGATGAATAAACGAACTTCCTAGTGAAGTTCATTCATAACTATGTCCCCAGCCACGCGTCGCACAGAGCTGGTTTCAAAGGAATTTAAAAAATAGTGGGACGGGCACCTGCAGGGAGGTCGTAGCAATCGGTATTTTGCCCGGCCATGTTGGCAGCACTGTCCGGGCCATCTGCTTCCTCATTAGTTACGAGAGTCCCCAGGCACGTCTATGATAGAGGTCAGGGTGATGGGTGGGTGTAAAACACCTTCTAGTGCTCCTGACATAATTATTAATGAACTTCACTAGGAAGTTCGTTTATTCATCAATTATATCTAGGAGCACTAGAGGGTCTTTTAACAATATAGATGTTTAAAGGGAAAAAACTACAACATCGTAGAGTGCCGGGTCCAGATCTGGGGACAGCTTTACAACCCCCCCCCCCCCCCCCCCCGATGGAGAGCAGATAGAAGCCCCTTGCACTATCTCACTACCTCTCACATCAGGGAGAGGGGGGAAGTGCTGTTCTTGGCCCAAACTCCCTGGGCCCCCATTACCTGCCCCTTTCCATCGTACTGCACCCGCTGTCACCCCCTCCCCTCCCTTCACCATGGCTTCCAAAGACTCGGGGGGGGGGGGGGGGGGGGGGGGTGAGATGACTCCAGCCGTACCACTGTGTGTGTGAGCCGAAAAAACTGCTGCAAGCGCATAAGCCAAGTACTTACTGCTAGGCACCTAAAATAGATGTGCGAGTCGAAAAAACAACTGCTAGCACATAAGTAAGGAACTTACTACTAAGACACTGAAATCGGTGTGGAAGCCGAGAGAACGGCTGCAAGCACGGGATGCTGTGTGGAGGGGGGTGTTCAGCCCGCCACCTGGAATAAACTGTGTCCAGGGGGGCTTCCCTTTGTTTGTCAGAGAGGCTGAAGTGTGTCTAATGGAGCAGGCCTAAAGACACCACCTACTCCAGTGTTGGTCAAAATCTCACAAACCCACTCCATCAACATTAATACCCCTCCCCCCCTCCCACTCTCCTGGTGTTCGAAGACCCCAAGGGGAAACAAAGCCAGGGTGGATTTGAAAAAGGATCCCCAATTATTGTTAAATCAGGAATTTACCATAGGTTGGCAGTATAAGATTTTCAAGATATGAATGATGTAACATGTTCATAACCTATTAAAAATCCAATCGTAATAGTGGTACGTTTATCGCAAAGGATGATAAAATTGATTGTTTTGGGTGTCGGCATGTAAAAGAGTTACAGCAAAGATCAGAACATAGGTGTGCAAGCTGAAAAACAGCTGCAAGCACACTAATAATAACTAAGAATTAGCACACTAATAATCATAACTAAGAACCTGAAATAGGTGTGCGAGCCGAGAAAATGGCTGCAAGCACTGGAAGTTGAACTCGGGACTTATCATAAAACATTGTAAACCCTGTGAAGAAGGGTGTCCAGCCAGCCACCCGGAAAAATGTACCCAGGGGGGTTTCCCCTCTCCATGCCACAAGACTGCATGCGATGCTCTTTCTCAGGAATGCCTCCCTGATCATTTGACCACCTGTAAAACAAGAGCCCCACTTGTGGGTAGATTTTAGATCTAAAAGAGAGAAAAAGAAGGTCATCAGCCGGGCCCAGGGGTATAGGATCAGTGTCCAAAAGTTCACAAAATAAGGGGTACCAGGCCTGAGAAGGCCAGTAAGGCACCACCACAAGACCCGTTACTTGATCCCTTACTATTTTTCTCAACAGACTCAGTGAAAAGGGTGGGAAAGCAAAACAGTTCAATCCCGTCCAGGGGAAGGTGAACCCGTCCACTCCTGCTGCTCTCGGGTCCTGGAGCCATGAGAAAAACCTCCCCTGGGAGGCGCCAGGAGCACTCGTCTGCCACATTATTCTCGATGGAAGCAATATAGGATGAGAACACAAAATTCCCTTGGTTTTTGCACCATTCCCAAATCTCTTGGGTGTAATAGAAAAGAACCTCGAAGAAATCACAGAACCTTGTTGATTAACACAGCTGATAGCCATAGTATTATCAGAACTGACAAGGATCCTAGAGTTTGTAACTCGGTCACCAAAGTGGCTTAACGCCAGGAAAATTGCCCTAAGCTCTAGAGCATTGATAAGATAAGTTGCTTCCTCTGGAGACCACCATCCACTGACTGTACGTCCATCACACCATGTCCCCCTATCCTGATGGATAAGCGTCCGTTTCAATTGTGACCGAGAAATCGTCCTTACTCAATCTATTCACCATGAAAAAAACATTATTACTCCACCATAGATGGCGGGGGGCGGGATGAACTCAGCTCCATAACGAAAATTGTTTGTCACTAACACTTTAACCTTGAAAGTTTCCAAGAACATAGTACATAATTTACCATAAGGTGTCGTGGGGCTAGCAGCCACTAACGTCCCTATCACGGTTGTGCATTGCCTCACAGTGGGATTCGGAAGAGAGTTAAAGCGAGCAACCATGTCTTGAATATGCAGACGTTTTCTGAGAGGCATAGAAACAGTCGCTTGGATCGAATCAAAGACAAAGCCTAGAAAAATAAATTGTTGGGCAGGTTCGAGAACGCTTTTATCAAAATTTATCTGAACCCCAAGCCCTGTAGTAACTTGGTTAAAATCTGAACAGTCACACAGTCAGCTGACGAGGAACCCAGGATCCCAAAATCGTCCAGGTAATTAACACAGGGAATGTTTGGGCTCGAAGATGTCGAACAATAGGTCTCATCAATTTATGAAAATAAAAGGTGATATCGACAAACCCATTGGTAGACATGTAAATTCATACAATTTTCCCTATAAGTTAAATCTCAGGAATTTCCGATACTCCGTGGCTACCGGAACCATATAGTATGGTAAGGTCATCGTGGCCCCATAACAATCCTTGGAAATCAACTCACGCATAGTACGTTAGTCTTCCAATTTAAAATGCGGGGGCGTAATGAAAGAATTTAAATATTTTAAATTCAGGAAAAAATCGTTTCCCTCTAGATGCCTTGGTTACCAGGAAAATAGGAGAAACGACTTGATCTTCCCTGGGGGAACAAAGACACACTACCTGGTCAGATGAGCTCCGTCATTTAGATAATGAAGAGGGGTTCCTGAGAATGCGGCAAAAGATTCGGTTGGGGAGTGGGAACCATAGTAAAAGGATTATGAACTCCCTCCAACCAGGAAAAAATATCGTTCCTATCTGAGCCTATAAAAAATCTTAAACGGCCCCTGGGAGGTGGGCTAGATCTTACCTGAGGGTGTCAACGGCAAATCTGGGGATTATTCCCCAACGCTGCGTGGAGCACCAGGTCCAAATTCTTACCCGAGTCCTCATAAGCGGGGTCAAGACTTGCAAAAATATCTGATTCTCTTGATGTAGCTGTCTGCTGAGTGAAGGTCTGGGGTTAATTTTCCCCTATTTCCCCTGTCAAAAAACGTGGGTCGATCAGGTCGAAAAACTCGTTCCCTTTCTCTCCTGATTCGGAACAAAGGAATAATTCGTCCTGAAAATCTTTCTTGGCTTGTTCGCCCCGATGAGGGCGATTAGATGACTAGTCGAGTTCATCATTGCGAACAGTAGCCAGGGATAAGATAAGATAAGATAAGATAATTCTATACACAGATAAAGACATCTATAGCAATCTCTTAAACGGGTAACACAGTATGCCGGAATAAAATAAAATGAAATGAAATAAAAATGTTCTTTGACACATTTCTTTCTTTCCTTCTTCTTTCTTTTTTCTTTTTCTTCTTCCCACGTTAGAGGCTCATTACCATTGTACGTAATTCGCACGCTTCCCTCAGGTAGAGGAACAGCCTGTTGGCAACATTACGCTCTCCTGTCGTCAATATACGTTTATACTGCTCACTGAAAGACAGAGGCAGCGCAAGCACTGGGCGTAGGAACTTCAGCCGGGGGGTGGACAGCATAGGACATTGCAGGACAAAGTGAAGTGCAGAGTCCTCCATGTCCCAGTTGCAGATGGGGCAAGAGGACGATGAGAACTGCACCTTGAGGCCCGAAACCAGAATCCTCGAATTGTGTTTTCCAAGCACACGCAGCTGGGCCAAGGGGCGCATAATAAACAACGGCCAGTCCCGAGTGAGGTAGCGTTGGGGTTGAAGCGAGGACTCCTGGTAGGCGAACGATCCATAGTCCGGGCAGGCCCTAGAAATCACAGCCATCTGCAGATCGATGTTCCGGGAGATGAAAGGCAGGGAGTACAGGAGACCAACAATTCTGCGACGGTCACCCGGCAACAGACTGATGTCAGTGGGCAGGCACGCTCCAAAAGCCCCCACAGCGTCCCCAAGCTGTTTGAACCAGTTATATCTGGGATAACATGATGGCAGCTTAGACAGGGAAATGAGACGATCCATGCATAATCTTGGCAAGCAGTCAGGTGGCATGCTTATGACCTTGAGCAACCAGTGTAAGGCATCTCTCACTATGACGGTACTGAGGGAGAGTACACCCACCTCCGCACGCACCACAGCATTAGGAGAACTGAGAGGGAGCGGCAGAATCCGCTTATAGAAGCCAACCAGCACCCGCTCCAGCTCAGCCCCGTACTGAAGTGCCCAGACTGAGGAACCATACATCAAGACAGATCTCACTAAGGCTTCAAAGATCTTTGTCCGGGCAGACCATGAGCTGACACCAGCTCTGGCTAGGATATCGACAGCTGCCGCTGAGGCAGAGTTAGCCCGACTTACAAAGTGGCCACTTGCCCTCGAGAACACTGCAGAGCTGGTAAAAGGCACACCCAGATACGTATATGATGATACCTGCTCCACCAACTCCTCGCCAAACTGTACAGGCGCAGCTAATTTTTTTATACCACCACTCCTCCTGAAGCACACCAGCTTCGTTTTGCTTATGTTGACTGTGAGTCTGTTTTCTTCACAATATGCCTTCAGCACTCTCATCTTCTTGTTGGTGTCTACCAACGAGTCACCCAGGATCACCATATCATCAGCGTATAATAATAGCAGCGCATCACTGTGACCATTTATGTCAAGACCCAGGCAGCCCCTTGCACGAAAGTATTCCTCAATATCGGATAGGAACAGCGAAAAGAGGAGTGGGCTGCAGATCTCACCCTGGAGTACCCCCTCTGTGAGGTCGACCCGGGACAACATGCTCCCATTGACCAGTAGAAGGCAATTTGCCTGACTGTATAGGTGGCGGAGGATGCGGATTATCCTACCACTCAAACCAAACGAAAAGAGCTTTTGCCACAGCAGACTGTGGGGGACAGAGTCAAATGCTCGCTTAAAATCAACAAAGACCGCATACACCGTTCTCTGAGGGAGTCGAAGATGGATCTGCACAATTGCAGAGAGAGAGAAAATGTGGTCCACACATCCCCTACCTGCCCTGAAGCCAGCCTGATTTTCCGGTATTCTGCCTCCACTCTCCGCCCAGAGTACCATCCTTTTATTGATTATAGTGGTAAAAAGTTTAAGGCAGACACAGGCTAGTGCCAACCCACGATAATTAGAGGGATCCAGTGGGTCACCTTTTTTATGCAGAAGGACAACTACTAGCTGGGGCCAGAGTGCAGGCAGGGTTTCAGTCGAGAGAATCCGATTGAAGAGGCAGGTCAAATACAAGAGCCAGTTCTGGGGTAAAGCCTTAAAAAATTCTGAGCTAATTTCATCGATACCAGCAGCCTTCCCCGCCTTGGCTCCAGCCACAGCTCCCACAACTTCCGCCTGTGATATCTCCCTGTCCAAGTAGGGGTCACCCACGTCGGTGTACAGAATGGAGTCCAACTCACGAGGTGGGTAAACATTCAGATAAAATTGTTCCCAATCTTCTAGAGGAATGGGGTTTGCTTTGGGTGAGTGGGCACGAAACTGCTTTACGGCTTGCCAGAATTCCCTGGGGTTTCCCACTCTACTAAGGGCTGTGGTCAGGGTTAATTTGAAGGTCTTCTTCTTGTAGTTCCTCAGATTCCTATACTTCTTCTTAGCCTGCAAGTACGCAGACAGGCTGGGCTCCGAGAAGTGGGTGAGGCGACTGGTTTTCAATAGCCGTTTCAGGGATTTCCTGGTCCGGCGGCACTCACCATCATACCATTTCTTGCCTGAGTAATTTGTACTTGACGTTGACCTGAACATTCCCAACCCCTTTGCCACCCTCCGGGTAATAGACACGAAGTTGTTGAGCAACGAAGAGGTATTTTCCTTAGGTGAGGCTATCAGTGAAACCTCGGGACAGAGCCTCATAGCTTCCTTGAATTGCGAGGATAACTTAGGGTCCCATTTGAGGGTGCTTTTAAGGGGCTGGGGCCTGTTGAGGCTCACTGACGAAAAGCTCACAATGGCTGGGAAATGGTCCGAGTCCGTCAACCACCAACTACCAATCTCAAACTTGGATATGCAGGAAGAGCCACTCTGGCTAATCCATGCCAGATCAACAGTGCTGCAGCCCTGAGCTGAGCAGAACGTGTATTGAGCTGGGACGTCACCAAAAGAACGGCCGTTTAGAAGAACGAATGTGTGATTCAAAAAGATCCACGAAGTCACGAGCGCCTGGGGAGATGGTTGCGTCCAGCACACTCCTCTCAGCAACAAGAGGTGACAGAAGCATATCCTCTGACAGGGTATTCAGCTCCCCCACTCTCACATTAAAATCCCCTCCAAACAGGGCAGTGCAAGGGGAAAATCTTGACAAAATGTCCTCGAAAATAAAGTGTAGCTCTTCCAGTAACTCAGATGTTACGTGCCCAGGTTGAAAGTAGAAAGAACCTATGAGAAGGTTGACGTTTTTTCCCCTTACTGTAAAAATGATCCATCGTGGGTTGCATGATACCATTTCGTATTTTAGACTGATACAGACTGTCAGCCCTCCACTTCCTCTACCTGACAAGGCAGACCTCCTTGCAAAGGAATGCCACATAAAGTAGTTGCTTAGGTAAGTTGGCAGAACAGTGGGTTCAGAAAGCCACCAGGTCTCCGTTAAACATAAAATATCCTTACTAGATACATAATTTTGGTCAAATGAAAATAAACTTCTAGATCCCTTGATGTTCCAAAAAATAATCCTATCAATATCATCCAGGTCCAAGTCCGTGTCGATATCCAGATTTGGACATTCAGTTTTTTTATGGCTGGGAATTTTTCTTCCCGGGTTGTTAACTGACGTCTTCTTTCCCTCACTTCGGGAGGTAAATCTTCCTTGATAAATATGTTTGTGCCAGAGAGCAAGGTCCTTGCTGCCAAAATTTGCCTTTTGAGGGCTAATGTTTTCAGTTCAAAGCAAATAGGTCGAGTTTTTCCAGCAGTTGGCTTGCCCAGCCTGTAAAGGTCTTCTATATCCCCTGGAGAGCAACTGATCCCCAATTTGCTCTGGATAAGCTCCACCACGCCGGCCAGGTCGCTCCCAACATCCTGAGACCCCTCTGTCATCCCCATTAGAATTAAATTTCTTTTCCTCACCTGACGCTCCAGCGAGACAAGTCTGGCCCCCTGAGCATCCAGTTTGGATTCAATTTTCTTTACATCGTCCCTCAGAGAGGCTGAAACATCATCGATTTTCGCCTCAAGCGTGTCCAGCTTATCAAGCTTAGCAATTATTTGATCCAGCTTGTCCGAATTCGACTGACCAGTCTCCTCTTTATTCTTGGAGCCCATGATCATTTGAGAGCGCTAAACAGAAGCCCAGCTACGAGCGGCAGTGCCCTGCGACAGCAGTTATACACAACCCGCAATACACACGAGTGAGGCGAAAGGGAGCCAGCCAACCTGAAGGCTAAATCCGTGCGCAAGCGAACGAGCCCCCGCGAACGAAGACAACGACGGCACAGATCAGTTCGGCAATCTCCGACGTCGCTCGGGACTGATCGTTGATTCCAAGGTCACGCAGTAGCCAGGGAACAAGCGAAGCTATTTTTTTTAAGCTAGTGTGCCTGTGTGATCCTTTCCCTACTGACTGTGCTAAATATATTGTGCACAAACAACGGTTTGAAAAGAGTAAATATAGAGGAAACTCCAAGAAAGATTCGACTTATGTAGTATGGAAGACATTCTATTCAATCTATGGACAGACCTGAATGCCACAAGCACAAGAGCACAAACCTTACATCCTCTCTTTCAATGTGACATTCCCTTTCTCACTTTCATCACCTTTCAAGTCACACACCTTGCTGTTTTGTGTGAGCTGCATTACTAGAACTTCTTTCCCTCCATTGATATTATTAAGAATGCTGGTTTATGCACTGTAGCATACATGTACACACCTTGATAATGCCGTCATTGACAACAATAACTCTAAATAGATGATGATGAAGGAATTTTATTTAAATATAGAGAAATTTCATTCACCTTTTGAGGTGACCACAATCCTGCATTTCTTTGCAATCAGATGTGGAGTACCTAGGCCAGACTTGGATGTGGCTTCCGCACTGAGGGACAGTGGACAGATGCTTCTGCAGAGTCGTAGATTACCAATAGACGAAATTATTCCTTTTTAAGACACTATATACTGTAAGCAGGCGCCTACAGCGTTCCCGGCACCAACAGCCCCCCCTAGCGGGAGAGGGATTGTTCCCCATCTTCAGCAACACCTAGAAAAACGGAGCCATTACCCCAGGGTCTCCCTGATAAAGACAAGCCGCCTATTCCACAGGTTTCCCAGCCAACCCAGAAGAGGAGTGGGAGAAGAAGGCATCTTCCCTGCGACCAGCTTCGATCCCACTCGGCTCTTCAATCTGAGAGCTCAACCCCCCCCCCCCGTCAAATTGCTTTATGTTGTGTAGTCCCATGATTCCAATAATGCCCTGTGAGTCCCGTGTATGTAAGGCTTGGAGACATGATTTGGAAACCACCAGTCCCTCATGACGAGTGTAGATAGATACTGGACTGAGACACCTAGCGTTGTCCTCCCAAGTCTGTCTGGCCACGTTTTCTTTGTGCCTCCTGCAAGATTTCACTTCATCTGCAGTGAGAAGTTGTTAAGTCATTTTCCCATTGGCCTATGTTTCTAGGTAGATATTGTTGTTAATTCTAGAGTCATTGTGCGACGACCCATCTTCATAGCAACTTTTACCATTCAGTCAGAAGGCATGTTTTATCAAATAGCCATGTTTTCTTGTGTAGACAGTGACGAAAGTGTCTACAGTGGTTTTCAACGCTTTTTAGCACTTAGGATCGGCAAAAGTCAGTATAAAGTACCTACCTAATTTATTTTGTCGAAAGACATTATTTTCTTCAACAGTCACGTTTTTGCATAAAGAGACACGTTTTCATATAAAGTCATATTTTCTTTGATAGAAGTCATTTTCTTCCTTGTACCTACATATCTGGTTATATCTAAAGTCATTATTCTTAGCCGAAAGGCACGTCTTTCTGATAAAACCAGTTCTTCACAAGTCACAATTTCCTGAAAGACATTTATTTTCGACACTAGTCATTAGTCTACATTTCTTCGTATATACATATATTCATTGTTGTAGTGTGGAGACACTATTCCTAGCCTAAGGCACGTTTTTGCCTTTAAGCCACATTTTCTATCTAAGACACGTTTATAATCATTAGACATTATTTTGCATTTTCATACACATTTCTTGTTAGCTAAGTAAAGACATTATTTTAGCCCAAGGGCACTAGGTATTTTGCTGTGAAAGCCACATATTTTTATGAAGTCATTTTTCTGTCAGAAGACATTGTTGAGCCACGTTTTTACCAGAACACATATTTCATCTTGTATGAGTCATTTTCTCAGAGTCCAAAGTCTTGCATGAGAATAGTCACCTCTTAAATCTAGAGTCATTTTGAATCATAATCACAAAGTGATGCCTAGTATTTTGAACTCTGCTAAAGTAATACATATCCACACTAAAGTCAGTTAATGTTTATTGAAGACTACCCTGACTCCCTCTTTGCACAGCCACACAGAAACTTGCATAGTCATTCGTGTTTGGTGAGGGACACAATTTGGTTTAATCATATAAATATTATTGGCAACTTACCTTCCGTGATTTGCAAGGTATCAGAAACACAATTTATGAGTCTTCAACTCGGGGCGCAGAAGCCGCGACTTAGTTCATAAGACACGGAGAACTTCTAGACCTTCCGTGAGGCCCGCCTAAGTCATCACGGTAAGTGCAATTATTGTTATCGCTTCATACACTGTGGCCTTGCCTTGTGTTTCATTAAGCCATATTTTTGACAGCTACCAGAGTCACAAAATCATAGTCATTGGTGTCTTCCATCAATTCAATTTCATAACCTCCAACATTCACCAACATTTCTGGTTTGATAGGGACTGCTAGGTCTCATTTATAACAAAGTGCCTCTCTATTGAAACAGTGGTCACGGTAAGCCGAAGACAGTCATTGCTGAAAAATTCGTCTCATACACACCCGTGGTCACATATACGTCCCAGGTAGGCTCTTCAAGCATTTCCGTGGTAATCCGCCCCTCAAGCAGCATTTTGTGGCCTGAATGCTCCCACCTTCAGTGGCAGTATCTTTCCACAATATAGTTACGGGCCAGTAACACCCCCTTAGTCACAAACCTTTAGTAATAATTGGCCTCCCCGTAAGTTTGTCCCTTTAACTTGAAAACCTGCTTACAATAAGTGGTGGCAATGGTGAGATTTTGGTCTCATCATTGTTACTATTCAAGTCAAGGGCATAGAAATTTCGTGTCTACCAGTAGACATCTTTCAATTTCATTACTCGAATACCCTCGTATTTCTACTCCCTCAGGCTTGAACATGCTTACAATAAATGGTGGGATCTTGTTTGTCTCATCACAGCTCCCCTTTATTGTCACAATAATTTTCGTGTCTAACCTTAGGTATCGTTCATCTTCCTCCCTTGCTTGAACCTGCTTACAATACTATGATTTCTCCTCGAGGCCCTTAGGCTCTACGAACTGCCATGTTCTATCTTCTACATCCAGGCGTATATATGCGACAAACTACCTGCCACACCCTCCTTTGATTCAGATCTAAAGCAACCCGAATCTTATGAACCTCCAGTGATAGCCTCCTACATTCCCATGGCTGACAACTGACATCTTTAAGTTCTTTTCTTTCATATAATTGACTTTATAAATTTGTTTTTTTTTTTTTAATGATTTAGTCTTTGAGTAAAAATTTCTATAATCTATTTCATATCATTTATATTTTTATAAAATCTATCCATGTTTTTTGCTAAATAAATTAGGAGTACTCTTCGGGAAGGTTCCTACGAACAGTGGAGTATATTCAGGGCAAACAAGACAAACAGTGTTTGGCCTGTAGGAAGAGAGAGAAAAAGTTTTCTTTCATGTTTAAAAGTTGAGTCTTTCATTTTGAAATGAAAATTTTGGTGGTAGATACCTGTACCTATGCAAGAGGGCAGGGAAGAATGATAGGCACAATGTTGACAGCCCTGACTGTCTGGCCTATCAGTGGGCATGGAAGAGGTATGTCAGGGGTGTTAAGCCCCAGTAATGGGGGATCCCCTGCACAGAGGGATGCGTGTGCTTCAGCTGAATGCTGACAGATCAAGGTCTGTCACGGACGAGCTGAGGTGCAGCGCGTCGAATGGAATTTGGGACGTGGCGCTCGTGCAGGAGCCGTATGCTGTGGATAACGCTGTGGCTGGTCTAGGACCAGTTAGGGTATTCACAGGGCCGGGAGAAGGTCCTCCTATGGCTGCAATCTTTGTGGCCAAAGAGGGAGTAGATGTACTGTTGCACAGCAATCTGAGCAGCAGACATGTGGTTGTGACCTCTCTTTCAGTGGGGAGTCAAGGCGGTCGACCTCTCTATTTGGTGTCTGCGTACTTTCAGTACTCACATGATATAGAGCCCTACTTGCATCAGCTGGACTGTGTATTTAGGGGGCTTGAGGCGGAGGGTCAGGTTGACATGCTGATTTGTGTTGACTCCAATGCCAGGTCCAGATTGTGGCATAGCCACCTTTTGGACATGGTAGGACCTGCCGGGAACAATCGTCGTTTATGGTTAAGGGGCGAGAAGCTGGCTGAGTTGGTGTTTGAATGGGACCTCAAGGTACTGAATAGACCTGGGCAGGCTCCCACCTATATTGGTGCTGCTGGTGGTGCTTCAAACATTGACGTCTCTCTTGCAACCACACGTGTTGCGGAGAGTGTGAGTGAATGGAGAGTTGATCCTATGCTCACCACAAGTCAGCATGCTGCTATCCTCTTTGAGGTTGGCAGTGGACTTGGTGTGCGTGGAGTGAAGGGTGGTGGCAGGTTCAGCTGCTCCCGAGCTAACTGGGAGCGATTTAGTGAGGAGGTGGCTGAGGGTCTCAGGGCGTGCCACTACCTGGAGATCACAGACCGGCTTGGGGTAGAAAGGGCAGTCACCATTGTTGAGAAGGTGCTAGTGCGGGCGGCCTCCTTGTCCATACCTGTGGCGAGGGGGGTGCCTGTTGCTGTACCTTGGTGGTGCCCGAGACTGGAGGGGTTGAAGCGACGCGTCCTGGCCTTGAGGAATAGGAGATGCCGTAGGGGTATTCGGGCTTCGCCCCAGGAACGGGAGGCATTGCGTGCTAGCAGAGCAGAATACTCCCGGGAGCTTAGGCGAGCTAGGCGCACTGACTGGCGGAGATTCGTCGACGAGGAGGGTAGGGGGAGGCCGTGGGGCAGACCTTACCGTGTGGTGACTGGGAACCCCGCAGCCTACTCCCTGGCCTCTCTGAGTGGGAGGCAGCCGTTGGACTGGGGTTCTGCGGCAAGGGACCTCCTAAATGCTCTGTTTCCGGACGATTCGCGCGAAGAAACAGTTGAACATATGACAGTGCGGGAGCTAGTGGAACGCCGTTTAGATGTAAGTAGTGTTAGTGACAGTGCTAGGTTAAGTTTTAGTGATTTAGTGATAGAAGAGGCAGTGTTTAGTATTAAGAATGGAAAGGCGCCCGGTCTTGATAGGATTGAGGTGGAGATGCTGAAAAGGGCATGGCCTTTGGTCTACCCGTGGTATTGCTCCATTTTTCGGTCCTGTCTTGACTTGGGGGTCTTTCCTGTGAGGTGGAAGATTGGTAGGGTTTGTGTACTACTTAAGGGGCGTGATCGGGATCCGGCTGATCCCAAGTCTTTGAGGCCCCCCTGTGTTTACTTAGTGTGCCGGGCAAGGTACTGGAGAAGCTGGTTGTCCGTGAGCTTGGACCTGTGCCTCCACCAGGCATCACCAGCTTGCACCAGGCATCAATACGGGTTTGTAGCGGGTAGATCCACGGTGGACGCCTTGGAGAGAGTGCAGGAGTTGGTAGGCATGTCGGAGCATAAGTATGTCTTGGGGGTGTTCGTGGACATACGAGGTGCGTTCGACAATGTGTGGTGGCCTGCCGTGATGAAGGAATTGTTGGGGAGGGGTGTCTCTGCTCGTGCCTATAATATCCTGTCTGATTATTTCACAGATAGGTGGGTAGAGTATAGAGAGGGGGGTAGATGTGTCAGGAAGGAGCTGTCCAAGGGCTGTCCGCAGGGCTCTGTTCTTGGTCCTAGGCTCTGGAATGTCCTGTTTGATGGAATTCTTGGGGCCTTGGATCGGGTGGGAGCCAAAGCAGTTGCTTATGCGGACGATCTTGTGCTCTTGGTTGAAGGGGGAAGCCGGCGGGGTCTGGAAGCAGAGGCTGAGCGGCTAATGAGCACTCTGGTCACAGAGTGTGAGGCTGTTAAGCTGACCATGGCCGGGGATAAAACAGTGGTGATGTTGCTAAAGGGTACCCTGAGTTCTGAGAGACCTCCCATTGTCCGGGTGGGTGGTGCCAGATTGAGGTACGTGTCAGAGGTCAAGTACCTTGGAATTACTCTTGGGGAAAGACTGTCTCTCTCTCTGCACGTTACCTCGGTGTGTGACAAGGCCTTGGCTTCTTTTATGAAGGTGTCCCGACTGGCCGGTTCTGAGTGGGGTTTGGGGTACAGGGAGCTGGTTGTGATTTATCATGGCCTGTTCCTTGGTATTCTACTGTACGGGGTTCAGTACTGGGCACCCCACGTGGGCCAGGTTGGTTGGAGGAAGCTGGGGTCTGCACAACGCAGGGCCCTTTTGAAAGTCAATAGGGCATACCGGACATCTTCTACGTGTGCCCTGCCCGTTTTGGCTGGGGTACTGCCCGTCATGTTTGAGGGCTATAGAAGGTGGGGGGTGAGGAAGATTGGTAGAGGTGAGCCATTGGTGATTCCTCGTATTCTGACGGATGGTGGGGAGTCAGGCCAATCTCGGAGCCAGCGGGTTGACAGATTAGATCAGGCCCTTCTCACTGCTTGGCAGGAGGAATGGGATAGTGTCACCACGGGGAGGTTAACTCACCGTCTCCTTCCTGATGTCAGGGCCCGACGGGACATGCAATGGATAGTCCCGGTGCACGAACTGACACAGTTTGTGATTGGGCATGGCGAGTTTTCTGCTAAGCTCGCTAGCATGGGGCTGTGTGTCGAGCAGCCTTGTGCGTGTGGTGGGATAGAGCTGGCAGAGCACATACTTTCGGATTGTCCCGAGTATGCGGCGTTGCGGGTGTTGCATGGGATAGAGGGAGTTCCCTTCTCTGAGCTTCTTGCAACACCTGAAATGTATGGAAGACTTTTGGCATTTTGCTTGGAGGTGGTCCCTCTCTTAGCCTTCAGGCATAATGTTAGAAACCAGGGGGGTGATTAATGAGAGTAGGGGGGTGGGTAGGTATAGGTATACTGATAGTGCTGTATATATGCCGATAGTTGTTAGGAGTAGGGGGGTGGGTAGGTATAGATATACTGATAGTGCTGTATATTTGCCGATAGTTGTTAGGAATGTATGATAGGGTATTTAGGGGTATTACTTTAGGTTAAGTTAGGATTAGGGAAAAATTTCGTGCCACCTGATTGCTGGCTGGGAGTACTCTCAGAGGTGGTGTGGAGTGAGCGGAGAGGCAGGGTGCCAGCGCCCAACAACATCTTGGGGCACCACGTGACATTCATTGAGGGCTTTCGCTACCCCTTTCTGAATCCCCATCGCAAGATAAAGTGGTAGCACATTGTGCGGGCTTGTTTCCAGTCACAGCCTTAGGAATCCTTATGGAATCCAAACTGGTAGCGAAACGGGTACCACAACCCTTCCTCACACCCTCATAATGTTTGAGCTGTGGGGGTCCACTAAGTGGTTGGATGGGGATCCCTCATAAACCCTCATAAGGTTTGAGTTGTGGGAGTCCACCAAGCAATTAGATGGAATCCCTCAGGTGTGGATAAAGTGGTAGGTGCAGAGACACCTTCTCTGTGCCGGGCCAGCGACCATTCTGGCCTTAATGGAGGAGTGCTGGTTGGCGCTTTCTCCAGTAAATGGTACCGCGGGCGGGGGGAGCCCCAGGCTACCGGTGCATAGACTTTGTCGAAGCACCACCTGCCTGCCCCCCAGTTGAGGTGGCTTCGCGGGGGCAGTGGTTTTATCACCCCTAACATGCAGTCAATTCTGCAGATGAGGGGGAGAGGTTCGTGGGAGTTGACTCGCGGGGGTGAGTCTCCTTCCACAAACCTCGGCATTTGGAGTTATGTGGATTTCCATAAACTCGGGTACCAACCTGCTTAGTTGGTAATGTGTGCTAGAACACATGCCTCTACCCGTAGGTCAATACGGGTACTTGGCAGATGTCAAGGACATTGACTGGGTGTGCAGTCTCCTCTCAGGAGGATCTTCCCGGCTTGTCTGGGGGGAGACCACAAGGCATGACTGCCTAAGGACTCCTTAAACACGACTTCCATTCTTTGGAAGGAGATATTGGATTCTTCTGTACCTATTTATGTTGATTTTGCTTGGATGGACTTGTTTAAGATTTAAATAAGCGCGGTTTGAAACAGCAAACCAGAAAGCTGAGCAGAAGTTTTGATTCGAGGACAGAGGTAGTCCTTTGTAAGGGCCATTCCTGTTGGTTCTTGATAAGTAGAGTCGACTGTGGCAGTAAGCAAAAGCATTCAAAACTGTTTGGCATTGATATGGCCTCATTGGCATGAATAAAACGAATATATCTAAGAATCACACCGTGAAACGCTCACAGATGAAGATGAACTTTAAACATTCCCCAGACCAGATAAAGGGTTTGGTGAGGTGAATGCAGAACAAGAGCCGAGCAGTTTTTATCCGTAAGATACCTATTCAAAGAAACGCTTGCAACACATTGGGACATTTTATGTCTTTAGTTGCAGACTCGTACGCAAGCTCCAAGAGCCACTCAGCTGATCCGGACCCTGTGTAGCGTCAAGTAAATGTCCTAAAGAGGCTACATACGAAATTCCAGCTTCCTAGAGTGTAAAGTATAGAAATTACCTATTAAAATGATTTAACCAACACTTCACAAATCAAACCGTTCTCGCAATATTCGGATCACCTGCTATGAATCAAATCATCGAAACACCAGTTCAATGAAATCATCAGAAATTAACAAGGGGTTGCAATCATGTTCACAATATCAATTATTGAGAATGATCACCTGAGTGTACACAATTATTCAAATAACTATGCTCATAACTCAGCTTGTTGGCCACGAACTTCGCAGTAGTTAACATAATATGGTTGGATAAATCGAGAGCTTTCGAACGAATGGTCAACGACTTTTGTGGGATGAAAAACGACGATGTACCATTTCCCTAGCAGTGACTCGGTTGTAAGCGGAAATCATCAGAAAACCAACCGTACCGCTTTTTTCGTTTATGTGCCAAAGTAAAGACATAAAATGTCAATATAAAATTACAGCGCGATTTCACAATCTTTTCTTGGTCTTGAACTTATTTATGTGCGATCGAAGCGAGCTCTAGGATTTGGAATAAGCCATCCAAGGCAAACACGTCAGGTAGTTCCAAAGACTATACTCGCTGCAGCACCGTTAACCACAGAGGTACCGAAAGATCTATTGTAACAGACCTATCTATCGAGTATCAATTGCTAAAATATCTAATAGGTACTACGTATGTATTGAATCGATATAGTATAGACACTTTCGAAACTACACAGATACGCAACCAGTAATTAAGAAACTCACGTAACTGTTGTTGAAAATCTTCAATTTCACATTTCTCTCCTACATACCACACTCTGCAGAATAAGTAACAGAAAAAGAGCTCTAAATATGACCAGCAGCCCAGCCAACAACATAATAATGTTTCTCTTTTGTACTACCTATTGGTTCTATGAACTGCCGTATTCTACTTTCTACATCCAGGCTTATATGCAACCAACTACCTACCACACCCGTTTGATTCAGCCCCATAGCAACCCTAGTCTTATGGACCTCCGGTGACAGCCTCCTACGCATACAAATGGGAGGTGTCAGTGGTCCCACTAGGTTCTACACTGGTGGTAGAGGTAGACAGGAGACTGGCAATACAATTCTTATTCATTGTTGAAAACCTTTTGACATGGATATGTCTTTGCTCTGGGGGTCAACCAAAAATTTCCGTGACGCAAAAAATGTGTCACAATTTCAGTGTTTTTCACGTACAACCAATCCGTTGCTAGGGGAACGGAACTTCCGTAGTTTTCATCGCAGAGAAATCGTTCGCCACTCGTTGGAAAGCGCTTGATTTATGTGATAAATGTTCACATCTCAAGCTACCAATTTCCCCCTCCTTACGTACCTGGCTACATTCCTAAACTAAGTTGATTGGACTATAAACAATTTTAATAAGCCGGTTACAATATTCTTAACGTAAAGCAATAGCATCATTTACTCCACTCCATTGGAAACATTATCATCCTCTTGACAACAGTCGACTGTAAACAACAACTCATTGTAGTGGCTTGGCTTCTCTCCACAGTTATTTTCAACATTTCTATAAGTAAACCGTTGTTTTGTTGGAATTATTCGGGATGTGGCCCAGGGAAAATAAATGAAATTATTTCACTTATTGTTTTATTTGATAACGTTTCGTCCTCTTACTGAGGACATCTTCAGATCTTGGTGTCCAGGAAAAAATTCCCCCAATCAAAGACATATCCATGTAACATGGTATCTGCTTGTAAAGCAGATAGTGGAACTCGTTTACGAGTTCTAGTTACTTTGGTTTATGTTTTGACTAGAATTCTGCTGAAAAATATACATTCAACGGTTTTTAGCAGTTTTTTTTTCATTCCTAGCAATTTTTTAAAGCATATTTCTGAAATTTGAACAATTTCTGAAATTTGAACAATTGTGCTCAAGAACTGCTGGCCAACGAACGCATCCTTTCATTTCAAAAGCTTGATTTTTTTTTTTTGGCGCAAGAACGGAATTTTTATTGACAGAGAGTTTGCCTGGAATGACACACACGCACACACACACGTCAGGTACAATTCTAGAGGAACCACTCCCAGCCATCCCTAACCATTTGTAGACCTAAATCATATTTTCCGAATGGTTCAACAAATCCAAAGACTTGTCTCGACCACTCATTTGAAAAATTTTTGAGAATACACTGGTGATAAGAGATATTGAGATACCGATGGAACCTTCAGAAGTGGAAGAAAAGGAACTGAAGCTAGGGCGAGGACAGGATGCTGAAGTAAACCGGGCTGCCATCATAGCTGAACTGTATCCACCCAGACTGATTCTTAAGCTACATCCACACTATGCTGCCTGGGCTAACCCATCGGGTTTAAGATGGAATGTCCAGACTGTTTTTCTGGTGGAGGCCAGCACAGCTTTTCTCCATAGTCCTGCTAGTGCCATCCTGAGTGACAGGGGGAATACTGTGGCGAATGCTGTTTGTAGCGGTGGCTGCAATAACTATCGAAACAGCTATTTCTGCGAGACCACCGTGCCGCTTTTTTTATCCTCATAATCGTAGTGGGTGCTGCCCAAGAGCAATCCTTGTACAGTTTAATTAATTTTGCAACTTCTCCGTAATGATAATAAAATAAATTATCTCACTTACAAATGAACATGTACCAGTCAAAGCACAAATTCGAAAAGAAAAAGTAAGTATTGAAGCTGGGCAGCATCCCGTGGCAAGTTCCTACTACTCAGGCCATGTCCCCTCTCTTTGATCAGATCTGGACCGGCACGGTGGAGGTTGGGGCTGGCCAGGTCTCTGGCTTTCTAGGATGCCGCTTGGTACGTTCAAATATGTTCAGCTTTTGCCGAGCTGGTTGTGCCAGGGCAGGCGGCATAGTGTGGACGTTGCTTTACAGTTTACTTTAGGTTAGGTGCTGAACAAAACCTATCCTAAGAAACACCATCACAATGGGCTCCTCACGTCCTAACCAAATTAAATGAGTGGAAGCGTTCCAACACTTGAACATTTATTTGTATACATTCCTGTTATTTAGCTTTGGCAAATAATATAAAAATAAGTGTCATGATCAAAAAGGGATGTTAAATATTTACAATGCATACAGTGTTTAAAACAAAAAAGAAATAATGACAGATGTTTCAATATGAACAAAGGTAGGTGACAAGTAATGAAAACCTTGATTGAAAGCACTTAGGTAGGTTAAGTAACAAGTAGACGTAAGAAAAGGGTTTTTTCTTTCACAGGACTTAGTAATAACGTTATAATAGGAAAGTTGATATCGAAAACAAACGGTCAATTTTCGGATGGTACAATTCTATTTTTAAATCAATAAATACATAACGAAGTTTTACAACCTACAACATAAAGCCTTAAATAAACAATAAATACACTTAGAATATAAAAAGTAAAAGGTTTCGTGTACGAGCTAAAATGAATGGAACAACGTGTTCTAAAATATATGAAAAATAAAAAATAAAAAAAGACTAACATATTCAACGTTATAATAATAAATACTACTGTCATAAAAATCAATGTATAAACAATAACAATCTTATTATGGAGTTTCTGAACATGAGAACAATTATAAAGCATATGTATCGCACTTTGTTTCCATTATAGTGTCCAACGAAATTTTAAGCAAGGGATTCTTCTTAACTCTTTAAATGCACATTAAATTAGTAGGTAAATCGTTTTCTTTTCAATAACACATTGAATCTATGAAGAAAAATAATAACAGGTTCGACGAAGTATAAGCGATACTCCAATTTTCTTCTGAGCCCTGGAGAAAACTGGATTTCCCCATACTTGTCAACGGGGTCGAGTCCATACACAAAGAATCAACTTTTTTCACGATTATTATTTTTTTCCACTTAGCAGGAATTAATTTCCTTCACAAGTATTATTAAAAATTATCATCTCATTATTACAGTTGAAATTTATCTTATTTTTTCTTCCTCGTATAAAGGTTTTTGCGTTATTGGTAAATGCAGCACCAACTTGAAAGGAATAGTGAATATTACAATAGATTCCTTTGTGGTTGCGGCAGAAAGAAGGTTAAAAATTTTCTTGTTTAAATATTATTTAATATTCTTCTTGTTTTTTGTATTTTTGTGGGGAGTTTCTATGAGGCGGGCGTGTGCTTACCGCCGCAGAGGCCACACGAGACGCAACACCAGTGGCAAGCGCGGAGAGGGGGGTAGCACCACAAGCAAGGGACGACAAGGGAAAGGAGCGCGAGGCCGACCCATCGCTTGGTGCATTGATCGTCCGTCGAAGGGCTGCATTCGCAAGGGTGCTGGACGAAGTCGCCCTCAGGATCGGACATGCAGTGGTAGAGCATGCATTGGGCGCAGGAGATGCAAGCAACGGCGTTTATGCTCGTCTTGGCACAATCCGGGGCATACTCGCAGCTCCCGCGCTTGTTGTTCTCTAAGTAGAACGGCTCTTGGCAGTGGCGGCAGCGCTCTTTCTTCCTCCCATTGCTGGTTTTAGAGCCTAAGCCACTCAGGGATCTCTGACCGAGAGGGCTTCGCCGCTTGAGGCTGCCAGTAGAGTCTCGCCTTACAGACGAGATTCCTACTTTTCCTTCTTCAATCACTGGATATATGTAGTCAGTAACCTGCAGAACAGAAACCGAAATCAGCAATAGAAGAATAAATTGGAGATCAGTAAGTGATAGTAGTGTGAATAGGACTCATATCGACCTAAATAGAGGAAGGAAGGAAACAATAAGAAAGGACGGTTTTTGAAGGTTATAGCTGTTGGCCAACTTTTTAAGTCAATTTGATCTTAAATTTTCTATTTCATTCTGACTTCTTATAAATTCTGTCCTGGTTAAACGAATTAGCCCTCAGATAACGTTACAATGTATTTATGATTCATGGACAACAATTGGTTTCATACTAATGAAAGGGTAACTCTGAGGTCTGAAGAAACGTAGGAACCTTTTACGAAAGTATCGTGTATACAACCTGCTCCCTTATTATCTTGTATTGAGAGCGGTAGGTACCTAATAGGTAGACCAATATAAATATGTAGGTACTGCGTTCTCTCAAAAGCAAATAACTCTCTTAGCTGGGGGTGTGAAAGTGTGTAAAGCAGTGTAGTATGTAATCCTTGGAATATCCATACTAAAAATATAAACTACAAAATCATTATCTAAACATGGATGCTTGGGTGAGAGCAAATAAGTCAGGTACTGTACATAATCAGAGACTGCAAGACTGTGGAGTTTCTTTACCAGGTGCCTGATATGAAAGGATTTGGTGCCTGCAAACGATAAGCAAGGGGCAGCAAAGCAGGCCCACTTCGTTTAGAGCAGGGGTTTAGAACTTTATTAAAATTTGTGTAAATTTTATATTTAAAAAAAAAAAAAAAACTTGTTCTAAATAATATTAAAATTATTTTTAAATTTTTTTCGGATTTTTTCGTTTTTTAGGCAGTTTTTATCAATTTTTTAGCAAATATTGATGACATGTCAGTACATTAGTGATTTTTTTGAAATTTGACCAATTTAATATGCTCAGAAATAGCTAGCCAACAAACCAGTTCACCAATCCATTTATTTGTAAAGTTTGATTTTTTGGTGCAAGAATGGAATTGTCGCCTCAATTATAAGGAGAGCTATCATCTGGAATGACACACACATACATATGAAATAGCGACAAAACCTAGGATTCGTTTCAAAATGCTTCAAACCGGATTTTAATAAAGAAATTTTTCGAAAAATTTGATTTTAAAAATTTTGGAGCCATTGCAAGCAGTAGCTTCATTTTCTACAAAAATTTGATAAAACCTGACACGCAGAAGTAGGTGAATACAAATTTCGACAATTTCAAGGTGTATTTGGGTAGATAGAAAATAAAGTAATAAAAAAATCTTGTAATTATTATTTTGAAAGTTGATCTTTTCAACCTAAATACTCTTCAGGTCTATTGCTTCGTCTTGGGTTTCAGTAGACTGTACCTTTTAAAACCGGGAATTTTGTTCATAATATTTTAGGCAACACTGCAAGAAGCTCCCAAAAGGGGGAAACTAAACCCAACGACTTATATCTCAGTCTAGGCTTCCTGTTGAATGTGTCAAGATTGAAAAAGATTTTGACAATTGTAATACACAAAATTCCATTTCCACAAATAAATAGATATCAATCAATCGAAAAATGTGTTCTGGTTTTATTTAGTCCATTCTTATAACAACTATTACTATCATAATGAGCTGGGCATAGTAGAAACTGGACCCTGAAGCGCCGTGTATTTAAATCAAATTTTTGTATCATTCTCTCAAACCTAAATTCCACATTTTGCTAAATGGTAAATCCTATTCATAATTTCAGATGCTATATTATTGTTGAATGGAACGTCTTCTTGAAGGTGAACATTCTATTGTGCGTAGGTTCAAAAGTTTTGGATCCACAGAGGAATCCTTGGAAGTGGTAAACGGTGAGAGTGAAATTATAGTGAAATATTACCAACCAAATCCTTCCCATGTAATAAGCAAATACAAATTATTATTGTTTACCTAAAACCTATTGAATTAAGTCTATTAAATGACCATTTAAAACTAGTTCAGTTAGCTTAAGCTAACCTAATTTCTAAAACCATGATGTAAAATCAATTTGTATATATATATATATATATATATATATATATATATATATATATATATATATATATATATCCAAGAATAAGCCACAATTATTATTGTTTATTACATATTGTTTGAAAAATTAGCGTTTACTATTTTTAAATTAAAGTATATTTCATTCCGGGAATTTTCACAATATACGAATTTTTCAATGGTAAATGGTTTGTTTTTACGATTTTTTTAAGTTTCGGCAAAATGTGATGTCACATAGGCAGGTAGGGGGAAGGGATCCCTTGCGATGACGTAGCGTTTTGGTATGACTTTTTAAAAAATCAAAGGAAGAAAACTTCTCATGGTAGAATAGAGAGCTTGGTGTCTGTACACTTAGAATTCCATCTGCTTTCATCTGAATACACTTATATCTAGGACACTTGAATGTCCCAGATTGTTCGATGCAAACTTCCTCAAGTTAAGTAACAAAGACATTCCGTATTACATATATGTTCTAGTAAATGCTAATAGGTTGACACTAGATTAAAAACGATTGAAAATTCAAAAGGGAACTTTGGCTGTGTATATAATTCTGTTGATTTGTGAAATTTGATTTAACTCTGTGATTCATCAGGCGTTTTTGGTGCGACCATTCCTGTTTCAACGGGAAGAATATGTCTACACCACGACCTATTGGAGTTGAAAGCGCTTCCTTCCAGTTCTTTTGAAGCTATGATTGGGGATATACCTACCCAGAACATTCGAGAAAGTTAATTCCTGATAGCTGCATATGATGCTTCAGGTAGCAATGTAGCTGACACACTCCTCTACCTTTAATAATCTCGAATTTGACAATATGGGCCCTGCTCCTTTGTCTTAAATTCGTAAAACGAATGTATGTTTATGCTGGCATGGAAACATAAGGTGTGCCAATCCCGATGTTTGCTGTAGGTAACAGTTCCCATCTGACCCAGATCCGCTACCCTATCTGAAATCTGAGGGATTCTACACTCACACCTTCCCTTATTTACCTCCTTTCCAGACCCCTTCCCATCGTCAGAAGCAATAATGTACCTTTAATCTTTCGACTTTATGGTCTCTTGACCTTGGCCTGTGTGAAGTAATTGAGATTACTGTGCGTGTCTACTTGGCTTACCCTATTAAGTGGGCAATACAAATACAACAAAAAGTGGGAAAAGTTCACCAAAAAAACTATGTAACATTTGACATTTTCGCGAATTCAACCATAACCTCACAGAGCGGGACCACTGAAATTGTCCGTCAACTTTCAGTCAAGATTGGTGTACGTACGTATGGTATACTGAATAGGGTCTAACATTCACACATTTTTTCAGGAAACTAAAAATTAGTAGAAATATAAGTAGATGGATAAGCGTGGATATAATAAAATTACTCCAAATTGTAAGCTCATGTCACAATTAGCAACTTTTTCCGTCCTTTATTCGACTCTCCAGGCGTAAGACATAATTCTAAGGCTACTACCACCTATTTGAAGTTATAGGGTTTATGAAGAAAGGACTTGAATCAAAAAATGAAAGAGATGGATGCTGAAAACTGTATTATAATCCCAAACAAATCTTACCCCACTGGTATCAACTTCTGGTATTGGAGGAGGCGGCGGTTGTGCAGCAGGTATAATGCTCGGGGGAGTTTTCCCAGCAGAAGAGTCAGACGATGAACGTGAATCCTCTCGTTCAACGGGTAAGTCAAGCGTCTGTTGGGAACAATATATACTATTTAGTTATACAACTTCAACACTGACATTACAAACCAGGTATGTATCAACCTTATAAATAGGTATCTACTACTGTAGGAGTGAACAAAATGCAAGAGGCAACTCGGTTCTAAGTGTACCTGTTACCGGATAAAAAAAATCCACAGAAAAAAAATTTCAAAATTGAAAAATGGTGGAAAAAATAAAAATTCATAGTAATATACGCACGCTTTAATCGTACATAGTAGTACAATACGTATATGTAGGTCTCCAAAAGTTGTTACTTGGCTGGTTGTTAAAAAGCTGGTTTTCCATATCAACATGAAGGAATTAGAAGCTTTTTGGCTAGAATTATCACATACGTGGCATTCCAAAAGCATTTTGCTACGTGTAGACAACAAGACAGCAGTGTCTGTAATCAATAGAATGGGTTCGGTACCTCTCCCTCGTTTACACGAGATTGCTAGACGCATCTGGTCATTTTGTGAGCAACGAAACGTATAGATACGTGCCAGATACGTAGCTTCAGGAGATAATAAAATAGTGGATGAATTATCTAGGTTGAATCCCTACTCCTCGGAATGGGAACTTAGTAATGAGATTTACAAATGCATAAGAAACCAACTAAGAGTTCCTTCTATCGACCTATTCGTGTCAGCATCGTTACACAGATGTGTTCATTTTTTCTCATTTTGGCCAGAACATGGCTTGGAAGGGGTGGATACGTTTACACACCCCTGGCAGGTTGAATTTTTCTACGTATTTCCACCTCCTGTTCTCATTTTTATACCCTCCTTGCTTATAACGTCTCGCCCTCGGGCGATGGCTCCAGTATTGAGCTTCCCATACTAGAATGGGGAGCCGAAACTAAGCGTCCCTTCTGCTCTGTGGCAGTACTTGGACGCTACGTCACAGACGCTCCATCAGGATCACCTCTTATTGATAATACGTCCCCCTGGCCGCCTGACTTCCCATGCAACTCTAACCATTGGGTTTCTAGGACCCTCAACAATGCAGGAGTCTCGACGTTACCACCTTCTCCACTCGAAATGCGGCAGTAGCACAAAATGGAGTTTTACTTCATACAATCTTTCAGGGAGCGGGGTGGGCACAGAACTCCACAATGTTCGCAACGGTCTACAATAGACCTCTATCTTCTCAGGAAGTACTGCTTCGGCTGTTTTACAGAATAACTCACCTGAATGATTTTATTCCTACTATAATTTGACATTATCCTCACATGGATCAGACGTCACAACCATGCCGAAACTAAGCGTCCCTTCTGCTCTGTGGCAGTACTTGGACGCTACGTCACAGTCGCTCCATCAGGATCACTTCTTATTGATAATACGTCCCCCTGGCCGCCTGACTTCCCATGCAACTCTAACCATTGGGTTTCTAGGACCCTCAACAATGCAGGAGTCGACGTTACCACCTTCTCCACTCGAAATGCGGCAGTAGCACAAAATGGAGTTTTACTTCATACAATCTTTCAGGCAGCGGGGTGGGCACAGAACTCCACAATGTTCGCAAAGGTCTACAATAGACCTCTATCTTCTCAGGAAGTACTGCTTCGGCTGTTTTACAGAATAACTCACCTGAATGATTTTATTCCTACTATAATTTGACATTATCCTCACATGGATCAGACGTCACAACTCTACTCTCTACTGAGCACTCAGGCCTATTGAACACTCACAAATTTCACCCATTGGGAGTAGAACATTTCTATATTCGATATATTCGAGTTTGCCTGATATTATCTACGTTTGCATAATTGAACAGCTCACTCTATACACATTTTACTTATATCTGCATGCCTATGTTTTTGAATAATTATTTTTATTGTGGCTCAGATTAACTTTACCACTCCAAGTTTCACACAGATGCCCATTGTAATGTAAGAGTGCCACTTGCCTCGCCTCCACCTTGCCTTGATGGGACACTCCTACTTATGCACAATTTAATTATGATTGCATGCCTTGCATTGGCAAGCATTGGCATTGCATGCAATTGGCATTCTTGCATTGCCTCAACTCGCCTTCGCAATTTTCATATTTGACAAACATGTCTAGATGTTTCTACACAATTACGGTTCATCTCATCTCCATTTGAATCGGATGGGACTCGATAGTCTCTGGCCCCCCTCATTTTCCCAGCCTACATTCCAGAGACCCACTAACCTCACCTCTTCCCTCATTGAGGCCATGGAAAAACTCACAGGCCAGATGATCAGAAATTATCATATTTCTGTCAATCCGATTGTAAAGGCCCAGTACGCCTACCAAAACGGTAAATCAACCGAGACAGCGTTATCAGACACTGTCTCTTAGATTGAAAGGAGAATAGAATGCTAGGAGACTCTGAACTGCTTTCTGGACGTTGGTGGAGCCTTTGATAACACCAAATTAGTCATATTGGAAAGAGCCGTAAGCATGAACGGAATCAGTGACCCACGACCCAATGTATCAAAGCTATGCTGGTCAGCAGAGTTATAACAATAATAAAAGGTGATGAGAGTGTCAATGTCCTGGCAAACAAAGGATGCCCACATGGTGGAGTACTTTTCCTCAGGTAGTTGGTAGCAAATGAGCAACCTGTGACATTAACTCAAACAGGCTACGATATTGTGGCTTATACGGACAATTTAAATATCATTGTCAGGGGCGAGTTTGACTGTGTTATTTCCAATTATATGCAGGGTGCCCTCAACATCGTCTAAAAGTCGTGCTCTGATGAGGGCTTACATGTGAGCCTAGAGAAAACAATATTGGTTCCCTTCACTAACATAAGGAAACTATCCTTAGTCTCCCGTACTTTGATGCCAGAGGATTGTGTTCTCCAATGAAGTCAAATACTTGGGAGTGCTTGACCTTAAACTTAAGTGGATCAGACATCTAGAATACGTCCCTAACAAAGGAGTCTGAGCACAATGGGCATGCCACAGAATGCTTGGGAAAACATGGGGTCTGACAGCCAAAGTGACACTAAGACCCTACACAGCTATTGTCAGACCCCCGGTAGGTGGCGTATCAATTGCATGGCACTGTAAAAACATACCAGACAACCACAATATTCCTGTTGACCAAACTACAAAGGTAAGCGTGCATTGGTATCAGGAGTAATGAGAACCACCCCCACTGTAGCTCTAGAGGTTCTATTAGACCTCACCCCTCTGCATATTTTCGTCCAGAGGGTAGTCTTCCAGGGGGCTAATAGGACGTAACAGGCGGGAAAACTCTAGCTCTCTCCACGTGAAGGTCCTTTGAAAACATAGTCCAAATTACATACTGATCCAATGACTATGTCAGTTCCCGATATAATGTTGGAGAGAATGAACTTTGACTCACCCTTCAGGGTGATCATTAACCTTTTTGCGCCGGACTTTTAAATGCCCACGGGGCTCCCCAGTCCTGGATTTAAAGGGCCCGCTCGGACCAAGACATGTTCCGAAAATGAGGTGGAAATCAAAATAATTCAACGTCAAACACAGGGAAAGGTAGTCACAAGTTCAATTATTTCTTCGCCTGTGAAAGCACGGCGATTTCTTCGCGACATTTCACAAAAAATAACACGGATGGAATAATACAAGACAAAATCGTACAAAAGGGCAAGCCATACTGGAGCTTCTGGGAGAAGAATGGTAAGTCCTCCCTCCCCCCTCCCCCGCCCAGTAATGTTGAATGTTCAATGTAAACACAGTAGTCTTCCAACTACCGCTCAGAGTCCAAAAAACCATGAATGACGGGAGGAAAAATCATTGCAGTGACTTCCTAACAAAACGAAAAGCAAACTGTATTTGCAGAGCCCGGCAGGGAGGTGATCTAAGGTCGGACTGTATATATGCAGACCTCGGCAGTGACGTTCACCTAGGTAGCTCCGCATTCATGCGGACCCCGGCGCAAAAAGGTTAATGATCGTGAATGCTGGAAAAGAAGTATGCCTCAATTTGAGCCAGATTCACTCCTGTGCAGGGTCCTGGTGAATGGCAGAATGGCCCCAATTTTAGCCTATCTAAACCACTGGGTACTGCTACCAACATCTATCAGGCTGAGACTCATGCCATAGAAACATGTACCCAAGAGATCATCAGGGAATGACTCAAAGGTGTAAGAATATATATTTTATCTGATAATCAGGATGCTTTAAAAGCCATCTCTGCATTTTCAATTACATCCAAGCTGACCTGGGACTGTCTCAACTCTCTTGGGGCCGCCTGCCATAACAACAAACTCACGTTGCTCTGGGTGCCTGGTCATGAGAAAATAGTACAAGGAAGCCGTACACCACCGTCAGGCCCTTTTGGCCCACAACCCCTGTTGGGGATCACCAATAGCTTCATTACCCTACTGGTGAACAAATGGGAAGACAGTAAAAGAGATGAATATTGGCAAAACACTCTTGAGCAGATTCAAGAAAATAAACTATATTTATTTATACTTAAAGTGTTACCTATTAATTCAGTTAGAAATTATAAGATCTAAGGAGTGTTGTTACTAATCATGAACCCGTTGGATTTAGTGGATGGGGAGATTGAAGACGTTCAAGGAAATGATTCACCAGTTCCTATAGGTATATATATATATATATATATATATATATATATATATATATATATATATATATATATATATATATATATATATATATATATATAATATATATATATATATATATATATATAAATTAATGTATATTTTTGTCTGTCTATCAATGGACTCAAAAACGGCTGTACCTATTTCGATGGTTTTTCCCCAATATGAGCATCGAGTTTCTTACCAAGTTTTAGGCTACATTAAAATCTTCTCTGGGTATGGTAAAGCACAATTACAACATGGGAAACCATTTTAATCAGCTGAATGGGATCCACAGCTAAATTTGGAGCAGAGCCTCTCTTGGGTGGGGTAGGTAACGTATAATCCACAACCAGAGAAAACACTAATCTAAGTGAGGATTTTAGCTAATTTTGTTCTTATTCAATTGTGATGCTGAACTTTGAAACTAAGCCTCTAAGGGCGTGATAGAACTTATTTCTCGGCACTATTGACACGACTGATTAGAAACGTACCTATAAGATGGTATGTTGTGTATAGGCCATACACGAGCGAGTGAAGCAAGCTGCACAGCTAGCTCAAAATAATAAATTAACACAACACGTATACTAATTTCCCATTCGATTGGAATGTGGGGAACAATTGGGGCTAGCCCACAAGAGGAAATCAATTCATCTCAAAGATTCCGACAGAGAAATGTAATCCATTGATTTTAATAGACCTCATATTTTTTCTAAGTAGCAGAGTGCGACAAATAAAGAAAACTGTAATGGTTTTGGAATTACGAGCTTTATTAAAGCTCGTTTTTTGTCAAATACCTAATTAAAAAGTAAGACACTGGCTTACCATAAACACGTCGTCATCGTCTCCGACGTCCTCTTGGATATGAGCAGGCGGGAGATGGCAATAGTCCAAGTAAAGACCTGAATAAATGGAGATTATTAGTTTAACAAGTTGGAAAAAATTCAGAGATACCTAACTATCATAGACAATCAATGAATGGTACACATGCAAGATGCTGCACACTCAATGATACGTAGGTAAGTAATAGCAACAAAAAGAACAATATTTATCAAATATATTTACCCTGAATGAATAGACACATATCAATATTCACGGGCAAAAATGTGTACCTAATTACGCAAATGAATAGCATCTCCAAGGGTTCATAAAATCCAATTTACCAATCATTCAAACCAATCATCCAAACAATTCATAAAAAGAACTAAAAACGTAGTTATTTACACGGTTGAAATAAGTTGCTACCTTAGTCGTGTGATTTTAGCGAATTTTCATAGAAAATGAAGCTATTGCAATGGCTCGGAAAATTTTTAAATCAAAATTTCTTCATTGAAATCCGTTTTGAGGCATTCTGAACAGGATTCCTGAATTTTGCGCTTTTTCATATATATATATACGTTTCAGAATATTTCAAAACTGATTTCAATGAAGAAATTTTCTCTAAAATTATATATATATATATATATATATATATATATATATATATATATATATATATATATATATATATATATATATATATGAAACAAAAAGAAGGAAACACAGAAATACACTACACAGACTAGTTTTAATATTTCGGCTTGGATGCCTTTTTCAAAATACAAGAGAAAAATAAATTTTTTTGAAGAGTTAATTTAAGGAATTACAACGTTGGCAAAGAAACTTGAGTTGCTTAGGACAGATTATTCAACTTGATTGAATATGTATTAATTGAGTATGTATGTATGTATGTATCATTCCGGACGATAACTCTCCTTAGGATTGTGATAAAAATACCATTCTTGCGTCAGAAAATCAAGCATTCCAAACAAAAGGATGAGTTCGATGGCCAACAATTTTTGAGTACATTAAATTGGTCAAATTTGGAAAAATGTGATAAAAAATCACTAAAAATGGCTAAAAACTGCCAAAAATCTTCAAATTTATATTTTTTTTTAGCAGACTTTTAGTCAACACTTAACGATTAACAAGTACATTTAAAATGTTTTGCTAAACATTAGCTGAAAAACGTACTTAAATTTCATCAGTATCTGCTAAAAAAATCTATAAAAACTGCAAAAAAATCTAAAATCCAAAATCTTCTTTAAATTGCCGAATTTCATTAAGTATGAGTTTTTTTGCCATAAAATTGGTTTTAACTGTTTCTATCTGCTGAAATTGCAACAATTCAACATATTATAATACGATAGATAGTTTATGAAAATTCGCTCATATGATCATGCTGCATGACTGGAACTTTTTTTTAAATTGACCAGCCTACGATACAACTTGAGCAGTAATAGCAACTCCGGATTAAGGCAAGAAGAGAAGCCATTGGTATCACGTGTGATTTATTAAATGAGAAAGGCGCAGGGAGGGTGGGTCTGGAGCAGGTTCGTTGATATTGTTCAAAACTCAACTGCTTTGAGGCATTCTGAAACCATTCCTTAATTTTAACAGTTTTCATATACCTATATATCTGGTGTGTGTCTATCATTTCAGACGATAATTCTCCTTAGCATTGAGATAGAAATTTCGTTCTTGCGCCAAACAATCAAGCTTTTCAAATGAAAGGATGAATTTGTTGGCCCGCACTTTTTGAGTAGGTACATTAAATTGCTCAATTTTCAAAAAAATGTACTTCAATTAATTGCTGAAGAATCTACTATAAAAAAAGGCAAACAAGCTATATATAATCTAATATCTGTTTTGAATCGATATTATTTAGAATGAGTTTTTGCCATAAAATTGGTGGTTAACAATTTATTTGGACTCAAAGTGCTCAAATCTTGAAATAATGTAACAATACGATAATTTACGAAAATTCGCTCATACGATTATGCTGCATGACTGGAACTTTTTTTCGTTACGGCAGAAGATCTTCTCACACAGAATGGTCTAAATTTTCTCTACCAGTCAGTCCATTTTTTTCCTTGAGATCTCCCAGACTATAACTTACTTAGCTCACTACCCCCACCACTAATGTAAGCAGATGAACAAGGAGTACAAGGTTCCTAAATGCAGTAACCGATTTATCAGGTTTCCTTTTCATTCTTTGAATGCCTACCTATTTGTCGTGAACTTCATTTTTGTTATGAAATCAAAATTGAAATAAACTATTTGCCAGAAAAAATAGTGTTGGACCATTGAATGCGGCCGGAAGGCAAGGCTACAGTATTTGAGGAGCTCTACTACTCGAGAGTATGCAGCACAAAAGCTCTTCCTTACTACGACGATAGACACAAAAGAAATGCCAACGGAGTCCATGAGGTGACTCGTAATAAAAGATCCCTAAACTAGTGGAACGAATAACGACTTGTTTCTGTAAAGCCGGTTTGAAATATAAATTTAACATTAAATTGACTTTTATTCAATCAACACGTGAATTCGCCCATACGTGAGGCTGATGCTTGAACTATAGGTAAAAGCTTTGACAAAAGCTTATAAAAAGCAGTTCAAGTAGAATAAAATCGAGCAATTTCAAAAGCAGCTTGACAGCTACAGACATCTGTAAACTACCTTAAAAGACTTCGATTGAGAAATCAAAATGTCTGTATTTCTCGTATCTATATTTTGTTTTAAAGTAACAGATATAATGGAGAACGACAAAGAAAAATAATAAAGGTGGGCAAAACCTTTACCACCTGTTGTCAGTTCTCAAAGATAAAACTTTTATTGAATATACCTAAATTACTAATAACTATAGGTGCTAAAAGTGTACAGAAGAATACATACATATCGCAAGGAACGTATTGACTCGTCGCCAGCAGTGCTTGCATTATACAAAAATATGTTTTCAAATTATTCACAATTCTTGTTGAAGCAATTCGTTCAACTTTAGTCAGCAACTGCGAGGTTGAAATCTTTGGGCCCCACATAACATACCAATATGTTTGTCATATCAAGGTCCTTTCAGATGGCTGGAGCTGGAACCTGGACTGCTCTTGATACGTTTCTACGAGCCCTTTACCCCCTCCACTATTCACCGATTTTCGGCAAATTAATGATAATAGTGCTGAACGTGATGCACAACTCTCTAGGTATTTCTTTCGCAATTCGCATAAAATATTTTTCCTATCCCAGATTTTATATTGCTTGTTGCTATTATGGTGAAGAGGATTTTGCAAGACGAACTCTAAGCTACCCGTTCTAAAGCTAATCATTCACGCTCCTTTTTGCACTCCGATTTTTTCCGATGTCTAATGAAGGATCCGACCAGGGACGTCGCACCAGAGGGGGTTAGACTTTTTCGGCCAGTTGGAAAAATCGGCAGAGAAAAAGAAGAGGAAATAAATAATCAACTTGCAAACTTAAAAACAAAAACGAGATATTTTGGATGATATCCCAAATCAATTCAAAACTTGCAAGGTAATTTTTCACCTTCTGATTTTCCGTTCACCAAATTCACAACTTTCCATTTCTATATTTTCTAACTCCTATTTTTCAAACGAAAGTTTTTCTACTGGTCAATTTGTTTGGTTGGGATTTTTTATATGATTTTCCAAACGGCTCAATTCCCAACTTGCCAATTCGTCCGCTACTACTTTTCCATTCAGCAATTCTTTCGCTCCACTCCTTCCTCTTCAGTCGCAATCGTCCTTTTCAATTTTCCATCTTGAAAATAATTTTCCAAAATAATAAAAATAAAAATAATTTTCCTAATTCCTAATAATGGTACAAAGCTGTGCGTACAGTATGGTATACATGGTATCTGGTATGAATATAGGAATTTTTTTGTTCAGATCCAGTATTACATAGAGGGACAGAGCCGAACCTATAGAGTGAGATTCTTTTTCTCATGCCCTAAGAACCACGTTATGAAGCATCCTAGGTTAGTGGGGCTGAGGATAACGATGAGTCCATTCAACAATGAACTCAGATGATAAAACTAAACGAAATTTTCGTGTTTCGTCAAAATGATGAATTTGCTAGGTAACATTTTCCATGACACATTTGCGAGTGAAATGAAATCAAATGAATGAAAATATCGATAGAAACCATGCACTCAGCAAGAATCAATCAAACCACAAGCAAGACAAGATGAGACTAGAAAAGATTGGCTTACAAAGAGCACAAGCAGCAAAAACGCGAAACTCAAAACTAACAAGACGAAATGATTGGGCTGGAAAAACTAGATTCACACTAGGAAACCACAAAAAAGAAACGCCAATAGGGGATTACTAGTAGATAGGTGCATAATTACCTGCTAAATTTTGATTAGTAGGGATGTGTCAATGGGAAGAAATGAGCGGGTCGCTTAGCCCCCCCCCCAAACACACACTCATACACAAAACCGTGGGCTCCAACAACAGATTTCATCAAACACCTTTTTAAGACATTCAACGAAGACCCCTAGCGAACCCTAGATCAACCCCAAACAATCATCAACCAATCAACCTCAAAAACTACGTCTGCACCTACAATATTGACCAACGAAATGGTAGGTAGATACCTACTGCATTTGAATTCAGATTTACACAGATCACCTAGCTCCTAACTTTATAAAATACAGCTGGTGATTTTGTGACTTGAGACAAGAACAGCAGTTTAATTGTTTCTTCTCCACCTACCTATTAGATTTATTTTCGTGTTTTTCCTTTTATATTTTCAAGTTTTCATTTTCTTAACTTGAAAAAGTCACAATTCTTTTACGATCCATGCAAAATACTGATTATTCTAGTTATTAAACAATTATTGGGGGTTCGAGTAAATCATATGGGAATTTAGTAAATCGATTGCAGTTGCCAAAAACATGATGCATTGCTCAAATAAAATTAGTTTAGATTCTTAGTAGAAAATTGTAGATTAGAAAAATAACTAACCACACAAGCCAATTCGTATTTGGGCAGGCATCTCAGAAAGACATATCTTTCAAGGCTGAACTAAAATTAAAACGTGGCTCAATTCATTGTTTGTGGTACATTTCATTTGTATTAAATTGATTTTCATAAGAGCTACAACTCTGCAATAGCATCAAAAAGTCGAATCCGTAGATAGCTACATATTTTCCAAACTTTGAAAATGTTACCACAATTCTAACAATACGGATATCTGCCCAACCAAGATTGCGAAACTCAATACGGACTTTTCTATGAACACAATTATTGGGAGAAGCTCCGTCAGACAGTGGATATTACGTTTCTCATTGCCAGTGAATAAGGGAGATTTGGAATCGTCTGATCCTGTTCGAACAGCTATCAATTCATTCAGGACATCAAAAAAAGGACAAAAGTTTTATCAAGATCCTTTCGATTACCCATTGTACCCTGTACTATTGAACAGGGACGCAAATTTTGAGGCAATTCAGACGGGGCATAAAACAGAAGACAGCATTATATAGCCACCACATTATCCGAACTTCCGCCAGATAGACAAGGAGCCATAGGAAGAGCAGTCCTTGCGACTACAAAGAAGATGTGTTCGGGGTGGCTTTACGCCCCTCCTTCACGCAGACACCCCTTAACGGCAAGTGAGTTTTATGGCACACTGGCAGTCCATTATAAACGAGAGCCAACAAATATGCCCATGTCTGGTGATGGCTCTGGCAGCGGCAGTTTCACTCTTGAGTACACTCTGGATTACAATAAAGGAGGGCTGGTATCAAGGGGACATAGATAGTTGATGATATCTGCATGAGGAAATAGCGTAAAAGAACCAATAATTACCGATGGGTCCACATATTGTTCAGGCCTCACAGGGGATTTAGCTTATCGAGGAGTATGAGAATGACAGAGGGAAGCATTGTTTGACGTCCGTGTCTCTGACACTGATGCTCCAGTACCGAGGCTGCTGTGCTTTCTGGGGATGAAGAAGAAAATAAGAGGAAATACCAGGAAGCATGCAAGCAAGGACATGCTTCGTTCATCCGTTTTCTCTCATAGAGAGTATGCCCCTCAAATGGCGTCCTTTACATATACTCTTTCAGAACGACTTGCACAAAAAATGGGGCAGGCCACAAGGGATGGTGCGTGGATGGATTAGGGTCCGGCTCGGCTTTGCTCTCATCTGGTCCACCTCTATGTGTATCCATGGAGTCCGGAAAAAATGGATTTCAGGGGAAGACCAAATGGGATTCCAGGATGGAGCTGCCCTTCCTTTGGGGATGCAGTAGCTAGCTGACTGAGAGCATCGTGATCAGATATAAGGGCCATGGGGAACTCGCTGGGACTTCTTCAAGATGTAATTAATTTTTTTTTCTTTTTCAATGCCATTTTATAAATACAATTTTATTTAATAGATTGAAGTCTAAATCTGAAAATCAACGATCATATTTATTATATGAGTAACAATTTTGAAAACCAGTAAAATACTGGATCAGGAATGGGGGAGAGGGCGAGGCAAATTAAATTACTGTGAGCATGAGGAACAAAAATGGCACGATCAAAATCGTCATTCCCTATATGAATCATCTACTGGCGTTCCTACTGCTAAGAAGAAGCTACTCGAAACTAAATACTATCAAGACTCAGGAAAAATCAAATAAATAATGCAATAATCATGGAAATAATTGATTGGTTTAGGTACAAGAGGAGAAAATAAGGATCACCGTTGACAAACAATATTTTAAAATTTAATATCAACACAAAATTTACATCGGACATTTTTTTCTCGTTATTTTCAAAAAATCCATTGTCTTCTGGTATGTTGAACTTTTTAGTTCAACTAACTGAAAGTCATCTTTCAGCTAGGGAACTGATTAGGGGGATTGAATAACGAAGGTTTTAGGAATTAACAGTTGTCCAACCCTTTTGTACCTATACCCCTTCAATTTATTGAGTGTCAATAAAAATAAATCTAAATCATTCCAACAGTAGAAATGTAACTCCTTTCGATACAATTTACTTGATCGGTCTCGTGAAACAAACAAAATGGGACTCACCAGCAGGGTTGAACAAATCCATGAGAAGCAGGGATGGAAAGACAAAGAAGGAAGTTTTCTTTTAATATTATTGCATACGGAAACTCATAGAAAAACATAAAAGAGAAATGTCTTGAAAAGTGAAATTAATGCAGTGAAATACAAAGAACAAAAAATGAGAAATTAGGCCGACAAATAACACAGCCTCAGCTTCCCGATGGAAAGGTCATTTACAAATTCATCAACCGTAAAAGAGTTACAGTTCCATCTCACTAAATAAAATAACAAATATCTAAAATACAAGATAACGATAGAGGTAACAACTCGGGAGAAGCGGATTTGAAGAAATATGGAAATGATGATTGTAAACCAAGGAGAAATATATTTTTTTGAATTTGAAAGAGGTTGTTGAACCTGAACTGTAAATTCGTTGAGTACAAAAAATATCTATATTAGTGCCTATCCTCTTATGTTCGACATTGTTTAGACAACTAGAAGGATGAAGATGTACATTAGATGATATAGGAGTGACTTTTATCAACTATCACATGAACTTTGCTTGGGATGCCATTAAAGATCGAAATAAACTAAGCTATGTTCCTACCTAGTGGCTGAACGAAGCTTCTACTGAGCTTAGCCAATGCTTTTTCCTAACAAGAGGGCTATACCTTGACTGCTCAGGAAACATTTTTTCTATTCTTTGACTCATATCAACGCGTACGAGGATGATCAATAGCGCAGACCACTATCTAAATTTACAGTTCAAAAAAAGAAAGCTATTGAACGTTCTGTGTATGCAGTTTCTAAGAGTAAGTCCTCAAGCTATCAGCTGTGCCATTACAAAGACATAACTTTGCTTCATCCCCAAGTTAATTTAGAGATGCCACTGCAACAGGTATAAGAGAACATAGGTAAGCATTCCTTCGCCTGGCGATGGGTGTGGTACTTCTGAATTCAGCTTGGATCAAGCACTAATCTGTAAAAATGGGGGACTTATTACGAGACACCATATCATTATGCCGAGACTTGTTTGGTGAACTCTCGAGCACCACATGGGGCGATTACCGGTAGTATCAAAGAGCCTATCATCAAGGAGGCAATCGGTTCATGCCCAGGGTTACGAGAAGATTTAGCTTGTCAAGGAGGACGGAAACCTCAGAGGATAGTATTATTCGATGCCAGTCTCATTGATACAGATCAATGTAACAGTTTCTCGGCCTGTCACAAGTGGCATCAAATCCGCTGAACAAGAGGAAAGTGAAAATTTTCGAGGAGCTTCTTGTGTCATTTACGCCCCTGGTATGATCTCCTGACGCATTCTATGCACCACAAATGACTGTTCGTAAAACTGATAGCTGAGTGCCTAGCAACAAATGGGTATGGCCCCAGAGTGTTGTTATGGGGTAGCTTACAGCTCACGTCGCTTTTTCTGTGATCAGGGCCTCGGGTACTATGTGCCTAAGAGGGTCTCAGAAGAAGTGAAGACGTGCTTAAGATCTTTTTAGCTTCAAGAATGATGCGGCGCTTAGACTGGAATAGCAGAAGCTCCACGAACAAAATCTCTCGCAAAGAAGTTGTGGAAACCCATTTCAATGAAGAAATCGGAAGTTACTGAAGAATGTTGTCTACTTCCACAAAAAAGATACATTTACGATGTTTTATCAATGTCAATAGTCCTGATTATATTTATTTATATGATTCAAGTCAGACCTTAACCAGAAAGGTCATCAGCGTCATTGAACAAGGTGACCCTGGGAGTGGCACGATTCTAAAGGAAGCCATGTTAGACTCTACTGGCAGATCGAAGTGGAGAAAATTAACAATAAAAACATTTCGCAGAGGAAGGAATTGCTACAATCTGCCACAAAAGGTACAATGATGACCACTTTTAACCCCTACAGCGGATAAAAACCCAAAAATAAAACAATACAAATAAAACTAGATGATGAATAGGCAAATTCTCTATTTTTCGAGGGAATAGAAAACGTTACCATTAACTTTCGTTTTCTTCGCTGAAGCAATAACTATAATTAATTTCCCTCAAGTTTGGCTACACTCAGTCACCAAGTTATGAGTATGAAAGAGGACTCCCCAAATCAAATAATTATCATTTTTTAGAAAGCACTCATTTTTTAAACAAAATAAATTGTTCTTGTTTCCTTTTTTCTTCCTAATTGAGCTTTCTGAGGGTAAGAATCGATCATCATATTTTTTTTTAAATAGGTTTTGTTTAATCATTCCCAAAAGTGTCAGAACGCCTGAGAGGTCTTTCTTAACAATGGATTTATTCTCCATAAAAAGGCACTCAAGTTCTTTTAATTAATTTCATTTAAGGAACCGTATATATTTATGGGCAAATGAGTAGAAAGGATTTTTATAAAACTAGATATTGTTCAAACTTGTAGTGAGATTTGAGCAGTTGGTGATGTTATAGTATTCACTTGAGGTACTAAATTTTAGGACGAAATTTGAAACATTAAAAGTATTTCTGTCGTGATCAAGACAGAAAAACACATGGAAGATGCCCCTCAAACAGCTTAATCTGTTACTTTTGAAAGGTGATAAAAAACCCCATCACCACAAACGAAAATTGATAGTGATCTAGAGAAGGTTATTGAAAGGAAAAAACAAGGCTTCGGCTACCTTGGTAGACTCGGAAGTAAAAACTATACGTCTACTTTTATAAGATGTTTAATAGATTAAAATTGCCTCATCCAAATACACAGAGCAATCACTGTATATACCCCCTTGTCAGTACTTATATATAGACTCGATGCAGCTAGATATAGATTCCCATATAGATATGATTTCTATATTTAAGCTCCTAATCTGCATGCACCGAAATGAATTGGTAATCTACGTTCAGTTCCCAAGTAATGGTAAACGTAGGTTTCTGATCTCATGGTTATGACTAGGTCAGAAAAATCTCATAAGTCGAGTCCATTATCACAGAATGATTTAAACGATCCCAGATCCGTCCAAATCCCAATGATAATACAAGCCATTCATGGTTAGTATCTAAATATGACACCCCCGCGCGCAGCCCACAAAATTTGGTTGGGGGGGGGGGGATCTCAAATTCTTATTGCATATGCTTACCCAATAAAAAATTTGGCCGCAAAATCGTACACTAACTGCAGAGGTGCGATTGAATGAATGTATAAGCTATTTCATAATACAATAGGCGTATTTTGTGGTAACTTACCACGGAATCGAATCAGTAATTATGCATATTTTTAACGATACCTACCAAATTTTTGAAACTGGGCCAATATTATATAATTTTGTTTAATAATGATGGTAAGCAACAAAAAAAAAAAAAAAGAAGATATTGCAAATTATTACACAATGGTTTATTATGTCTGTGTTAGATAGCCTTCGACGCAGATCGTAGGTCTATAATTTTATTATTAAACCACAGAACATGGCGCATCGTGCCCCTGAGAAGGGTTCAAACTTTTACAGTTCCAAGACCCCGCAATTTCACGCTTCACAGTAAAGATGTTTACAAAAAAACTGGAAAATGATGCTTGAAGTAATTTACGTAAGCGCATGCGCAGAATTGAGTAATGATTTGAGGAAAATGAAATTGGTAGGGTACAATCTACAGCCAAACCCACGAATGCCCAGAAAATGTAATCAAAATCTGATGAAAACTAGACCTTGTTCTCCGAGTACACTTCCACGGATGCGCAGGAGCTAATAATGATGCAATCACGTTGAAATTGACATGGAATAATTAAACCATTGTACCCCAACTATGCACCAAATTTGAGCAGGATTGGATGACGAGGGCGTAAAAACATGATGATTGAAGGGATTTACGTTTGCGCATGCGCAAAATGGAGTATTGATTTGAGAAGTATGGAATTAATAGTGAACCATTTACAGCCTAACCCGCACATTCTCTGAAAATTTCATCAAAATCAGATGAAAACTGTTGAAATTAGGATCGTTTAAAAAGGAATAGATATTCGCGCATGCGCAATAGCTATTAATAATAGGATTATGTTGAAATTGCTAGGGGATGTTCAAATTAACCTCTTCTACCTATCCTCCAAATTTGAGCGAGATCGGACAACGGGGGCGTGAGAAAATATATGTAGTTAATAAACTCGATTTCGCATCATTATAATAAATTCCATTGGGACTATATCACCTGATAATTCCAATATTGGCATTATATCAGCAGATATTTACAAGGCGATTTTTCTGTATCCCAGTATCACTATCTAGCGATTTTGATGGAATTTCGAGCTTGATTGCCTATTCAATAGATCCGCTAGCAGCGCGTGATTTCTCTATCTTCTCGCGCTTAGAAATTCGAAGGTTTTTTCTTCTTCAACGTTCAAGCCCTTAGGGAAAGCGAACTATTCAACGCACAGCGTTGCGGGTGGTTTTAATCGATTCTTTGGGATTAAATTTCCCATTGACAAGCAAAAAATTATTACTGTTACTTAGAAAGTTTTCGAGATCTCGATTTTTTAATGTTCAGCCCTTTAATACAACCCTTTAGGGTTGATAAAAATTGATGCCGAGCATCTAGGACCATCTAGAATCTAGACTCCAAATGTGATTTTTAACACAAGTTTCATATAGTTAAGTCCAATATTTTCTGAGAAAAGACGCGGCCGGCGATCGGACGGATTTTTTTAATTCGATTTTGGATCCTGGACATCTTGAAACGTAAACCAAAAAATTTTCAGGGGGTGTTAAAATTTTGTTTTTCTTGGTCGATTACAAAGGTTCATAATTGAAAATAATAAACCAAAATGGACACCACCACGTGGTTCAACGTTAAAAATATCGCAAAGCACGTGTAACAAACTATTTGTTAAAACAATTATAAAATTACATCATTTGCCCGCTTTTCGTAACAAAAAATCGTTTATGGTAAGAACGTACATAAACTTTGGGGCAATCTCATGTAGAATTGTAGGAAATAAAGAAATTTACATTTTTTGCGGTTTTCATTATGCGTCATTTTTGGATTAGTGTACAAAAATTTATGTGATTCTATTTTATGACAAACAAATGTTCAAGATTTTAGCCAAACAAACCTTTCTCATTTGTTGACCAACTTTGCTGTAAAACAATAATGTAATATTACCTACATTTCGTAACATTTCAGCATCCAGCATACTTCCTAAAAAATAATCAACAAATAAAACTGTACATAGCGATATCTATGTGTTTATAGTTTGTAAAACAAATATTGTTTTCTATATTTTATAATATGATTATAATTTTATTTGTTCACTACTTTTTAAGAAGCGTTTTGGTTGCCCGAAGCTAAAACATTACAGAACACAACGAATATTACACATATCAGTATTGCACGGTTGTCATCACTGATGTTTCATTTTTCAAGGTGCCTACTACCAACTTACGTAACTTTCTGCCTGGTTGGGATCTTCAATAGCTATTTGAGGTTTCCTAAATGCTTGTTTCTAGTTGGGGATGGCGTTCTCCAAGTAATAGGATAGGCCTTTACGCCTTGACGATGGAAATATTTTCCTAAAGCACTTTTCCCGATAGTTGACCGGTTAGTTCAAAGAAGGAACACAAATGAAAGAGTTTTGTTATGCTTTTGAGGGAAATGTTCAAGTGACAATGGGAATCGATTGCCTCATACAGTCAATCAAATATTAGGCAGGTACCCAAGTATCATAGTTATGGAAATGAAACTATTACTAAACAGCCTGAAACGTTTCGAATGGGTGATGAATGAAAACGTGAAATAAAGGGAGATTTATATCTAAACGTACCATCCAGAAGTTCTTCAACTGCAGTCTTTACTCCTTTATCAAAGGCACGAGCATCTGCAGCTGTTTGAAACGTCAGACCAAATTTCTTATCTCCTGACTTCCAATGATGAAACGTTGGCATCACCTTGTTGTATTCGAAATCTTTTTTGATAACGCAGCTTAGAATAATCTGCAACGAAAATATTATACATAAGAAGTTATAGTTAGTAACGTAAAGTTATTAGTTAGATGTGCTACCCAACTTGGCAGCCTGTATTAGATAGAGTGGGCATACGATAATGAATTAGGCTGTGAGCACTTAAATTTACTTTTACACCTGCTAACAATGTTACTAGCAAAAAGCAAGTGAACAGAAGGACACAAGAGGAAAATGTAATTAGAAAATTGCGATCAACGATGATAGTGGCAACAAGGGAGGTGTTAGCACTAGTGCTGCAAGAAGCACAGGGAAACAACCCAGCTTAGTGGCAGACATCAAGTTGACAAGAGTACAGAAATCAGGAAGACCCATAGACCAATATATCGCTCTATCTATCCGCCCAGTATATATAATTTTAATTTGACCAAAATTGAAATTTTTTGTGCTCCCTGAACGTAGAATTAAATACTATAGAATTTATATTCGATGACTTTTCTCGTAGGAGTTGCTATTTTCGAGCTGCAAACATTCAATTTTGAAGTTATCTGGATTGACCGAGAAGCTGGAAAAAATCGACTTTTTTTTTACGGCCCGTTGCGCTTTTGGAATCACAACGTGTAAAAATTTCAATTTTAGGGAGCTCATTCGACGCAGAAATGCTCAATTTGCTCTGTATAGAATATTCAGCTAGAACATCCCTTCAAAAGGTTATCCGAGGAAAAACAAAAAAAGTGCCGATATTGTATGATTTTTGGCGGTATTTGGCCCATAAACTTTGTTGGGAAGTTTTGGAATCGTAAAAAAAGGAAAAGAAATAAAATGAGAAAAATTCTAAACAAAATGTTGCATCTCCAAAACACCTGGTGACTGGACTTGAAATGACCCAATAATATTTGATACCTTGGCAGAGTTTGCACTTATGTCTTTACCTTCTTTGAGATAGAAGTAATTTTTTTAAACAATTGCTTTAGCGACCTAGGCCACTGAGGCCGATAAATCAAACCTCTTCGACTGCAGAGGTTTCCTTGAACGCAACATTTCTCCAGAGTCAAATACCAACAGCTTCGGCTGATTTGGGGATGGACGTACAGTGTAGTGAAACTGCAGGCCACTGGCTCAGCAGTTACTTGCTGGAATAAGTCGCAGTCGAGCGAGGTCATTGTCATGCGTGTTTTGACTTAAGCGAGTGAGGAAGTGAAAGATTCTACTGATGAGATGTTTACAATTAGGCTCAAAAAGGATTATTTCATATAACATTCTGTGTCATACTGAGTGCGCCAAATGTAATGACCCACAAATATTTGATACCTCAACAGAGTTCGTACTCACTTTTTTCAACTCAAATTTTAGTAGAGATAGAAGTTTTTCAAACACAAGCACTTAAGCTATGCCACCGAGGCCAATTTAATCAAACCTCTTCTACTGTGGGAGTTTTCCTTGAACATAACAGACTATTGAAGGCAAGGTGGGATTTTAACTGAGTTTGGAATGCAGTTACCAAGTATTTACAACGAGCCTCGGGAGGGATAAAAAGGATTGAGTATGGTAAACACGTTAGACGCGCTAAGAGCATCACCTGCATGGGAAGTACACTTTGTTGACATGCCAGGTGCGTCATCCACAGCGAATGTGTAAAACTCTAATTGAATCGAGGACCCTTTGCCTGCTGACGACAAAAAATGCAGCATCTTGTTTTGCTCACTTCAAGAGATAATAACGGTAAATAATAGAACTCTTCATTATCCATAAGAACCCCTTTTTGGACAGTCGGCGTTCTTGTCCTGTACAATATGGAGGGTATAAGATAGAGTTATATGACCTATATAGTAGATATGGGCTGAGGAGTCCTACCCACATAGTATCACTCTACATCACTAGGCCCACAACACAGCCTGATTCAAACAAGGTATGATTGAGCTGCAGAAGATATTAGGGGTTCTACCACTCCGTTGGTTTGTTCAAGCGACTGATCAAATTACACTGTGAGTTCGAGATAGTTTGAAGAGCCCACATTAATACAGAAATTAGATCGATCGCATTCACAGGTTGTAGGATGGGTAAGAGAAGTTTTGCTTCGATCGCGAAGAACTTGGTGAAGAATAAAAGCTGATCAGCGAGGATGGATGAAGATAAAGACAATCCCTTGGATAAGAATCCAAGCAATCCACTGAATCCAGCAAGCAATTGCTGAATACCAACAGAGACTTTCTTTAAACAACCATAAAATTAATTTCTCATTATTCTATTAATACAAAAAAGTCAGCGATTTACTAGTTAACGATTTATCCAAATTTTCCTGCTTCTAAAATGAATAACATTCTTGCCAACAACCCACGTGAAACATGACGTTTGTGTATACTTACTTCATAATTACGAATCGATAATGTTCTTAAAACTTATTTGTTTTGGTATTAGCACAAGATCTAATAAAATTATGTGCTTCATATGCTTTTATTTGCATAGGTATACCTAATTTTAGTCTGTCTGGCTGTCAGTGTGTTCTGGACTACAGCCGTATTTTTGGGTCCCACGACTTGAAATTTCGGGGACTAACGCTGGCTAACACTCCAACGCGATAACATCCCCAAGAGTTTGCAAAAATTGATGTCTGACAATGACGTCAAAGCAAAAAGTAACAATGTTACTAATGCTATCTTTCAGTGTGAAAGCATCTTTAAGAAATCTGATGTGACTTTTCTAAATCTGTATTCTGTCATAATGCTAAACAATCAACTCTTCATCCATTAACAAGCAGTTTTCCCAATGTCGTCAGAAAGTATAATGAATTATTCCATAAAATAGTGAGCTTTAAAAATAAGCAGAGCGTAAAAAAGAGGAAACAAAGCACTCTACAGATAGTGCTAGTTAGATAAATATGAATCTCATGAGAGTGGTATTTGAAATGAGCAGGTCACTGGTTAATTTTTCATTGAGGGTATTGCAACAAAACCAACCGTTCCTAGGTTTCCTAGGCGTTCCTCTATCATACTCCTTGAGACACTGTCCAGGAAGATCCTAATGTCTGACTACAAAAAAATGTCATCTCGGGTAGGTAATAGTGCGAGCGAGATTGGCAAGATCATCTAATAATTATTATTTTCAGGTTCACAAATCGCACCCAATCCATTACTTACTGACCACGCTTTGAGAAAAAAGTTCAGTTCGACGATGACACAAGTATCTATAATCCTAGGTTGTTCAAAATAGCTGCTTTCTAGGATAACAACCTATGCGCTAAATTATTTCAATTTTCTTCAGAAAAACTACCTATCCCATGTTTCTATAACAACTTATATGATTTATATTAACAATACCATAGTTAGTGAATAAATTGTAACTTTTTAAGGAATTATCCTTTAGCTACCATATTTTACGTGAAAAGTCGAAATGAAATCAAGACTACCAAATTGGAAAAAAAATGAGGGTAAAAATGGTTGAAAACTCGAAGATAAGAGAAGATCGTGAAACTCGGCTTTATTCAGACATATTAGGAGTGGAAAATGTTTGAATATCTCGAGTCGATATGGCGTAGCACTTTTTCCGGCAAATGTGTGGTTAGCGAGTAAGCTTACGAGGCCATCAAAATTACCAATACAAAGGTACAGTAAACGAAAGGAAGTAAGGACATTAATTCTCTCTTACTGTCTGGTCAGATATCCTCTGGCCGAATATGAGGTACTCGTGTTTGGTGTCTTGGGGAGCTGATAGTACAGTTCTTTTGCGTACAGACACGGAGGAAAGGCCGCCGCCACCCATAGGAACCCAACCACCCGTGCTGTCATCGCGCACCATCACCTGTGCTCGTACACGTACCAAGTAGTTACCACTGAAACAAGAAGAACAAGCAATATTAACAAGCTACTATGAAAATATGCTGAAAAACAAGGAATTCATCCCTCTAGATAACCACAAACCATTAGTAAAAATCTCAATCGGGTTTCACGTTCTCGTTATCCTAAATTACTTTTCCAACCATAAATTGTTCCAAGCACTGCTGACTTACAAGCAACATTGCAAAACACTAAGCTGTAGAACGAAAATCAATCTTTGATAGAAGGGAAGTGGGAGGAAAGAACTCGTCCAGCCAAAAAGAGAACATTCTATGGCAAGATAGTGGAAAATGTGGGTATCTTACGAGATTCGATTACCACCATAGGATTTTAAATATTTCTTCACCTACCAACGTAAAATAAAAGTATTCAAGGTTTTACCAAGGAAATTCTGTCACGACCGTTTGTAAGTAGTAATATTAGCACGTTACTATAATCACTTTGGATTGATAAATTTATTGAATGAAGCGATACAAGATCAAGTGCATGAGCACCCATGAATGTTTCTATCAGCGACTTTGTTTGGTGGACGCCTGTAACAATAGAGAATATATCTCCCTCATTCCATAATGGAACGTGATTGAACTTGGTTTTGGTCTTAGCTTTCTATACCGTAAATTGCTCTCCACTAATAAGGTACGACGGCGCATGTTGGAGACCCCACTAAGCAGAATTCAGCTCAAACTAGCGAAGTCGTATTTTAAATAATTATGTCAATTTGTGTGATTGCTCATATACCAATCCCAACGAGAAAATTGTGTTTTCCTATTAGGGGTTATCAACAGTGATAAGAAATCAGAATAAAAGGCAGGAAATCTCAAAAACGAAGATTTATGAAGGATTTGTGCAACAAAAATTGAACACACGTTTAATAAAAGTATGAATTTTCACGTCATTGTATCAATAGTACCTAAAAAAGAAAAAAAGTATAAATGGATCATTTGGCAGCAATTCGAGAGGATAGAATACTTTTAGCCTATGTATTCCAGCTTATTGATGGCAAGTATGAAGAAAATGATCCTTCTTAAAAGGGTTTCACATAGAAGGTAGGTGAATACCTCGCCTCACTTGAGAAACGTCAAATTAATTGTGAAATTATATATGTATATAACTATAATTTCGTGTATAAGTGTATACATTTAATCCTTATCAATTTTGTATGGCTAGGAAGCTCAAAAATCATGTTTCACTAAACATGGATAGCAAACTTTCCAGCCACTCAGCATGATCGTATGAGCGATTTTCCGTAAATTATCGCATTGTATAATGTTAAATTGCTTTGAAATTTGAGCTTTTTGAGTGCAAGAAAATTGTTAACTATTAATTTTATGGCTCCTATTCAAATAGAGGTTTTGAATTTGTATATATATATACATATATATATATATTTTTTTTTTTTGTAGATTTTGTATTAGCAAATTTTAATGAATTTCAAGCACATTTTTCAGCATAATATTGTACATACATTTTCGAATGTTCTATGTTATAGTTAATAAACTTTATTTAAGCAATATTCTGCCAAAAAATATAAATTTAACGATTTTTAGCCGCTGTTAGCCATTTTTAGTGATTTTTTGGTACATTTTTTGAAATTTGGCCAATTTAATGAGCTCAAAAAGTGCTGGTCAACGAACTTATCCTTTCGTTTGGAAAGCTTGATTTTTTGGCGCAAGAATGATTTTTTAAAATAAATACACACACAAACACACACTCACAGAACCAGACACAGAACACGCGCACACGCACACACAACATATATATTGCAGTTAATGATGAGTTATAGTTAATGAACTTTATTTGAGCAATATTCTACCAAAAAATATAAATTTAACGATTTGTAGCCATTTTTAGTGATTTTATTAGTACATTTTTTGAAATTTGATCAATTTAATGTGCTTAAAAAGTGCTGGCCAACGACCTCATCCTTTCTCGATTGGGGATTTTTATCTCGATCCTAAGGAAAGTTATCGTCTGGAATGACATATTAATAAATAAAAAATAAATATAAGCATACGAAAAAGTGTTAAACTCTAGGATTCGTAAAATAATGCCTCAAAACGGATTACAATGTAGAAAATTTGCAAAAATTATGATTTTAAAATTTTCCGAGTCATTGCAATAATTCATTTTCTACGAAAATTCGCTAAATGTCAACCCCCAATAACTTTCTGGGCACTCGAAAAATAAGTAGTAAATACCTACATTTTCTTTTTCTTGATAAAAAAAATATACGAGTATTATCGTTGATAAAATGTTACTATTTGCCAACACAACAACAAGGATCACTTCAATGCGATTTATTAGTGAAAACACACACATTGCAAAAACACCTGAATAGGATGGTACACTACCCAACAGGCTAAAGATGAGTTCTGCCCGAAAGGGATTTAACCTCATTGTGTCTGTATTCGAAATGAGGTAGGTAAGTAGGTAGAGTATACCAAATAAAGTAAAGCTGGAGCTAGCTTGTGGTTTGAAGTGATTTCTCCACAGCACGTCGCAGCTAGAAAGAAGCCTTTCCAAGCCGCGCAGCGTGGGACCTCGCGGTTCCCGCAATTATTTACGAACAAGATGGACAAAGCAGGTCATCGCTTGAAACAGGAGTGGCAACGTAATTGCACGCGATTGCTTTCCACAGACCTGAGAACTGAATTGACTCAGCTCTTGAAGAGTTTGGGAGAAGTAAGCACCTAGTTGGAATGAAATATTCAGGAACAACGTGGCGAAAATAATCAAATCTTAGGGCAAGGAGCAGAGAGCTAAGTTAGATGAATCACGTTATGCAATATGCCATTCGGCGAGAGGTTTAACCTTTTGTTATGGAGTACTGATGGACTCATCATGAATTAGTTCTACCATTCTGAGGACTGGGTTGAGTATTCTAATGACAATCAACAGCTTTATTGCACCCATCATTACCATCATCATCAATGATGAAGAAAATTTCACAAGGGTGTTTTCTCTGAATCAAATCGCATTAAGTAAATTCCTGAAAAATGGCGGAACTTGATTGGTTTGAAAGCTAAATAGGCTTGTGAAACAATAATACCTACCCAACTAGAGAAGATAATGTCACATCAGATCTTACTTGCGCTCCTACCAATAAAAACGTCTGCTCATTCGGGTGTGGCAGGCACATAGCTTTCACGTATCCGTAGCATAAATGTGTAATTGATAAGTCATTGATATGTTAAAAGTAATCTTGAAAGGTAAACCATTCAAACCCTGTGATCGAAGTAGGATAAAAATTCTAGAAGTCATACTTTTTACAAGGATGTTAGGTTCGAGCTTGCTAGCACAGCAGCTACTTATGATACGTTTAATAAACGCATAAACTTTGTCATTTCCCAACAACCCTTAAAATTTAAACGAGATCGAACAAATATGCCTTGAAAATATGACGCTTGATGATTTTTACGTTTGCGTATTTGTCGTGAAATCTATCATTTTCTAAAGGGATGAAATTGTTAGGGACCTACCCTCAGCTTAACTCGCTCATTCCTAGAAAGTGTCATCAAAATCGAATGGAAACCATAGATGTTACACTTGTGGTAGGCAATTCACAGTCAAGCATGCGCAGCAGCTACTAATGATGCGATCGTGATGAAATGTATGTGGGGTGATTAAATCGTCTTTTCCCGACCACCCTCTGATTAGGCGGAGGTCGGACGATTAGGCCTTGAGAAAATGATGCTTGATGGAGTTTATGAGTGTAGTACATATTGATTTTTAAGTGGTGTAACTGATAGGGGACCAGCCTAACCCGCGAATTTCCTAAAACTTTCACCAAAATCGAATGAAAACTTTAGAACACAGGCAGACATTAAAACGTAAAATGCGTGTTAGAATTTGGATGTTGACTAAAATTTACATCTTTTCACTTCCCGAAAGTGAAAATAACGCTTCTGCTACATAAATGAGCTGACTCGGAAGCAAGGTGGTGGTTCAAATGGGGGGGGGGGGGGGGGGGGGGGGGGATTAGTGTACATTTGCGCATGTAATTTTGTTAATTATGACAAAAATTATGAATTTCGGCGATGGATTTTCTCAGCACCTAGTAAGAGAAAATAAGAGGGGTGTATCTACAATGTAGGGTAGGGTAAGACCGTGTACCTTGAATCATTCATAGAAATCTAATTTTAGGTGACTCAGGTCCTCCAACGATAATCTTAATTGTTTAAAACCCATTACCTTTTAACATCAAATTTTTGTTCTGCACAGTGTCAAGACACATGGGTGCAATTTTTAAAAAGTGCACTAAATTACTAAAGGAGCACACCATACTTGAACCTCAAGCCAGGCTATTGTTTACTTCGAGTCATCGTTTTCAGGTTTCATTGGATGATACATGATAGAAGAAAAAGACAAATCAGCCTTTTACTGAACACCATTTTATTGTTCGCTGGACACGCTGTACATTTGCAGCCTTTTCCCCCTTTGCTATGAAGCGATAGTATTTATTGTTAAGAGTAATCGAGTTGAGGAGTAGGTACGTTTCGATAAAGGGGGTTTATAAAACATCGACTGGTAAGTACCGCATGAAACAGAGGAGAAACCGTAAACATCCTGAGTAAAGCCGAGGAGGGGGAATGGGAGGAGAGAAAGTTTTTGGGGTCCCAGCACAATACATAAACAGTGCAAGCCCCCATTGTTTACATTTAGAAGCAACTAACATTCGTGTACGCCGTCCACTCGTTCGGTGAGTCCAGTTATCTAACTGTGGAGCAACGGCATGTGAATCGGTTACGCGCCGCTCGCATTCATATCTGCCCTCCCGACAGGGACAAGTTCACACGATTACTACACCGAAACGGCCATCGCATCGTTCTCAAACTTTTTTCTTTTTTCGAATTTCAGTAGAAAATTACACAATGAGCTTAAGAAGTATGCAAAACTAATAAAAGAGCCCATTCTGACCGCAAATTTCACAAGGAGAATTAAAAAAAAGTTTAAATTGATCCTGATGGCTATTATAAATAATAATCCTGTATTCAAATAGAGGTTTTCAATGCAGTTTTTATCGGTTTTTTTTTAAAACAAATTTTAATGAATTTTAAGTACCTACATTTTCAGCATAATTTTGTACATAACTTTTCTGAATGTTCCAATTTATAGTTAATGAACTTTATTTGAGCAATATTCTACCAAAAAATATAAATTTAACGATTTGTAGCCATTTTTAGTGATTTTTTTAGTACATTTTTTGAAATTTCATCAATTTAATGTGCTCAAAACGTGCTGGCCAACGACCTCATCCTTTCGATTGGGAATTTTTATCTCAATCCTAAGGAGGATTTATCGTTTGGAATGACACATATAAATAAAAAATATATAGGTATACATACGAAAAAGCGTTAAACTCAAGGATTCGTTTCAGAATGCTTCAAAACGGATTTCTTTTTGAGCCATTGCAATAGCTTCATTTTCTACGAAAATTCGCAAAAATCGCTTGTTTGGTATCGTTCTTCGCCAACTTGATAAAAATTCAAGAACCCTAAATAATTTAATTATCTAAAACTTTTCTTTCTTATGAAAACAATTTCGTAAGGTCCCAATTGCCAAAAATGGAAGAAGAAGTGAAAATATGATTGGCGACATTAAACGGCTATTTTAAGTATGGAGACGTGGGGTACGATCGGAATCAGAGTGATCCTATACCTAAGTACTGTATGGACCTTAGTTTTTGACATCTCCGAACCACTGTTTGGCGTCTTGGCGCCGTCATTGACACCACGACATATAACACCTTACAAATAATAGAGCAGAGGGCTATTCATAAATTTACCATCTCCCTGGAGAGTCCCCAGTTCCTGGGAAAAACGTAAGGGGAAAAAATTAATGAAGGACAGACGCCTTTTTATTAAAATTGTCTAAAAATGTCCTTCATAAATAGAGACACGCCTTAGCGCATATTGCATCTTTGTGACTGTAGTTGCGGCTCTATAACTACAACTACAAACTAGTAGTTGTAGTTGTAAACTACTTTTTACAATTACAGTAGTTGCAGTTGTGCATTCCAACTACTAACTACTTCTCGAATACTGTAGTTGTAGTTAAACTACTTTTTGCCCAACTCCAATACTTAGGCATCACCTGAACTCGGGATCACATACATCGTACAGAAAATAATAACCCCTCTGTATCGTCCAGCGGACGCTTGGGAACGCAGCGACGTTGTTCGAATTGCCTATAGGTTCATATAGTATGGTAGTTCTTTACTTAATGTACATTGGACGTACACAGGTATTATAAAATTTGTTGACTGATACTACTGAAGGAGGGGGGAGGGGGTATCGTTAAAAGGACCGGATGGGGTGTTCGAGAGGTAGGAGCGTAGGTGTCTTTGTGCCTCTCGTCCATTGTCCGTCTTTTTACACTCGGACGTTACAGTTTCGCTTACGATGTCTGCCATCGATCGTATGGCAATGCAATTCATAACAGGTTATGAATTTATTCTTCTGGGGTTAAATCCCCAAAATTGAAAATCGTCCTACAGGTTCTGAATATCGCCTTCAGTGAGTTTGGGTATGCGCAGAAGCTATTACCGAACCGCTAATAATGAAATTCATAAGTCTGCCCTGAATCCAATCAGTCCGAATTCTCCAATTTTTAGTATGAAATCGACGTTTAGAAAATTCTCTCGTGAAATTGAGAGGAGTCTATCAAGGGTACCATCTACATTTCTAATAAGTAAATTATTTCCACCTCATCCCCCAAGCTGCTTCAATTTTCAAATAAGTTATATTACAATCCAACTAAATATTGAATATTATTTAACCAAATTAAGGGATCAGCACGGAAAAAAACACGTCTCTCATATTACTGAACAGAAACCATTCACATCCCATTTCAACAAGTGAAAATTTTAATTTAACGTTCTATCTATAAACTGCTGATAGATTTCAGGTCTAATAAAATGTTTCTTTCATCACTACATGTTCATCATAAAGTGACACGGTGCTCTGAATTGAGCGTGCAGTTTCACAAGCTCGTTGGAGCAATGACAAATTTTATTCGGTTCATCGCCCAAAAGAATCGATAATATACCTTCCTAGGGTAATACATCATTTGATTATTTGCCTCATATTTTTGTTTAGTCAAACCGCACATATTCTGGTATAATTGGGAGAAAGTTTCTTTGGTGATTGATAAGTGAACTTCTATAGTGAGACCTACGAATGGAAAACGAAATTGATAAGTAGGTAAGTATCCATTATCTCTATTTCGATGAGCAATTTAGCAGTTCATAAAAGAGCTGACTGACGGAAACTTTTTTCGAGGTAACGGATATGAAAAAACAAACAGCTTCTTTGGTGTAGATTAAAAAATATTTTTCCATCAAATTAAAAAAGCAGTTGGTAGGGTTCAACGTTTGCATGTGCTCAGTAGCTGCCAATATTTTGAACATAAAGATTAAACAAGGACTAAGAGAGGCTATACCTACTAAAATAATTCATTAATGCCAAGGAATTTTCATCAAAATTGGATGGGAATTGTGCGAGTTGAAAGTATACTACGTTTTGGCATCCATGAAGAATGCAAATGATTTTGGAAAATGACACTGAAATCGGATGAAAGTTGTGCACGTTTGACAGATTATCCAACGAAGTACCAGGATGAAATCATATTTAAACGGGATTATCTAGAACAATCATACAAACTAGCATACAATTTGGGGGGAAATGGAGTGATTTATATGGTCTGACGACCTGGTGCAGGCCTATTCATGGATTGAGCAGGGCTGGCTCTTGACCAGACTCAGGATCTCCAATTCTGTTTGAGTTGGCGAGCAGGAAACTCTATAAACTTTCTGGGTTTCAAATTCGACAATCGCATTACTGAAAGCACCACATAGAACATCCAGCAAGACGCTAGTCTCGCGTTGCGAAGCCTTCGAAAAACCGCCCAACTGCCACTGCAATGACGAGACGCACCAAGATAAGTAACAAAGTAGAACTTCGGCCCAACATTTAGCCCCTCCTAACCCCACCATGTAGGCTCAAATTCTTATTTTTTTTTAATATCCTGAGAGGAGCCCGATGCCAAATATGTAACGGTAGATCATTCAATATAAGCCAAAATGAGGCGTCATAAACATGTTTTCGGACTTTCTTCTTCTTTTTTCTCGACTCACCTGATTCTTCATCCACCCACTTATACCAGGTTCTCCTTAAGCAATTTTGATGAAATTTAAAAGGTAGGCTTTATATGACCTGACGAAGTGCCTTTTAGGGTTTTGGAGCCGCTTGTATCAAGTGGCGGGGAGTTTTAAGGGAGGGAGTAGATGAAATTCTCCCCCTTCACCCTTGTATGTTGAAATTTGATAGCGAGATTCTCTGGGACAACAAGAGACAAATAAACTCAGGGGTTCTTTCCTGATCAGCTGAGTGATCTAAATTCTCTCATGTTCACTCTAGGAAGTTGGTATTTAATAGGGGACTCCCTGTGACGTTAAGAGACGGATGAAATGGAGCTGAGTTAGATAAAGTCTATCCCATTCATCCTTGGAAATTAAAATTCGACAAAGAACCTCTCTGGGAAAACGAAAGTGAAATGAAATGTCTGACTCCATCCTGATCAGACTGTAGATTCCAACCTCTTCCATCAAGACCACGAAAAATTGGTGATATCTCTTCTAAAAGAAGCACTGCGTACAAAAGTTGCCAGGCCACAAAATATATTATATCATCCAATTTGGGTCAAACCAATAGTCGGATCGCCGGCGCCGTCTCCTAGTACAGTGCATTCATTTTCTCACTCTTTGTGATTGCGTGTGGGAGTGAGACGCTGGTTGAAGTCTGAAGGCACACACACACATACCGATTATAATGGTGCACTTGGAACTGGTATATTTCTGAGTTACATGTTGTATAAATATTCATAATTGTATTTACAATGAAGTATATGGATAGTTTTTCAACGCCTGTGTTTCAATCATAGTTGGGAGCACATGGAATGAAGTCCCTAACTTTCAAGGATTACTTAGACCAGGAAAAAGGGAAAACACACACACGAGGTTATTTTTCTTCTCATCCTTGGGTAGCACTATACCCAAGCTCTCCTCCCTCCATATAAATTCTAATAAATCAACTCTTTATAAATACGAAGCCTTGACTATATGACCTTGCTTCAGAGGGACGTCCTAGCAGAAATGTTGAATCGCATACCTAATTCAAGTAAAAAAAAAAAAAAAAAAAAAAGTATTCCGTAAGACCTACTTTATTCACTGACCTACTTTCTTTCCCTCTCTTTGCCAGACCAAAACAAGGTTTCCAAGTTACTAACATGAAATCCCCATTGAAACCTGCAGTAAGAACAGTTTTAGAGGGCTGTAATGATCCATAAAAGAAAGCCGGAGGGCGTCCAGAGTTTGAATTGCACGGGAATCCACAAGGCTGATGAACGAAAACATAACGGAGTAGGTTTTATCGATTAGTGATGCAGGCCAAGAGGGGGAGGTCCCCCCCCCTCCTCTATGAATGGGCTCTTCCTTGTGAATGAAGAGTCAGACTGTTTACATTCATGGAAGCTAGCGACCTTCTGCAGTTCTCCACCGAGGAACTGCAAATGCAAAGACGTGGTTGGTATCTGCACCGCCACCGTGTCGTGTCAGGACTAGATGAAACGCCTGCCAACCAGGGCGGCTCATGCCTTCCTCACGGCCTCATTTCCCGCCCCCGCGTCACAAAACCTTCGAAACACTCGCAATACATACCTGCGTTCGAACGTATCGGATCATGCCAAAGTGTCATGCTGTGCTCCAAATAATAATAATTATTATTATATATACACAAATTGAATGTTGGTTCTACAGAACTTGATAAATTATTGTTTAAGAAAGAAATTTCAGAAATAGAAGAAGAAAATTTAGATATGATATTTCGAAAAAATCTGGTTTACAGTATTGAGAAGGAAAAGTACATTTAACTTGCGAGTCCCTGGTAGCTCGAAACGTAATTAATGCATCCATGGCTGTGATTGTAGTAGATATACCTAGGTATATTCAATCGTTTAAATGAAAGAACACATCTATGGATACTTGGAGCGAACCGACCACCTGGCCTCAATTCAAACGATTGAATATGTATCTATGTACTACAATCACAGCCATGGATGCATTAATTACGCTTCGAGGTACCATGGACTCGCAAGTTAAATTTACTTTTCCTTCTCAATTCTGTGAACAAGATTTTTTCGAAATATCAGGTCCTAAATTTTCTTCTTTTATTTGTGAAATTTCTTTCTTAAACAATAATTTATAAATAAATAAATAAATATATTTATGTGTGTGTGTGTGTGTTTCTATAATATGTTATGAATGGTGTACGTTCAAAATCTCAAAAAGTTCGATTGAGCTCAAATTTTTACACGATATACAGACCGCTTCAAGGATTGTTTTTATATGTTTTTAGCGTCAGTAACATTCAAGCTACCGCTATAAAACGGCTTTTTTAAAACGCTCTGTAGATAACGCCTCACATCGAGCCAATTAAACATATCACTCTTCAGTAAACAACGTTTTTAGGTAGTAACTAAAACTGCTTATCGGTTGCTTTGTCTTCAAAATGCTTGGTTTTAAGTTGTGTATTTTTTTTAACATGGAATCATGTTTTAGCGATGGATCCCCCGCCGAAAAGTGAGACTATAAAGTGAGATGAAAGTAGCGCCAATAATTGTGATGATTTCCGGTTACAACCGAGTCGTTGCTAGGATTATGATACTTCGTCGTTTTTCATCCCACAAAATTCGTTGACCATTCCTTCGAAAGCTCTCGATTTATCCAACCATACTATATTAACTACTGCGAAGTGCGTGGTCAACAAGCTGAGTTATGAGCATGGTTATATGAATAATAGTTTACACACAGGTGATCATTCTCAACAATTGATATTGTGAACATGATTGCAACCGCTTGTTAATTTCTGATGATTTCATTGAGCTGGTGTTTCGATTATGTGATTCATAGCAGGTGATCCGACTATTGCGAGAACGGTTTGATTTGTGAAGCGGTGGTTAAATCATTTTAATAGGTAATTTCTATACTTTACACTCTAGGAAGCTGTAATTTTGTATGTAGCCTCTTTCTATAATAAAGTGAATGTTTACTCGCTAGTTTCTATTAGGAGATCATCATCTCACAAGAGCTCAATCGTCGTGATCATTTCTAGAATAGGTTAAGTGAATGTTTACTCGCGAGTTTATATTAGGAGATCATCATCTCACAAGAGCTCAATCGTCGTGATCATTTCTATAATAAAGTGAGAGCGAAGAGCTAAAACATGATTCCATGTTTTTTACATTTTAGCAGTCAGGCTCAAAGTAATAACATCCTAGGCCCGAAGGGCCGAGTTTTTTTTTCAAAATTAATTAGATAACTTTATTGTTTAAAAACATTACAGTTTTGCTCAGATCAATTTTAGCGAAAAAATGGAACCCTCTTTTACCGGTACATATTGCTAATAAAAAAAGAGACCGAAAAAACGAGAGCTAAATTCCCTCCAGTTCACCCACATGTAAATTCGACAAAAATACTCTATGGGACAGCAAGATTCGTATGCAATCACAGACTCCATTCTGATCAACCGGCACTCTATTCAGTGACATACCCGCGACCATGAGAAAACAGCTTTGTCTTTTAAATTGAATACCTGCATGAATAGGTATCTAGTTTTGCTCTTAACTTTAAATGCTCAACTTTGGAACGGGACACCGCTGGGTGTGGAAGAGTACATAATAGGAGGTTGAGGAGACACTAATCACCATAATGAGCTCTGTAGCTAATTTGGTTCCTATTGAACTAGAGATGTTGAATTTCGGAACGAGGCTTTTCTTGGTGTGATAGTTTACATTGCAATATGAGAAACCACTCTTCATCAGCCGAGTGAGCTCTGTAGCTAATTTCCTGAACGCTGTGCTGGTGGTGGTAGCTAATTTTGGTCCTATTCAACTCAATTTTTCTCCCTCCGTCTACTCCCGTCACAATACCCACCAAAATCTAACTAACTAAAATATAGCGACGAAGTGGGAAACCGCACATCGACAAGATTTTCAAGACCAGCAGAGAAATAACCATACTTATCGATCAACAACTACCATTTCATATTATCTTGGAGTTGATAGATCACAAAACGCTGGCATCTTAAATCACCGTCTGACAGTAACTACGTGATTTTTCAGACTCTTGTCATTTGCACTAGGTGGAATTTATTCATCTTTATCAAAGTTTATGAAACTTTTATCTAAGGGGTGTTGTGTGTGTGTGTATGTTGGATTTTTGGCGCAGCGTTGTCAGTGGCAGCGTGGACATGGAGCAGACCTGGCGGGCTAAGATAAGTAAATATGATAGGAATGATCTGCGGCAAGCGGCATCTGAGCTAAAAGGAGTGGCAACCAATAACATCAAGGTCATGGCCGCAACCGTGTCATGGCGTGGGGTGTGGTGCGGGAGAAGTACCACGGGGTTACTCGAGTTGAGCGTTTCAGCAGAGCAGGGTGGAAGATTTTACCCGAGCCGAAAACCATCTCAGGAACTCGCATCATAGGATAAGAATCAGGGGTTTTCAAGTAAGATATAACGTTCACAAATGTGTGGTTGTACTCGAGAGAATTTAAGAACTCCACAGAAATCAGGGTGGCTTCGTACCTCGTCATTTCTACCCAGCAGTCCCAAAAAGACTCCAATTCAAATGTCAGCAATTAATTAATTTTTCGACCAAGCGACCCATCCACATAACCTTAGTTGAGTTAATGCTCTTCCCTACCAACAGTGCAGCAGTTAATAAGGCGTTTTTAATACCAATTTTCGATGATCTATCTTTACGAATAAAAACAGCTCGTCCCAACCCACCAAATCGTTTTGGTATCGTTGAATTTGTTATCGAAATTTCTCCATGTGTGGGCCCACCCCATCCACATTTGGCGTGAAAAGTTCGAAGTATGCCCGGTTTTTCCTTAATTACAAAGTTGTTTACCCGGGAGACGTCGGTAGGAAAGCCGAGTTCTCGATGAAGGAGTAAGTCTAGAGGACTGTAACATAGCCTAAGTTTTATTCCGGAACTTGCTCGTTGATTTACGTCAACACACACACGCACGCACGCGCACACACACGCGCGCGCGCACACACACACACACACATATAATGAGACTTTTTTAATGAGTTTTCAAACTGAACTTCAATACATTTTTACATGGAACATGTTTTGCCAACATAAAAATGAGACAAAATTACCGTTACACGTGACATTTAGTGCGTTACGCTCCTATTTGCTGACGATTAACGCTTACAACCAAATCGTTGCTACGGATCTTAGGCATTTATCATCGTACAATAATCGTTTGCCAGTCATTAGAAAGCTCTCGATTTACCTAACCATATTATGTTAACCACTGCACAGTGCGTGGCGAACAACCTTAGGTATGAGCGTGGTTGTCTGAATAATTGTTCACATACAGGTGATCCTTCTCAGTCAATTTTGGAAACATGAGTGCCACTATTATACTGGAAAGAAACTTGGAAGTTGAAAATTGATAGGGAGACTCTCTGGGACATTAAGAGACATTGAAATGATGGGCTCTTTTCTAATCAGCTGAGTGACCTAAATTCCCTCCTGTTCTCCCAAGGAACATGTTCCATGTTCTGTCAACAAGTTGTGCTTGTGATTAGGACTAAATTGTTTTTTCTCATAGTTATTAATTATCAAGGACTTAGGTCGCCCCCCCCCCCCCCCCCAGAGGTGCAATGGGGCCTAAATCCTCGAGAGAGGGTGTGACACTATCCCAGAGAGATACCATTCGTACTAACAGCATTTATGTGCTATGTTCAGAGTAGATTGGTTTTCCGGTTCTCGGATCCCCATCTATCGCCAACCACAGCAATTCAACAACGTGAGAATGACGCCTGGCGCCGAAGCGACAGACGCGCAGCGCATTCTCTTGGATTCTGACGGGAACTGTCACAAAATGTAAACAAGAACACATGCAGCGTTTTCGGGGAGCATTGAGAAACGTAAAACTATCAACGTTGACATTGAAGCCAACATGAAATGATTCTCATAATTCATAATAATAGAAAAAAACAACTAGCTTAATAACGCAAAGCCTTATATATCTTTTTAACTCTCTTTTTCACATAGCAAGTTTATACTCCAACACGGCAAAGATATGAAAATCACCAGCAAGCTCACAAGTCCCACAAGTTTGCAAGCTGTCAATTTATTTTATAATTGGTTCCGGAAAATATTCTTAGGGTTTATATATTTTATATAAATGAATACCTAACGTTATCATCTCTTGCATTATTTGATTTGTGTACCTACTCTACTTTCATTCCTGACTAATTATAACCTGCTGAGTAGTCTGGGGCAAAAATAATACAATGCGGAACCTGAACTAATTAAGTATAATAAATGCCATGTTTTAGTAGCCATTGAGCTTTGAGCACTATATCATCAAGGGGTCCATAGGGGTCCTGAGCATTGGGTTTTTCTAGAAATCGATTTGAGTACATACATTGAAAATTACATTTATATAGTAAGTTCCAGACTTCATGTCAATTCACAATCACGTTTCTTGTCAATATCATTTTTCCCGAGGTCACTCTAACAAGAATTTCCGGGCATCAGTAGAAATACCAAACAACTTAAATAACGGTTTTCATAACTACTACCTATTCAAAATTATTGAGCTAGTGCCAAAGGACTATCGCTAATTCTGTTTTTCAATTTTCTAACGGAGCTGAAGCCAATAAGTGTAGCTTAATTATTGGGGGAGAAAAAAAGTTTATTCCTATTAATTAGTTGTTGAAAGGTATAAACATAATATCTTGACAGTATCAAGTTTTTGAACAAATCTGTGATGGATTCAACACATAAACCAATAATAGATATTGCAACGCGATTCTGTTCCACAAATGGACATTCCTAAGGGTTTTGTTGTACCTTGAGTGTACTTGGTAGTAACATAACCGTCATGTTGGAATACATTTAAATTTGAAAGCATCTGGCGCGAAGACACGCTGTGTTCACCGATATGCGCTGTGGGGATATGCACATTGTGTGAACTGATAAAACTTAAATTAAAGTTTTATCAGTTCAACTATCAGACTATGAGTGTCTCTCCACAAAAATTTCACATTTCCCTCGATTTTAACATAATTGACTCAAGCAACATCTCCAATATAACTGGTCATGACTGGGATGTTCAAGGAAGACCCCAAAAATTTATACTTCACAACTCTCTGCTTCTGGCTACATGGGATCTAACCACCCAACCCGCCAAAGCCGTAACCTGCCTGCTGTTGTGAGTCTAATCCGTAACTCCCTCTACCTATGCAAGAAGTCTGCGTAGAAACCTGCCGACAGGCACTCCTTCCGTTTTACTACGTCAAATGTTTCTACAGGTACTCTCTGCCTCGATCCGTCTCGTAATCGGCTCATCCTTCGAGACAGACATCACAAAACTGGCAAAAACTGCAGAACATCTTCTGCCCCAAGCCAACCAGTCAGCAACAGAGGCCAACGCTGCTTTCTCTGATACGATGCTTCATCCATGCAGGATACCTCCGCAGTAGCCCATCCATCTTATTCTTCACAACCAGCCAAATCAGAGGCATCCTATTTCACGCCTTCAGCTTCACAAAGACTTCAATCCTCACCTCCTCGACCATTTTCGAGACGTATGGCTACTTCACTTCTCTCTAGACAACAGTTCCCACGCCGATCATACTCTGCCCCGCCTCCCTTATCAGGATACTGTTGGTATCACTTCCGATGGAGTTCAGAGGCCCATAATTGTCTACCTCCTTGCGTCTGGGCACGTAACCAGTCTTTAGAAAACACAACTGCACAGTCCATTCGACAGTAAAGCCCATGTCCTGATCCAAAATCTGCTGTTACCACTACCGTTGGGCTTCCTCGGCACGAAATTGCCGTTCACCCTGTGCCAGTCACAACCCTCATCTTTTGAGGACACAACGTCGCTCACCCCCCTTTGAGACGTCCTCAACAACGTCCTCGTAGCAAGAACCCTCTCTACGAGCGGACCTACTACCACACCGACTCTTCACGCCATGCCTCTCTCATTTAATGACTTTTTAACCCAATAACTTTCTTTGATGTAAAAGAAAAAGAAAAAACCATTTATTGACTTTTCCAGTGAAATCCTACCATGTCATCATTGCTATCACCATGTACTCAACCTTAAGCAAACTTTACTTTGTACTCTGTATTACAAACACCATTTCTAGCACTAATTGCTCTTTCTTTTACAGTTGTCTTCTTGGCTCACACTTCCACAGGTCTGGCTCCTCCTCCAGCAGCACAACTCCTCAGCTGCATCACTCCTCTTTTGCAGTGCACCTTCCGTGCTGCACACATCTTTTTCATAGCTACTCTACTCAACACACTGCTACCAATTGTAAACCGGGCATTGCTAACAATCCGTCATAATTATAAAACGGTCAGCAAGAATTACACCAGATTTTTTTTGCACTCATGTAATTTGCGGCTAAAAAATCTCATAAAGGGGAGAGGGGTGTAGTATACACCCAGGCCCCTGGAATCTTGTCACCCTTATCTGGCCCCCCCTTCCCACCAGGCCTGCAGATTTAAAAGAGCCGAGAGGGCCACTGAAATATACCATTCTCTACCAAGACTTCATGGAGTTGTTATTCCTCATATCATGCAACCTCCGAAGCTATCATTATAGATAGTAATGTTGAGAATCTTTATTTAGGTCTGATGAAAGGGAAATATTGAAAAATGCGATAGGCTCTGACAGTTTTTTTGAGGATGATGTAGATTTAACAAGTTCCGTAGAAAATATTAATTTAGGCCTTGACTGCTCCCCTGAATTTTTTTCTGAGGAGGAGCCTTTCGAGCTAGCTATGGACCGATTCCTCAACTGTTGGCGTTAGGAAATCAAATTGAGTAAATTGGGTTAGGGCCCCAGCAGAATTCTTGAGCAAAAACCAATTCATATACTATTTCTCATATCATATTCTTCATGGAGTTCCTGTTGACGACCTAACCGTTGATCCTGATGATTACCTAACCGTCAAATTGACCTCACCTTCAACTTTCAACTCTAATTTCGCGTGAATAAACAACGTTTTTCGTTAGCTTCCGATTTCTTCATCATTTAGAACGCATGCGCAAAAGTAAAATTACTTAGTTTACAGAGGCGAAATGCTGGAACCAGTCCGTTGAATCTAATGACGATTTCAGAGAACAATGTAAATTTTCAGCATCCGAATTTTTTAATGTTCAAGTTCATTGTTGATAAACTTGTTTCTACAAAACTCTATCAAAAATATAAACAACGATACTTTAGTTTAGTTTTGGAATGCTTGATTTATTGGTGTGTGTGTGCGCGTGTGTAACATTCCAGACGATAACTCTCCTTAGGATTGATATAAAAATTCCGTCTTACGCCAAAAAATCAAGCTTTCCAAAATTTGGACATTTTTTCATCATTTGATGCAAGGGTATGTTTGTTAGCCAGTTATTTTTAAGCACACTGAATTCCTCATAATTAAATTTAAAAATGTGCTATTCCTATAGGTACGAATCACATCACGTTTACATTGCAAATAAAGGTGTGTGTGTGTGTACGTACGAAAAACCGTTAAATGCAAGGATTTGTTTCGGAATGCCTCAAAACGCATTTCAATGAAGAAAATGTCGAAATTTTTCATTTTAAAATTTTTGAAGCCATTGCTCTAGTTTCATTTTAGCGAATTTTTGAAGAAAATTAAGCTATTGCTCTCGCCTCAAAATTTGTAGAATGTGAATTTTTGAAAAAAATTTATGCAGAAATCCGTTTCAGGCTATTCTGAATCATATTCTGAAGTTTAACGCATTTTTTTATGTATGTATGTATATATGTCCAAGCGATATCTGAGCTAAAAGGAGTGGCACCTAATAACATCAAGGTCATTGCCGCGACCGTGTCATGGCGCGGGGTGTGGTGCGGGAAAAGCGCCACGGAGTTACTCGAGTTGGGCATCTCGGCAGGAGTACTTCGTGGTATCACCACCCGCGTCCTGAGGGGTTCTTACTTGAACTGGTGGTCATTTTATAGGGGCACTTCCTTTCATCCCATTCTTCCTCCTCGTCCTGCAACTTCCCTTATCCCTAGAGCCGGCGTCGGGTAAACCTGGGCGTCCTCCCCACTTTTTATTTTATTTGTTTATTTTTAATTTAATGGTGTGCCCCCTCCGCCTTTGAGGGGAGTTTTGTAAAAAAAAAAAAAAAAAATAAGTATATATGTGTCATTCCAGACGATAACTGTCCGTAGAATTGTGCTAGAAACTTCAAACAAATTTTAAAATGTTAAGGACACAAAACGAAAGTTCAAGTTCGTTGGCCAGCATGATCGGATTACATCTTCGGGTTGAAATTTGGAAAAAAGTAGTCAACAATTTCAAAATAGCCTGTTTTTTTGCGATT